>JACAXG010000106.1:600000-1063911 GCA_018881555.1 Amblyornis subalaris
AATATTTACCTGCATGGAAGTCTATGCCCACAGCAAATGAAGTCCCAGATATAGGCATTAAAGCATCCATTTTATCATTTGGATCAAGAGGAATTCCTCTAATTCCCTCATGGACAGAATACATAAGAAATGACTCGATACCTATGGGAAAGATAAAGTAGCCAATGAGAGCAAAGTGGAAACTTTCCCAATTACCAAGATTTGAGGAGCTAACATGCACTGGACATAGTTTTCCAGCACTGCTCCACAGTTTTCCAGAGGGACAACTCCACCTGTTTGGAAAAACACACACAAGTTTTTACGGTGTATTTCTAATTAAATTGTAAGTGTGGTTCTATAAAGAGAAGGGAATCACTGTCCATTTCAAACACCACCTTCTACTTAGGTAATTAGCAGTAATGAAAATTAAAACCTAAGAAAACAGTTTTGAATTATGAGAAGTTTAAAAATATTTTCAGTGCACATCCTCACTTTGTATACATATTCAGCAAGAGATAATGTAAAGAACTCGTGGAAAGCAGGACAGTAAATTGTCTTTTGAGGCGTGGGATTCATCTCATCTCAGTTATGGACATTTCTTTCACAGTCAGGAGAGAGAAAATACACAGTTTTAGTGGCCAATGCAGTTGATGCATTTTAAGATTAGTTAGATTAATCACACTACAAATGCACCTATTTCTATTAAGTAGGAATAAATTTTACTGTGTAGAGGTTTTGTTATGTAGTAATTCTCAGGAATTACTTAGTCCTAATTAATAGTAATAAATAAAATTAAATATATAAAAATGTAAGGCACCTTGACCATAAGACTGTTTTGTACAATTCAGGCAAAGACTAAGACTCTGGTTGTAAGCTATGTTTTGATTTTTTGGCAGCTCAAATAGAAAAATATTTAAGAAAAAGAAAATACATCAGGCTTTATTTCATATTAAGAGCAATACAATAGGATGAGATAGCCAACCATTCAGATACTGTAACCTATAATTTAGTTTAAAGATAATTTGACCAAATATTTATTACTATTAACAATGGTTCAGATGGTCTGCTTTCGTGCCTGAATTAAAAAAAAAAAATTCCTCAGTTTCCACAAAAATCCATGTAGTACTGAATAAAGAAATTAAAAGCTAAATTTAATTCCATCCTAAGCACAATAGACGTTTCTGTCTTACTGCTTCAATCAAGCATATTAATTATAGTACAGCTATTTAACTTAAAATGAATAGCATAAGTTTATTTAATCATTGCAATGTTCCCCTAGAACTTAAGTTGGTTAAAATGAACTCTGAAAGCCACTTTACCTTTGCAGGCCATGCGGTTTTTCTGAAGGTTGTAGCCCACTGTGCACACACAAGTTCTGGTGGTTTCTGATGTTGGCAAACAAAGCTGGGAGCATCCCCCATTGTTTAACTGGCAGGAATTGCTGCCTACAACAGCAGAAGAGAAAAGAGRAAGCAAAACTTGAACAGTGCCAACCCTGGCTAAAAATGAGCGTTGTCATCGATATATTAATATTACCGAATCCAAATTTTGCTCAACTGACTTTTTCAAAAAATTGAGATACGAATAAAATATTTGACATATTCATATAGCCTTCCATGCTTCACTCCAGCAGCATTTTATCCACAATTTTTCCTTCAGATAATARATAATTTAGTTTTCTGAAAAATCTGCCTATTTTAAAGTCAAAGCATATGAAAAACCTGAAAATTCTACATTGAGTTAATGATGAAATCTCACTGACATTAGTGTATGTTATTCTAGACCACGAGCAAGTCATTGATTACATCATATTCATGCATCAAAAGTTATATTAACCTTGCTATCTTCATGAACAAGCATTTATTTTTACTATATTTAAGACACTCCAAAGTGGTCTCACAAAACCATGCTTTTAACYGCTTAATACAATACTTACTTTTAAGTAATAGATGAACATATTTTAATAAGTTTTATAATAAACACTATGCCCAGTAAACTAAACACGCCTCAGAAATTTGAAGCTTCATGAAGAAACATTTAAACCCACTTAGACACTCCAGGAATCAGWTGATTTCAAGTTACCAAGCCCACAAAAATCAGAGTGCTACTCGTTGCACTTATTTTTGCATCCCTAATTTTGAAGTGGAAAGCATTTTTTCACCTAAAATCTTAGACAGTTTTTAATGATGCAGCAGACACCAGATACTGCTAACGTTTGGGGACTCAGGAGGAGACCTTATGTTTTCATGGTAAGGAGTTAAAGCATTTTAAAATGATAGGAGCTCTAATGAATGCCTAAATTTCTGTTACTTACTGTTCCACCACACTTAAAATTAAGGGCCAGGCTGGCCAAGCACCTTTGGTGTTTCCTAGATTTGATAAATGGCAGGTGTCCCCAGAAGTGCTAATACGGAACTGAATTAATGTGCTCCGTATAAAGTCTGCTTATTGCAGAAACCACCCCGTGTTCTTTCGGAAGCTTCTCCACAAAATCATCAAATCCCAGAATGGTTTTGGTGGGAAGGGGCCTTAAAGATCATCTGGGTCCACCCTACTGCCATGTGCAGGGACACCTTCCACTATCCCAGATTGCTCCAAGCCCCGTCCAGCCCAGCCTTGGACACTTCCAGGGGTGGAGACTCAACAATGAAACGAAATAATTTGTTTCACGTAGGTCCCATCCTCATCACTTTTTGTAACTGCAATCTGAAATAAACTCGTTCTAAAGAAACTCACAAATGTTTTCATCACCAATCTCCAAATTCATAAAACTGTGTGCATGACCCCAAATTACACTTTTTTCATATTATTTTAGCTCCCATTTTGCCAACTAACTTTTGGCAGCATTAGCAATATCCCCCCATTTTTCTCCTGCCTCTCTTTTGATTTATACCACTGTCACTTCTGTCAACATAGATGAATTAAACTGTGTTTTAAAATAGATAATGAAGAATACTAATGAATTCTCTCATAATACTTCACYTAAAATTTCAATAATTTGACATGAGGTTCACATGCTAAGCTTTTTTTTTCATCAAAATTTTTGAACTCTCTAAAAGAACTTCAAACTTCACTTTAGTGTAAACATCTGATAAATTAAAATATATCAGGCAGATATGCTAAATCAATTATCCTCTTATATTCACTAATTTATTCAAAAATAAAGCACTTTTATCAACACAATGTATTTTATCAATGAATTACAATAAAATACATATTATTCTCTTCACATCTGGAGAACAAATAACATGAGAAAAGATACTATGAACTCTAAAGTTGGTTAAACATACTTAAAAATGTGACTTACCTTGCTGTGCTGCTTTATCATACACTTTCATATGAACAACACCTGAAGTTTTATTCCTCAGGACAGTTGGGTTTCTTCCATCTTTTTTATTACAGGTGCCTATCTGAGCTAAGTTCTGGTCTGCCCACCAAAGCTTTTTATCTGTAAAAATTCCAAGTTTTAAAAATTAAGACGATCACTATCAATTTGTAGATAGTTGAAATCTAAGGGGGGGGAAAAGATTTGAGGTTAATTCTCAGATCAATTTTATTGGAAAATTGCTTAAAGAGGTTATAGAGAGAATCTGAAAAAAAAMCATGTTATTAAGATTCTGCAGGCACGAAAACAGTTTTCACCAGTTTCACTTTTGCTGTGACAACTGCTGATTTAAGGCTACCTCCATAGAAAAATGTCACATTTTTCAGGTATATGTGGAAATTCTAGTGTTACCCTAGGGAGGAAATTCATTTTCACAAGTGAACAAAATTGCTTGAAACGTTAAACCACATCTTTCATAAAAAAAAAAAAAAAAATACAATCTGTAACTAAGAAATCATGGAAAAAATAAAAAGCAGGCACTGCCTCTCAGTGATCCAGAATTAAAATTTTAACAGCTTTGGTATCAAGGTCAAACTTCAGTGAATTAAAGGCCGAACACTGACACACAAACTGCAGCCAATCTTCTGACTGTCCTTATCACACGAGTCGTCACTCCCAGAGCCCACACAAAAGTGTGATGAGGTGGTCTCAGGGTTCCTCATTTCAGACAGAAAAAGTTATTCCTGTAGATGAACCAAAAGTAAAACCCTAGACTGAAAACCTTTAAACTTTGGGAACATTGCCTTTCCTACAAATATTGTGTATTAACCTGAGTTTTAGTTAATTTTCTTTTCAGTTAAGTGAATTTTTGCCTATGCTGCAGATTAAAATATGTAAATAACTAATTTATAGAGCCACACAGTTGAGTGTTTCATAACAAACTGCAGATCTGAAAGATAATTTCCACTGCAGTAACTGTAAAAAGTAACAGCACAGAAAATATCTGGGGGAAAAAGAGCATACACTCTACAGGTATATAAGACCAGAATCTACAGAATGAAAAATATTCTAAATATGAAGATTTGGAGACACAAATGGAACTCTCTTTTTAAATTTGGGTAAAATTTAAAGAAAATCTATAATCCTATGCATGCAAAAATATTAGAATTGACTGATTCAAAACATCACCCTGCAATAACAATCAKTTAACAGTAGCTTGCATCTGATGACTCCTTTATCAGAAAATCCTTAGAACAAAAAGTACCTGTGCTCAATTTTGATARTATCCATTATAACAAAAAGGAACATGAAAGCTAAGAATAGAAAAGTGACTATGTTCTATAAACCATATAGGAAATAATGGGAATTGGACAGTTTTTGTTTGGTTTTTTCCTTATTAGATAATGACCCACAATCCTAAAGGTTTAGGTTAACTTTCTCAATTAAATGTTTTGAATGTGAACACAAGATTATTTCTTTTCATTCTTCACATTTTCTACTTGACCACGAATCAGAAYGGGCCATTAAATAATTTTGGTAGTGACCTGTGTCTTGTGCATAGTAACAAGAACTTACTGTTTTACATATCCAAACCCATCTAGAAAATATTATTTATTTTGTAAGACTGGAGTACAGGAAGGAAGCAAAACAAATATGGTTTTGGTGTTTTCACCCTTTACTTCAAAGGAGTGATCAAACTCTTTTGGGCATTTCTTTAATATTTTGYGCAAAACCCCAACTTTGGCCGTGGTTTCAACAGCCTCCCAAACCTGCCCTTGGCTGACTTGACTGTCTAACCGGGGAAAGGAAAGAAACAAAAACCCCAAGAAAGCAACTTGTCATATTATTTTACCAAGAGATGAAAGCATGGCATGTGCTTAATCAAGAAGTTCAATTACCAACAGTTATCTACACCTCAAACAGTTTCATTTCTCCCTTTTGGTGTCAGTACAGAGCCAAACCCACTGCTGAATGTTTCACCAGGAACCCCTTTCGTTTACTGAGCTACTCAATGAGACCACATCTGCTTTCATGTGCAGTTAACAGTATCTAAACAATTTCCATCAATGGTGTCAGACATGTCAGATCATACAGCTGATCCTTTCATGACAGAAGAAACAGCACTGAATAAGCTCATTACAAGTCCTTGATGTACTTGACTGTGACTACAGAGRTTGAGGTGTCTCCTACCCCCCCTACACCCAGAAAAAGGACAAATCACAACAATTCACAAGTGAAGACYCAAAATACTCCTCAAAATCATTATTTTGTCTTCCTCTTCCACCCTCGTTAACATGAAACGTGGATAAACTTTTAAATAAAAATGTAACTTACAAAATCTTACTGAACTAGTGTTTGTTCTTCTCTCACACAGAATGGTGCACTATGATTTTTAGGAGGAGACAAGGATAGAGTAGGTGGAGTTTTGTGTGAGAAAGCTCAAGCAAACCCTGACATTTCAAGTATAGATAAAAAAAAATAAACACACAAAGAAAAATTTTTTAAAAAAGGTAAAAAATATCATTAAACCAAAAGACCCCACCAACCTAAAAAACCAAACGAAACCAAAACCCCTCAACAACCCACAAATTCTGAAGTACAGACATCTTGAGGTCAAACCTCTTATGACTACCTGCCGAAAAAACAGCCAGTTATGCCCTAAGACTTAAAAAATAAAAGGTTTAATTCTTCAGAAACTGCTAGGTGGCCAACATACACCACAGCAGTCTCAAACGAAAAAAAAACCCCAACCCAACACCTTACACAGCTATATTTGACCATAATTCTAAGCAAAATTTGGACTATTTCTCTCTGCATTACTGACATATTCTGCATTACTGATAACTCATCTATGATCTTGAGTATTCGGGATGAACTATTATTTCTATATTAATTTTAAAATATAGTAGATGATTTTACAAAAAAACACTTTAGCATAAAGACAACCTGCTTTCATACACTAGGGAAGAAATAACACTGTTTTGAACCTTTACACATCAAACTGAAGTGATTTATTTGCTTGATTATGCTAACAAGAGTGTTGCTTGATCGCTAATTACAATCTTGTTGCTGAAACTGGGTTATAATATATAATAAAAYTGTTGTATTTATCCATTCTGTTGGGTAATTAGCATTAAGCACAGTAACATATTGGGAAACAGCAATTTCAAATGCCAAAAATTGCTACCCTAGCATTGTGGACAGTCCTTTGGAGATTTCAAGTAGTACTCTGCATGCAAATTTTGATGGGCCATTAGTTTTCATTAATGGTGGTTTGAGTATTTATGGAAGACAACTATGTACTGCACTTAGAACCGGGCAAATTGCCTAGATATATTTCATATATTAATGCTAATGTAATGAATGGTGCTACGGCAATTAGAAGACTGATGACTTGGAAAATTAAGGTGTGTGTGTTTGAAGTTTCCTGATCTAAGCAGCCCCTTTCACTTTGCTATTACATCCAGCAAAGTCACAGCTCCCACTACTTTTTTTTTTTGAAACTTTAGTTAGGATGAAACAAAAATCAAATAACCAATATATCATGTAACTGCATTATGAAAGTAAACGGCAGCATGAATATATTTTGGTAATATTAACCCACATTTTCTGTCTAAAATGAAATACTATAATTGTTACTTTCTGTTTTGATTGCTTGATAATGCAACTTGATGGCTATATTTATACACAGTTTTTGTTCAAAAGACGTTCCTCTAATATCTGCATGCCCATTGAAAAGCCATTATGTATATCTGATTTTGTTGTACAGCTGATTGAATTTTTTTAATATGAATTTCAAGAGAAATAGCACTTACACAAAATCATTCACTACATGAAGTTGCTCTATTTTATACTAAAAAAAGACCAACGCACAACAAATTATATCCTCATTATACAATCTACACAATCCACATTATATTCCTGTTTTGTAGAGACATGAGCTGAATTTTGTGGTTTTGGGTAAATTGTATTTCTGTGAGGACCTGGTACAAAATACAATCAAATGCCTCCACCAAAACTGCTGACAGAAGCCTTCAACATCCTTTTCTTCTCAGCTACAAACTTACAGTAACTAATCAATACCTTTCTAGCAGTGCTCAGTTTCTCATTCAGAGCCATATATCATTCCAGAAAGAACAAACCAGTTGGAAAACACATCAGATATTGCTGCCAGTTCCTTTGCAATTCAAATCTTGTAAAATAACGACTCTGCTCACCAATCCAGAAGTACAGTTCTCACCACAAAGGTGAATGTCCAACCAGTTTCAATTACAGCCAAGGAACCGTTTTCACACCTAACCTGGAAGGCAGGAAATGAGACTTCATGCCCAATTCCAAACACATCTTTATAATTTGATCCCACTCAAGACACTGGCTACCAGGAAAACTGCTAAAATCAGGTATTGAATGATATATTAAACTCAAACCTTAATACAAGTATAGGGAGTATTTCCTTATTGTGGGAAAGAGTTTTGCTCCGTTGCGTAAGAATTTCAAAGATTGTCTCACATGGAACATCCTGAATTCCAAAAGAGTGGATATATTTGATATCAACTTGTAAATGGTGTCAGCASCAGGTGTTGAAAATGATTCAGGGCATAGGGTGCTGTGAATCTGATAAACTTCTAAAAGACTAAATAAACTGAATAAACTTCAGAGGTCTTTGAAGAAAACAAAATATAAAGTTAACACGGTCACACAACAAATTACTGTTGACCAAATGCAAGACAATAAACAGTGGGAGGTACTAAGCATTCACATGTGGTTGTGAATGATAAACTAAAAATGGCTGATGTTGCATGTACTGACATCTCACATAGTGAATATGTATTTGAAGGAAAAGTGGGAAGAGTAGAAAAGCRAGTATGACTTCATAGATTTACAGCAACTTCTTTGTAATACAGAATGGCAACAACAAAAAAATCATTTTTTGTATGCTTAAAGGCATGGAAAAATAGTAATTTTGTATACATTCAAATGCTCTGCTTTCAAATGAAATATAATTTTCATCCCAYCTAAATCATGCTCAAAAAGATGTAGCAAAAGCAGGCAACAAAAGACTAGGAATTTTGCTCAGCATATTGAAAGAGAAAGATGACTGACACCACTGAGTAGAAAACCAATAAATGAAAGAACCAAAATGCAGAAAGATGTGAATTATATATTGTTTCCATTTCCCTCCAGGATAAACCTGACAGTTACTCTGGCACCCACTTGTTTGCTAACATCATTTTTTATGTCTTATCATTACCTTCTCTAAGCTCCCACTAAAGAATGCAATAGCAGGAAAATGTTAAACAGAGCCTGGAAAGGACTAAACAACAGCAAACATCTGAAACAGGAGTGGTAACTTCCAAATGGTTTCCAACAGCTAAACTGCAATGGTAAAATAGAGGAATTGAAAGCAATAAAAACAATGGGGAGATTGAGGGGTCGTACTGAAGAAGAATTGTCATTGCTGGTGAAGCTCTGACCACTCCATAAGTTGTATTACAAAGCAAATCAAAATTTTACTGACATCACTAGCAGTATATATTGAGTTCAAATCACAAAACACAATCTTGGAGTGYCTAACCACTTTTCCAATTTTGAAACTAACACAATCAGAGATCAAGAAACTCAAGACATCAAAACAGCACAGAGATTACCAAGGCAAACAAAGCAAGTCTTGGGCCAAGCCTCTCCCAGTCATTACTTTTTTCATAGCTCTGAAAAATCTTCTGGAACATGAGGCATAAGATACAGCAAAAGCCACTGGAAACTGTCAGATCTGTGAGTTTTCTGTGCAAAAGGCTGTCCAGACAAGGAATGGAAGGCATCAGCTTTTGGCACAGACTGTGGGGCTCTCCTTGGGTGTCTCTGTGAGCTCATGCTTTCTGACAGGGAGACTGATGGCTGGCGAAGATGCTTCACAAAGAGGTAAAAAAAAAATTCAAAAGCAACAACTGAGGTGCTCAAGGAGACACCACTCGTGTAAGTAAATTTATTAGAAATTCAGCAATTTTTCTGGAAATTCTTTCTTCTTCTGTGCACCTACCCCTGGCTGGGAAGGGTGACATGGTTGAGCAGGGCTCCCTCAGATCACATTACCCATTCCCTCAATCCACTGAGGTTTCCTCCATCGTTTCCTTGTTTTAGCTCTTTAGTTCAATAAAAGTTTTGGCRATCAACAAGTGACCAGGTGTACAAAGGGCATCTCAAAACACCAAATTCTATCTCCTCTTTCTGCCTCAGTGGAAACATAACCCAAAAATATGACAAGACCATATACTAAAATAGATAAAACAAAAAAAAATAAACTTTCCAAAATATCGCTTTTAGCTGAAGAGAAAATAAATGTGAAAGACAGAAAAATGCAAAAGAAAGAAGAAGACTACAAGACTCTCCAGCACTGAGTGGAACCCAAATTCTACAAAACAGTTCAGAGTTTGGAAATAGGTTTCATATCTGCTTTCTTTTCAGTCACTGATGAACTCAAAGGGTGAAAACAAAAAAAAATAGCTCAGTATATTCACAGAGAAGAAACATTCCATTCATGTTRCTTTATTGTGTTTCTCTGTTTTTAGACAAAAGCAGTCAAGAAAATTTAGGAAATGGAGCACAAACGATGCAATAAAYGTTGCAATTACTGTGATTCACCTGCTAAAACCTCCAATCAAACTTGTAGGCAAAGATCAGCAGGGCTAGTAAATTTTCACACACTATCGTGATAAATCTTACATTAGAACAAATTAGTCATTCTTCTCTATTTATATATTATTAGTTATGACTATTTATCAATTACAGATCTCTTAYCTTGCTTCATATGGCATTGGATTTTCTATTCTGACCCACTTTACATGCACAAAAGCCTGCCTATAAGAATCTGAYGTACAGCCAGCAGCTCTCCAGAAAAATAAATAGTATTTATGTTGCCACGGTATGTTCCACAATATGAAAACTTACAGGAGAAATGAATACAGAAGATTTTCATGTTTTTCAATCAGCACATACAATACTGCTGATAAAACTGAATGTACTTGTATTTTTCTCCAGCAGATTTATATACAGAATCTCACAGCAATGTCATGCTGCAGTTCAGCACGACTRTGACTCCAGAACCCCAAAGTAAAACAAACAGAAACCCCCAAACACGTTGTCAGTTTTGTTTACCATTTTTAGTAGGAAGAATTGTCATCACCCATAAAAACAAAGCATCCCTAACTATGAATGTTAGAGGTACATATGYGTAAAAAATACACAACAGGGATCCTTCCACCTCCAGATGTGCAAAAATTCAACCATTTTCACACTTTTTTTTTTTTTTACATGATAGCTACAAACTCTTTTTTCCATATCCCAGATGGGTCATCCCTGTTGTAGCTTCTGTGAATCACAGATGAAGACTTGACACCAGGAACACCTCAGTGACAGTATGAACAAACACTCTTTACATCTCCTATTAAAGACTTCCAGCAGCTCCCCAGAGTAAAGGYCATTTATTCAATCTATTTCTAGTCACAATCCAATCAATGAAAGACAATTTGTCCAAATTAACATTCATGACTCTTTCTGACACCAACCCTGCTTGTGTTTATGAATGCACATATAAAAGCATCCCATCTCTAGAAGATACTGGCAGCATTTAGAGCTCAATACTGGCCAAATATGTGTATAATAAATCTAATTTAGCAATTACCACTATAAAATATGACATAATTTACACTGTGTACATAAAAATTTTTGGATTTTATTAAACTTTCACTAGCAGACCATCTATACGTATGTAATTTTTAGATAATTAATCAATCAAATAAAATAGTTCATAAAAAGACTGGCAGTTGATGAGTCACTTATCCCAACAAATTTCTGTTTATCAACTGAACTTTTTTTTTTAACCGGAGCAAAGGTCWGCAATTTGCAGGAAATATGGAAAGCTCTAAAATCATCTCTAGAATAACAGAAATACAAACATAAATTCTGAGTCATCTGGAATCTCTTACCATACTTTGTTCCACCTACAGCAAGGGCCAAGAGCTGAAGGTGCATACAAGAAAAAGTCAATTTGAAGCAATATTTTTATTCTATACAGCAACCAGTTGATTTTTTTTTAGGAAATTTTCCTTATGTTACTGGGGTTTTTTAGATTTTTTTGAAAGATTTTTTGAACATTCTAGACATTTCTTATTGGCAAAGTGTAACAAACAGAATTTTTTTTTCAACCAATTTAATACATGGAAYATTAGCACACATCTCAAAACCCAAATCATCAATTATCAACTCAAGACTCAAAGAAGTCATCACAAAGTGCCATCAATCTGTTACCTTCATCCCATGTGTGTATATATATATATATATATGTTAGACTATATTTAGAAACACTTTTAATACAGATTGCAAACTGTCTGTTCAATTAAACATAAAGACCTTTTTTCACAGACAATACAGTCTCACTAGTGAATGTACCTTATATACATACCTGTACTGTATGTACATAAATCCAAAAATAGCTTCCCTAAGCTTTTTGTATTTCATTATTAATTAGCTTTGAATAATTTTAAAAAATGATTGTCATTGGACTTACCCATAATGGTTAAAGCTGTGGCTTTTGTTAAGTCTTCTTTCATTGATTCGATTATTTCAAGATTACCGCCATCCAAATTGCATCTATTTATGGTTCCATTTCCTGAACTGATCCAGTAAAGCTTGTTCTCCCCATAATCTATTGATAAACCTGTAATTAATGCATACAACTTTAGCTGTGGCTGTAGATAATACAGTGTTAAGCTGTTTTCATAATAAAAGTGTATTTAATAAATATATACACAATTATGTTATCTATCCACTCATCCACTTACACTTAAAAAAAAAAAAAAAGAAAAACCTAACTTGGTCATTTACAAGGCTTTTAGAAAGATTTGTGCCTTTTATTTCTCCCAGCATCTACAGAAACCTGTGACTGACTGATGAAAGGGCATTATCTGGCAATGAAGAATTACTTCAATAAGCTGAGGTCTTAAGCAAGGTCATTAACAACTCGTAAGTGCAAACCAGAGGCCATCATTTAGATTCTAAAATTATGAATACACAAAGACTTAGAAAACAAGGTACTTTTTGTGATTCAGAACTGTAACAAGTCTGTTCTCTCCCTGCATGCACAGCCCTCTGCTTAGGATGCCGAAATACCAAAATCTAATCCAAATTCTTAATAAATTTTTAGTATTAAATTTTCATTTTGCTTCATAGTGAACTGACCTCATAATCAGTTCTTTGGAGTCAGAAGCAAGAGAACTGTCAAAATAAAGATACTTGCAAAATAACCTATGAAATGAATAAAGTATACAGTTTTCTGAAAGGAAGAGCAAAGAACTAGGAGATAATGTATTTCAGACTCCTATAATCCTTGAAAAATGTTCAAGAAGTGGTAGCAGGAGATTTCCCACAGTGAAATATTCTTGGCATGGTAACAATACATGCCATAACAATTTGCTCTGGTACTCCAGCTTTCCCAGAACTCATGTTAAGTACCCAGCAGCAAGCTGCCAAAAAATACTGTATTTCCCTGCATAGGTCAACCTGTAGATATTGTACTGTAGTCTTTTTCATCCTGTAAACTGCTTCCCTGTGGAAAGCTCTTTTGGAAAGCCCGACAGGGGAAAGCRGTGCCGTGTGCCGCAGCGTTTACAGCTGCCACCGTGTCGCTAGTTCTCTCCACATATTTGACATGGCAGGCCAAAAGGTGTCTGCTTTCTTAGCTTCTGAAAAACAGCTTTCCAGTCCCTTTACAGCTCCTGATATTGCCTTCCCCCTCTCTGCAAGTGTTTTACCCAGGAGGAAACACCACACGCTCAAGAGAGGATCCGGATCCGGAGTGGTGCCTTTGGGAGGGACTCATCTCGCAGCGTCTCGGCGCACACGTTTTCCTGCTTGTACAACAAACTTTGCTCAAAGCAGAAAGTGCCACGGATCTGGGAGACAAGCAGCACTTGCAGTACTTAGCCTAGCACAGGGAACTTTCCTGGGAATATCAATGAACCTCCCTCGTGGGTTAAAAGGGAATACACGAGAAGGTTTCCCTGCAGCATTTGGTATTCGGCGCACCTCCTGACCGCTCCCCGCTGCTCACTGATTGCACCCAGATGGGGTCTATTCATGGGGTGCTGTCAACACAAACTATGCAGCAATTACAGTCCTATCTTGTCAGGTTTTATATTTCAGATATTAAACTGCTGTTTCTACACACAGCTATTCCAATTAGACAGCAGCAACTGACAAAAAACGCGTTCGTATCTCCTTCCACACAAGCCTACAACATTATTCTTCCRCGAGTACTTTCCATCTATTACCAAACTGTGTGAAAACACATTATTTTCAATGTAGACAGAGCATGTTCATTTAGATTTTTTTCAGGAATTGTCCTTTTCTTACAAATGGAAACAGGTGACTTATTAGCCATAAGCATCAGAGATACTCATGACGCATTCGAATGTGGGGAACTGGCTTAAACCTTCTAACCTACCTGCTAAAGTGAATGTGAACACGAGGATTGCACAATATCTGGTCTCAGGGAATTCTAATGAGCCAATGATTTGTCCAACAAAGTATAAAAAAAGCATTAATTCTGAATTCCAAATACATTTTAATGGTACTCCAATGACCAGTTCCTTTATCCACCAATACATGTGTTAGCACTGGAGGCTTTTAGAACTKCAGAATGGACTAGCAAGACATATCTACTGTGTACTAGTTAAGATAAAAATAAAAGACACCATCTGTCATCCTAAGAGTACCAGTTCCCAAAATTTCCAAACKACATATACTCTTGGTGATAGTACAAAATATTGTAATAGAAAAAATGTCTCCTTCTTTTGATAGATCTCAAAAAGAAGAAAAAAAACACCAAAAAAACCCAACCAAAAACATCAGCTTACTTCAGGTCACAGATTGGAAAATTCCCTCAGTTTTCAAATTCTGAAATTATGTATCAAGAAAACTAAACACCCCATCAATTACCACRATATCGAACTTGAATAAGCCAGATATTTGTCTTTTTCAGCAATCTACCTGAGAACTCCCCAAACACTCAAAATTAGCACTGCATGAATTAGAGTTTCACTTATGGAAAAAGACAGTTTCTCAGTTAGAGATAAAATATTAAATTAAGGGTTTAGGACTGCTACTTTCTGGCTTTTCAGCATGGTTTTCTTGTTCTTAGCATGGGGATTTCTTATGCTAACAGTAAACATAATTTAAACTATTGAGACTGRCATTTTGCATATATTTTAATTTAGAGTTTGGTGTTGGAAACTTAATACTTGCTTGATCTATTGTGTAAACCAATCAATCATTTTGCCTCAGACATGCAACTGTTTTCATGTCCATCCTAACTGACAGAAAAACCCGATTCAGGMTGTCTCACAATTAAAAGTTTTCCAGCAACAGACAGATGCAAACCTTATTTTCCCTTTATGTACATACMTACACCTTCTTTACAAAACATATTCGACACTTCACATACAAATCATATATCTCATTTGTATGTAATAAGAGCCCTTCACCTGGAATATGACCTATTTCAAGTATTTATTATCAGATCTCAAAGGTTTTGCAAATTAATCYGATACTACAGAAAGAAAACAAATTGTTTGACTTGCCCACACGGATTTGCACACGCAGCCTTTGAATTTGGTTCAGTGCTTTCACTGCCCCTCAGAGCAAACTCAATACAGAAACCCTAAAGATTGCAATTTAGGACCTTGTGACCTGTGATCACAAGATATTCAGTGCAAAATGTTGCACACCACCGTCCTTCTTAATATTTTCTRAAGTTATTAAAAGTGCTTGTTCTTCACCTTTAGATTAGTGTGTTTACCACTGTTTTTTTCTCCAGATAAAAAGGTAATTGTCTCTTCCAGTGGATAGACAGATGATCATATCAACAGTAAAACAGTTATCAAGTAATTTCTACAAAATTTACTGAATTTAGGGTGTAAAATGCATGTCATGTTGCTCATGTCAAATTTATTGAATTGTTCAAATCACTTTTGCTTCTGCTTGCTTAATGTATTCAGTTATAAAAAAAATAAATGCTTTAAAACATAATCACTTYATCGATGGGCCATTAACAAGGCATCAACATTTGACATAACTACTTTAACTCTCTAAAAAATGAAATTATCTACCTAAAGAGACTTGAACAACACCAAAAAATACACATAGAAAGAGATTTCTTGTTTTTTTTTTTTTTGAGTGCCATAATTTATCATCAACTATATAAATTCTCAAATACTAAAGCTGAGGCTAAGTCATTATATGAAATGGATGTTTCAACTATTGCTTTTTTTCTCTATGTGAAAAGTTAAGAGCCAATTTATCTTTTGATCATGCAGCTGAGATTCTGTGAGGAAGGATCTGCATTTGCAGTCAAAGCATCCTCTCACATAAATCCATAACTTACTAAAACCCTAATTTCCACCTTTTTTTTAACCATGATATAAAGATTGAGAAATACAGATGGGTTCTCCTCTGGTCTACTGTAATCCTAGAAGTTAACAATACTCCACTAACTCTACAGTAGATTTCAGTTAGAAAGGAAAAAAAATATATTAAATTTTGAAACACAAAAGTACGAGAGTTGTTCATGTCTTCCTGCCTGTTCTTACCACTGTAGATGAAAAACATCATTGCACACTTAAACAGCAGTTCAAGGTAATGTCCATAATAAATCACTATCAGCTCAAAAAGAAACAGGTAAAAAGGTATTTACCAACAGGATCTTTTTGATTCTGAAAGAGTATTTTGCTGTTGCTGCCATCCATGTTGGCCATGTTGATTGTGTTACCATCCGTCCAGTACAGCTTACTGAAAAAGGAAATAAACACATCTAAATTGTTGCCTGGTGTGCACAGTTTAGGAGGCAAAATGTACAACTAATGATTACTTGATTTAATCAACAGTTTTCTATGGGAAGAATTATACAATTGACATATTTTCAGCAAAATCTTTTAAATCTGTGCTCTTTAATTCTGAAAGAAAACAGAATGGGCAAACGTAAAATATGAATRAAGAAACACCTTCTGATGAGCTTTACTGCAGCTTATTTATTACAACCATGCATATCTTACCCTTTTACTGGATGAACTGCAAGACACTGGGGTTTATCGATTCCGTGGATGATTGAGGTTTTCAGGGAACCATCTAAATGTGCCACATTAATTTGCGTTTCATCAAATTCTGAGCTAATCCAATATAAATTACGAGAGATCCAATCCACCGCAAGACCTCTGATACTCTGAATATCTGCAAAAAYAGAAAACAGTTCTTTTGATTTTCTTTCTGGACTATTGTCAGTCTTGGGGGGAAAAAAATAACAGTTTTTTCTGTAATGCACTACCCTATTCAGATGTACTTATTAATTAGTTGCCAAGAATTAATAATCTTTCTTTTTCTTCGTGGGCCTTATACACTTACCATAAGAACATGAAAATCACACTGAATATTCACAGCATAAAACCTATTGTGCAAAAATAGTAAACCAGACAGATGCTGAACTTTTGCATTGTATTTTTCTACTTCAGAAAGCATTTATTACTCAGTGGCTTTCTAAACCAATGCTATGCTGAAATTTAAAAGCTACTTTTCTTCTTCAGCCCCAGGGAGGCTCAGTACAGAGGATGGGAATTAAAACCACTGGTGTATAGCACAGTTGTGCAGCTCATGAGTAGCTCTGTCACTGAAGCAGTTTTCTGGTTTCATTTTTGAAGGCTTTGAAGACACCAAGTTACTCCCCTGCCTTCTTGGCTATGGCTAAATGCCTGTCAGTCAATGGGAAGCGGGGAATGAATTCTGTATTTTGCTTTGCTGGTGCACATAGCTTTTACTTTTCCTATTTAATTGTTTTTATCAAACCTCGTGACTTTTCTCACTTTTACCCTTCTGATTCTGTTCCCCATCCCACCGTGGGGAGTGAATGAGCAGCTGTGGGGAGCTGAGGGTTAACCTACATCACCTTTATTACCAGAGGTAGCAAACCAGCAGTATGATGTGATTAATTCCGTAAATTCAGAGAGTCTTTGCAAGTGATGGTTTTCCCTAGCAAAGTATTAAAAGAAATGTCAATATATGTTAATATCTGCCTGAAATACTGGRTGTAAAGTCACTGCTCAAGCTCTAGGTACCAACATGCCTTGAGACAGAACCGGCTCATATTGGCTGGCGTCTTTGTAGACAAGGATGATTTAATGATTTCATTACAGTTCAGTGTTTATACACATCTTTTGTCAACTCAACGTGGTAATTTCCACTGATAGAATTATTGTCCTTGACAAACGGACGTGGAGGTGGCTGTGGACTGGTTTGCACGTCCATGAGGTTGAGCAGTGATTGGGCATTAGGAAGTTTGCCAGCTTCACAGAACGCAACAAAGGACACCAAACACATGGTCCTTGACCCATTTTAAACTGATCCCCCACCCTTCTGGTTTTTTTTCAGGTTGGAGGGACTAGAAAATAAAGCATTTCATACTCTTAAAAAGATTAAAGAACGACTTGGCATCTTTTTGACATTGGCATAAGGCTTCACCCAATGAGAATTCCAGCAGCACTTGCTTACAAAGCTTATGTTCTTAGAAGAAGTACAAAAATATAACTGTAAGCAAATTAGGTAGTTTACACATAATAAATAGTCCCTACAATGTTTTGACGTGCCAGAACATTGTAATTTTCTCAAACTTTTATATAATAAGTTACATCTGGAACAAAAAAAAAAAAACACACACAAAAAACTCCACCAAAGAAGCTATCATAATAAAAGGAATATGAGAGAATGCCAATAAACACTCACTCATAGATGGTTTCTTTAGGTTTCATGAAGTTCCTTAACAAGTTCTGTGATTTTATTTTCTAAAATAAACAATATTTTTATTCTACTACCATTTAAAAAAAAAGCAAGAGGCAAGTCTCTCTGTTGGGCACCTGAATACCTGATTTAAAGAGCTCTAGGAGGCATTCCGAACCTTGTTCTCATTATTGGGACTGAAAAACATATATAATTGTTAATAAAAATGTCTCTGAGATAGCAGACCAAAAAGGATAGCCACACAAAATAAATTAATTCAACAATCTACACAGCCAAATGGGGATATTGCCATATTTGTCCAAACATTTCCCAAAACTTGTGAATACAGAACTAATTGCTTCTAAAGTGACATAAGAGGCAGAGCTTTAATTGCTTATCTTCTCAAGTCCCCAGATAACCAACCATTTGATTCATTTCTTCTCAAAATCAGAAAAGGTCTGGTCTTACACGGCCGAGCTATTTCTTTTCTCCTCTTCCCTTTCAAACATTCATTTAACAGTTGGGGAACCAGAGTTAGCAAAATTTGCTTTCATGTAGTCAGTTTTTCCTATTTTCAAGCAGGTAGGTACATTACAAAGTAGAACAATATGTGATGCCAGGAGAGGAACTGAGAGTGGTTGGAAACAAAAAAACAAATGTTACCAAGAACAACAAATGGTTTTCACTTCAATAGCAGAGCTACTGAAATAGGGCTGAAGCCATCAGACTTTATTTTCATTAATTTTTGGTACTTATGTATATATTTTGTACAGAAAAAATGTGTTACACCAGTACCACCAAAATTACAGAGGTACCATGTCGTGTGTTTCACCAGCGGTGCCAAAGCTGAAAGATCTGCATGGACTGGAAAGAACAAATAATTTCTTTGCTAATCAATTTCTTTGCTAAGCCAACACAGGCAGCCAAAGGACACAGGAAGTCCAAAAGACATAGGAAATTCTTCACTGCAAAGTTATGTCACGATACTGTGCTCCTCCTGCTTTTTATCTTTATTCTTCCCACCTTCCCCTGAAGACATCATTTCCCTTTTTTACTACACATTTCAATCTTGTATAAAATCAATGTTAAATTACATCCCAATTTGTTTACATAAAATTGAATTATGAATCAATAAAATGAACCAGGATCCTAAAGAAAATTCTGCTGGCCCATTATTTAGATCAATTATCCAATACCAGCGCAACGCACACACATCAGGAACTCGGATGCTCGTATTTTATCAGGCTTCTAACGCACATTTACCCAGAATGAATTATTTTTACTTCTATGTTGTGCCATTTACCTCTTGAAATAATGGTTTCTAAGCCAGTCCCGTTGATGAAGGCACGTTTGATGGTCTGTGTTTTCACATCAGTCCAGTACAAACGTTCCTCAACAGCATCAAAATCTATGACTGTCACATCATCAATGTCAGGAACAGTGAAGGCTGTGATGAAGTTGAAGTATGGGTTCTCTATGTCCACCCCTCTTATTTCTGAGCGCCTTGCATAAAGAAGAAACTTCTTTCTTTCTGTTGGAAAAAGGGAAAACATCATTCCTCGTCCTCTTCACAACATCTCCAACAGAAATCAAAGTCATCCACTCGGGATCGCTTTACAAATGTGTAAAAAGCATTTGTATGAGTGATTAAACAACTCCAGAAAACCTGCAGCCCAGTGACACTTGTGAAATAATGTAACAGAGCATAAAATTCACATGAAAAATATAAGAATTCTGCATGCTGGACATTGTTATCACACCGCTAAATTAATATGGTCTTATAAATGTGTAAGAAAAAAATGTTGAAAATGTTATTTTAAAAATTTTACCCTGCTTAGTCCACTCAAAAAAATCCTGTTTCACCTGCACATCATGACAGATATTAACGTTTGGTATCTCAGGGTGACAGAGATTCACTGTAACAGGGAAGTTTTGCAAACAGCAAATGTGTGTGTAAGCAGCGAAAGGCAAGCAGGTGGAACAAAAAGAGCAAACTGATTGTTCTAATTTACACGTCCACCAGTGAAAAAAGGTTGATACTTTAACGGCAAAGCAGAGCTCTCTCTTTAATCTCAAAAGTCTAAATTATTGGGGCAAATATCTGTGAATGAACAGTAAGCATAACTTTTTTTTTCTTGCAATACCCTTGACGTGACAAAATATTATTCTCTTTTTTATTTCCTGAACATTATTAATCAACACTGAAAAGAGTAATTCAGTACAAGATTTTATGGATAATACACACAATTATTTGACATTTCGAGAGCTTTTATAGCTTAAAAGTGTGTATTGCCATTTTTTTTTAAAACTCCCCTGCAACGGTGCACTTCTAATATTTACTCTTTGTTTTTTAATCCTTGAAAATGAAACTAAGACAGCTCTAGAGCAGGTATAGATTTAAGCTATTAAGCACCTTTTTGTTATTCAGCTTACCTGAGTCAGAATTTTGGGATGACGCGCATTTCAGTATAAAATGAGTATATTCATTTCTGTTTTGCAGAGATAAATTTTCTGAACATATCACACACACAGGCAGCACAAAGAAACGGCTGTGGCAGCAAATATCAAAGCACCACAGACCTCAACTATCAGAATAAGTCATCGATTCTCAAAAAAGTAGATGCTCCTTTAAAATACATCATTAAAAAGCACTGTAGAGATTTTTTTTTTTTTTTAAGATGAATTTGTCCATTGATTCTAAAATCAATGCAATTGGCAGGCTTTGGGAGGAAGACTTACCATAGCAAGTTTTCTTGTCTGAAGCCAGTTTCATCAGGTGTGGACAGGCACAGGCAGCACTTCTGTTGTGATTGATCAGGCACATGTGAGAACAGGGCCCTCTGCCCTCGTTAGCAGCACATGGGTTGGAAGCTAAAATTGAATAGTTGCAACACATAAAATGTAAAAAACACTTTTTAGGATTAAGAGTTGTCAAATTGGAATAAGCTACAGATGTGAGAAAGTCGTAAAAATTCTGTCTGAAGACAAACCCAGTCTCAGTGATCAACTGAGCTTGTGCTCTAATGACTTTTTCCAGGCTAATATTCAACTCTAGTCCAAGAATATATACCTTTTAATTTACTTTTCTTTTTTTTTTTTTTTTTTTTTGTTAATATAGCCAGAAAATTTATCATTGTAACTTCATGAAGCCACTGGATATAATTTTCCCAGGGAGATATTAATTTTGCAGCCTGCTCATAAGATTTAAACATGTAGAATTTTACACTCCCAACCAGGACACAGGGGATTAAATAAATATTAATATGATGAGGACCTGAAAAACAGATTTAATTTGTGAAGGCATAGTCAGAGCTCAGATTATGAGACAAACTTTGGCAAATTCAATGTTCCCTCTCAATTAGATCTACCTACGAGAATATTAGTTGGAAATTGAACATACAAAGATAATTTGAAAGAAAAAACCCACGGCAAAGTATTTCTACCTTTTTCAAAGAAAAACCCCTCCTAAGTGTAGGTTTTCACAAGTAGYTTCCCGTAGCTCAGTGATTGAATAAGATGTGCTAAAATTGCTTTCAAGAGCAAGAAGAAAGCTGACCAGAAAAGACCCCTTAGTCTTACAAAACCTGGAAATCATTCTTATTATCTTTATTCCTTATTATAAACCCACAATTCCAGAGCACTGCTGAAGTGACATTTCAAGCATAAACAGAAACTAATGTTGTTTCTTCCTTTTTTTAAAAACAAAAAAACCCTTTTAAAATTAACACTGATGAGAAGGGAAGTGGCAATGACTGACTCAAAGACAAACTTAAAATTAACAAAACCAATTAGTGTAGAATATATTCCTCTAACGTTGTGCTAGGCTGCAATACAAGTAATTAGATAACTAGAGCAATCTGATGTATGAATTTCTTTTCAAAACAAATTTAGCTCAAACTGAAGCACTAAAATTGGAAGACAAACTCAAAGTTTGCTTCATTGAACCGTTTCTTTTCCATCAGTGCATGTTTCCTTAAATTTATCCACCAGATCCTGAATCCTTTAACTATTACTTTTTTAACCTGTACTATGGGAAGAATGAAGCTTTCAAAACCTTGGATAAATAGGTTAATGAAAATTGTAGCCATCATTCTGTACTAAAAAAAAAAAAAAAAGTCACAGGTTTTTACTATTTTTTATAAAGTCATCTCATTTGCCACTTTCAAGAACTGGAGGCAATTCAGCCTTTCCCAAAAACGACAAGAGAGAAATGTTTATTTAAGATCACTTTTCTTGTATCTATAACAACAACGTGAGAAAATCTGAAGTGACTTCTTTTAATAAGCTCACAACTTCACRAGGAAGACAAAAAATGTGAAGTTGAAGAAGACACTGAAGTTATTTAGGTTCAAGGAGTCTTTCCAGGCAATAATTATTAACGCACTATTAATAAATATAAGAGATCTATCCCTATGAACTGTACATCTGAAAGGAAAYACAAGTTAGAGTTTTGACAACATTGTGAAGGAGATCATAGAATCATTTMTGTTGTAAGGGACCTCAGGAGACCATCTAGTGATKCAAGCTCCTGCAAWTTTTTTGGCATTTTTTTCAYTGCTGTTGTGAGATGTAAAATTTGGTAATATGTTTTGTAGAACAGCATTTTCTTTCATTTGTTTCCCAACCCAAAGCAGTAATTTCAGTACAACCCTCTGTGACACGGATCTACCCCGGGTCTAAGAATAATAATCSCCATCTTGTCTTTCTGTGCAAGAAGTGCATTATGTTCTTCTCCACCAAAGTTTCTGTTTGAGTATGGAATTCAAAAAGAACAACAGACAGAAAAARAAAAATAAAAGGCATGCTGGTTAATGACCATTTTAAAGCAAGTGTTGTGGTTCAAGTGTGCTCCAAGCATCCACAAAGAGGAGTCAGTGCAATTTGTGTACTCTCTGATCACATCACAATTCCCTTCATACAGCACAGCGCACAAAATTGGTGGAAAAAGAAGTGTTATAAAGCAGACGTGTTTGTTTCCACATGAATGCACAACTCCAGGAGCAAASTGCCATAATCTAAACATTACTTCTAGCAGCACATATTTATATATTCCTTTCATATTCATACTGCTTTCACTGAATAACAGTTAAGCCTGCTCTTTATTTTCTAATAAAAACTAATTCTCCTGAAGGCACATAGATATGTTATTGCTCTGACTCTCAAAAATTTGCCTTTTTTATTTCCTTGTGCTCATTCCAACACTTCTTTCTATTTCTATTGTGAATAACCTCATAAGCATTTGTTACTCACCTSTTCCATGCAATTTATGATTTCACAGCCTGCCATCATCCAGAAGCCTGTTTGTATTTCAAGCAGCATCAGCCCACCCCTCCTCAGACCAGAACCTTTCCCCTCCTCTTGATCAGCCTGTCAAGCCTTCCTGATGTGCTCTATATGATCTGTATACAGCATTCAAGATGTGGGAGTGATATGGATTTATACAGCATCACAGTTCACTACCTGTGCTGCTTTATTCCTTTCCTAATCATTTCCACCAATCTGTTTTCCTTTTGATCACAGCAACCCACAGAACTGGCATTTTCCCCAACTGGACAGCCTTTTTCATTATTTAATTGATTTCCACTGCTGATTGCTTGTCAATCTGTTTCTCTCACAGTGCCGTGCACAGATACACACATGTCACTGTCATCACTTTACCTCTTGACTGCTCTCTAAAACTTTATTTAAGCAAAATGCTTATTTTTCTTGACCAGTAACCCTTGAAAAAACCCTTCAGACATTCCATCACCAGCTGACAAATGAACACTTACTCTGACAACCTCTCAAGATGCATTTCCTATGGCCAACTTATCCCCTGTATTAACTTCATACTGAACTTGTCCCTTTGTGGCACCAGATTTCAGCGAGACAAAGTTTGATCCTATACTTTAATGGTGCACAGCATTTTTAAATTCTGCCTACACCTTCAAATATCTGCAGTACAGTTCCATCAGAAGGTGCTTTCAAACTGCTGACAATCGATTCCCACTCATATTTAAAACCAGTTATAAATCTAATCCTCAGCTCACTGTCAATACTTTCAATAAAATTGCTTTTCATAAGGCCAAAGTAATCAGCCAAGTTAAAATCTTTATACTTCCTGATTATATTTGATTATTTTAGCACTGGTCTTTGAAATTTGCAGGTTAGGACTGATCAGATGTATTCATTCTAAAATAAACATTTATTTTCTCTAATCACTATTTCTGTTTCAGTTTTTAATCATTCACTTCAAGAATTAGTCAGTATACTATCTAATAAAAACTTACATATTCACCATGAAACTAAATAAACAAGAACATTATTAGGGCAAAGTTAGCACAATTCTTCATGAAACTCAAAAATATTGTATATATTTTGTGTGATTTATAATACATATACCAAAGTTTCTGCTAGTTTTAAAGTAAAAAGAATGTATACAAGGTTGAGATAAAATCTCAAACTCATAAAAAYTTTTAAATCTCCCCATCTTAAGCTACATTTCTGTAAAAAATTATTTCTTTTAAACAGTTGGCAATCTGGGCCTCAGTAGAATATTGCGACAAAACAGTGCTCTGAAGTCCAATATTTTTCATTTTTTAATTACAAAAGAGCCCAGTGGTAYCAGTATACTTTATATTCAGCAGTTATTGTACTGTTTGTCCTGATTTTAAAATAAAAATTTCATCCGCAAAAAGAAAAATAATGCCATGGCCGTGTTTGGTTTTTAATTTTAATTCAAAGTAACACCCTTGAGAAATGCAAAAAAAAAAAAAAATGGGGAATGTGTGAGAAATCCACAGCTTTCTAAGCGTTTTCAAGCTGTGACCATTCCAATGCACTATATTTACCTCTCTTATCACTATCCTCAGTAGTACACTGTCCTCCTGGAACAACTTCTCAGGACTAAAATAGAAGACCTTGTTCTTTGCAGCAAGTGCATCTTTAAAACACAACGGTAGTGAAAAAAAAAATATTCTTCCTTGAAACCCTTTGTTTGCCATCTTAAAAGCATTCCTGACACACAGCTTTGATTCTGTGAAGATGAGTGGGCCTCAAGCTGATATTCCTGAGAATATTCTGCATTAGGTAAGAAGCCTTCCCCAATCCCCTGTGGTTTACCGACAGATGAACTTATCATCCATACGAATATCTCACTATAACTTCACTGCCTTAAATTAACATCTGCCCCMGATTGACTGAAATACTCTTGCTTTAGGCTACAAGAATTTATTTAGCTCTGCTCTACTTTATCTCAATCAAAATTACTTGCACGATAGATATTAAAAGCTAATCAACTTTCACCTACACAGGTGACCCAGATGCAGATCTGTGGAGATGAAACTACAAAATGTTCACCCTTCGGTGCTGTATTTATACTGACATCTTGCAGTGTAAATCGACTGATAATTTTATTTTGGGATTCTAACCTGCTTATCTTATTCATTTATTGCAAAATAGCTACAAACTCAAAAGAAAAATTAACAAGTAATCAAGCAGCATCGCCATTTTTCTCTAGCTCCAATAAAGAAAGGTACTGGAGACTGGGAGGAAGAAATTGCTTCCACTGAAAGACAATAATTTAGAGCAAACCCAGAAGGCCAATCATAAATCAGAATCCTCTGTTTTCTACATCATAAAATAAAAGCTGCCATTACACAACCTAAATGTTTGAACGTCTTGATTTTGGCSAAAAAAACCTCAACTGAACACTCTTTACAGCTTTTACTTGCCTCGAGGCCAAGGTATCTGTGACTGTGGAACACTGATGTCTCCCTAGGCTATAGAATCCTCCAAAGATGCTGTCTGGCCCCAGTCCAAACAGAAAAGAGTTGTTCTTTTTCCGACAGCAAGCAAAGGCAAATAGGAACTCTACTCTGAAAACACCAAATAAGGGACACAGTTCCCCAAATCCCAAACTTCAGGAGCTGACCAACTAAAAGAAAATGACCAAAAAACCTACAACCAAACAAAAACACCCAAAAGCCCAAACCAAAATAAAAAGCAAAAAGCATTATTTGAAAGGCACGTGCAGAGATGTATATCTACCCCMCACTTAGTTTAACACCCTGGGCGAACACACTGTCTCGAGGAGAAGTCAGACAGCTTTTTAGACTGGTACCYTTCCCTAAAAAGTAAATCCTTTAGAATAAGAGGAATAGGAGGCCTATTTCAGAAAGTGATGAAGTCCAAGGAAGTTGACATCCACTGAAAAACAGTAACATTCTTCTTCAATATACATTCCTTATTATTTTAAAATAAAACCATCAGAAAAATGCATCCTGACAACATCTGTCACATATGGCGAGGTAGATGAGGAGGTCACAGTTGCCATCACACTAGGAAGCACAAACTAGCAGTAAGTTGTATTCATTGCTTTCCATTTCTCCATGTGCTATTAGAGAGCATTCTTCAAATCTTTTGATTACCAGTGTGCAGGGAAAAATTTACTTGCTGGTACTCATTACATCAGAGGTATATCCAGAATTTTCTATGTATAGCTAATGCAGAACCAGGTTCCAGCACATTTACAAAGCCATTCAAAATTGTCAGCATTTCATGTCTGCGAATCAAGATCGCTCAGAACCAGCTAACATAAAAGTCTAAATGGCTTCCTGAGTACTACAAACCCTGGACGAGAAGAAAAACAAAATATCATTTCTTAATATTAAAAAAAAACCAAACAAAACCAGATATACATGAGATGAATTTTAAAGCAGTTACTATCAACATCGACTTCTTGCCAGAAGAACTGAAATTTATCCAGACAACAYGGAACATTCTGTAACTAACTGGTGGTCATTTTTTCACTTTCCTATATTTTCCTATATTTAGGTACAAAATAATCACTGTCTTTCTTTATATCTCACAATAAAAATACATATTGATTTTTTTTTCTGCATTGCTATTTTGCAGGGTACATCCTAAGCTATATAAATATATATACATATATATGCACTTCATTAAAACTTCTGCCACATGCATTGAGTGCACCGAACTTCATCTAGTCCTGAATACAACAGTTCAAGGTAAATTCATATACAGATATTTACATATAAAAAGAATATGGATCTCCCCCCAGAGGAACAATAATTARTTATTCTACAATTAATACAGACATTTATATATTAAAAAAATATGGATTTCCCCCCCTCAGAGGAATAATAGTTAATTATTCCATAAATATTCACCTTGTGGTTGCCGACTTGGATGATATATCTGCAGATCAAATGGCTGAGCACTTGTTTTTTGTATTACACTGACATTTTGGCCAGTCCATTTATTGGCTTTTGCGAGGGTGTTGGTCCTCCAATCTGTCCAATATACTTCACTCCCATACAAAGAAACAGCAAAAGGGTGAGAAAGATATTCGTGACCCCGTATAATCTCTATCATGCTGGTTCCATCATACAATGCAGAATAAATGGCATCCGATCTACAAGACAACCCCAAATTTAAGATTATGTAGAAATAAAATAAAAATCACACAACCGTTATGACATTGGGCAAAATGTGTAAAACCCTAACTCYTACAGAGTGGTAAGACCAAAGGATGTTTGCAGTGCAATCATTAACTTCAGAGATGRTTTGGTTCATATTTTTAATTTAACTAGACATACGAAACACTGGTTTGCTCGTATAATGCTTTAATTTACCTCCATGTTGAGGAATGTGAAAAATACAACAGGAAATTCAGATTCCTTTCAGAGGAACTTACAGAAAGAGCAGTGAAATAACTTGGGCCTTCCATGGATGAGTGTCAGGGAGGACATGTGGGAACCGCTCTCCAAGGCCCGGGGAGCCAGGAGCCGTGGAAGATGCCAGAGCTGGCAGGGCAATCAAAGACATGAACACACTGTCCATGGGCATGTCCAGGGCTCTTTCTGTCCATAATGTACATAACTACGTTCCACGTACACTGCAGTTCCCACTTCYGCATGGAAGAATCAGGATTTATCAACGATAACAAGGATGCTGTCACCACTTTACCTGGCATCTGTCCACACTATTCTTTTCTCAAAGTGATCGACRGTCAGGCCGTTGGGCCAGGCTCCGGTATCCATGTCCTTATATATGATCTTCCTTTCCGCTCCGCTCATGGAGGCGGATTCAATGCGGGGAAAATTTGCATCCCAGTCCGTCCAAAACAGAATTCTGGAGAGAGGGAAAGGAAAAGAAAAGGGACAGAAGAAAATATTAAAGCACGAAGAATAATCTGAAATTCTTTTATCGGACAACAGTTGGAAAACAGGTTCAAACATGCTTGAAATGATAGGACTAAACAAAGACCAATTTGAGAAACTATATAAATTCCTTTAAGTAATAAAGTATAATGGAGGTAATATATCATTATTAGTGTTAGAGCAATCATGAAAATAAAAAAGTTTTTTAAAACTAGGAGTTTAATAGCATTCCCTTTTTCATGTCCATTTATACAGTAGCAGCTTGTCTTGTCTTCCCTCTATAATTAGAAACCCAGCTCATTAAAAGGAATTATAATGAGAGTGTTTGAAAGCAATGCACAGATGAGAAGGATGGGGAGGGGAGAATGGGAAGAAAGGTGATTTGAGGTAGCAGGGATCAAGGAACAGGCTAAACCAGAGATTTTCATCTACTATTACGAGTGTTCCAATGAAGACCTCTGGATTTTTGTATGTCAGTAATGAACTTTATACAGATTAGACTTGCTAAGGAAACTCCTAAGATGTACTGTATGGTTGGCCCCCTCAGTTTTGTAACATCTCCAATGTTTTTTCCAAGAAGAACTTTTATCTGTGTAACCAAAGAAGCATCTTGTGACAGAACCAGCATCACCAAAAGGCCAGAAATACACTCTTAACTCTTCTTAGCTTATTGAATTTTCAACAAAACACAAACTTTTCTTGCTTGTTAAAGGAAAATAATACCTTTGATAGGAAAAGTTGTGGTTAAAGAGTTTTAAAGAGTTAATTGCAAAGAGCCAGACTGCAACAAAACTTTTGACGAATTTTCGTATTTCCCACTAAAAGCCCTTCAGCCTTGACAGCCAGAGAGGTGAACAGGAGGAGCCCAATGGTGCTGTTTGCTTGTCTCAGTTCTCTGTGCAGACCTGGCCAGATGTGTGTTTCTCTATATTTATTTATTTTAAATACATCTGTACGTGTGTGGACTAAGAACACCTGTACAGCTATGACAGCTTTGCCTCCACTGAGATACAGAATTTGTGCAGTCCCAACACAACCCTTTCCTCTGAATCAGCGTTTGGTTATTCATATTTATTTGTGAAAGGATTCAGGAGCTAATTTCTGTCTGTTTAAAGATTTTACTCTTTCTTTGCTTCTACCATAATGTAGCATCAATTGCTTCTAGCTTCTCAAACGGCAGATTAAGCCTTCAGTTTCAGAAAGAGTGGTGATTTGATTTTTTCTTTCCTCCCTACCATTTAATTCGAACAACTTCTCTGCCAATTTTTCTGCCAACAGGATGCCTCTTTTTAGAGATCTTTATAGATAAGCGATGCACTCTGTAAATAAGCTTTCCAGCATCTCAGTAGAGAGGGAGATATCCTTAATCATTAAAGCAGGTATATCCTATTTCACAATTTAGGTCTCAGAAGTTGGGGCCTTTATCAATTTTTATTTTTATTTTTATCTTCACAGCTTTTCTCCTGAAAGAAATACTCAGTGAAGACACGACAGACCATAGCAAGTTTCTAAACAAAATTAAATATCGTAAATTTGCAAACTCAAAATCCGTATTATTTTTGGCCACATTTAATTTGTGGTTGGAGGTTTGTTGCTTTTGGGTTTTTTTTTTCTCCTCTCTGAATCAATATTAGTTATAGGAAGAGGATGCAGCTATTGACTGTTACCTAATATTCTGGCTTATATAATATCCCTAATGAAAAGGCAGAAGAAATACCGAGAGAAGCTGGCAAGCATTATCTCCACTTTAAAGATAATTTTTTTAAACTCTTTTCACTCAGACAAAACACAGTAACAATGGATTTTTTTATCCCTCAAAATACACTTTCAAGAACTATTAAAAATAAGTTAGAAACAATAACTCAGCAAAAAAGGAGATGAAACAAACCTCACATTTAAGCATCTGACTCTAAAACAATATACAACAAGAAAATGTAATGTTTTTGTAATTACCCGTATCTGGGATCCAAAGCAATAGCCCTCGGATGCTCCATAGCTCCAGCTATCAAGGTTGTCCTCAAAGTGCCATCCAGTTTGGCTACTTCAATCTGGTCCAGATTGCTGTCTATCCAGTATATGTTTCCTGCAATCCAGTCTACAGTGAGTCCTTCAGGTGTGGCCAGGCCATGTTGTACTACAACCTCAATGGCACTAACACCTTCAAAAAAGAAGGAAGAAAACAAACAAACAAAAAAAAAAAAAAAACCCACAAAAAAAAAAAAGAGAGGAAAAAATATTCTCAAATAACTAATGTAGAGACTGGTATAGTGAACACAGACATACAAGTTTATCATATGTTTTTGGAGTGAATTCTGGATTATTTCGTGTCTAATGGATGATAACACTTTGCTCCATGTGACATTTTTTCTTTACAAGTGTGACAGGCTGCTGTAAATAAGTGGTTTTGGCAATTGTACAAATAAGCTTCGTTCCACAGCAATATAAATTTTTAGCATCTCAGATGCTTTCGTAAGTCAAGGTCTGAAACTCTGAATAAAGGTCAGAGATCACGTGCAGAGTAACAGGGAGAGACACACGTGTCCTGATTCCAGTGACCTCTTTTCAGCTTCCGTGAAGGACATGCTCATGCTTTGCCCCCGAGGGTCAAGACATACTCAACGAAACTCCTGCAGCTTTATTTCCCTCCTTTCTCAACCAGAACAAGAGAAAACTGAAAGACTAGGACCAAGTCAGACATGGCAGGGAGAGCCCTGTTTGGGGTTTGCCTTTCAGCTCGTGCAGGAATGAAAGCACTGGAACACACACTTCAACAAAGGACATTTCCTAGAAACTCTTTTGTATATATGATGAGATTATATTGAGTTATAGGCCATCATTATGTCACCAGGGCAAAGAAGAAGTCTTTGTGCATGCTATAAAATTTTGAAGCAGAATCTTTCACCTAGTGAGAGGAGATAATTTATCAGACATCTGATAAATTCTTATACTTTTTTAATGAGGTGAAGATAAATTTCAAAAAATGAAATAAATCAATATTGCACTCATTGCGCTAGGAAGAAATATCAGCCCTTGCATTTGCCATTTTCTTCCCCTTGTAGCCTATTGCAAAAGGCAACTTTTATTATCAAAGTCTTTTTCTAGCTAGACATCAAGTACAAACTAGAAATACACCTTTTCAAAAGCAGAATGCCATAATAAATTCTGTTTCTGTGAATGGCAGCTCAGTTACAACTGATCAGGTCTAACACCCCGTTACTGCAGTTGTTCTTACTGTTAAGAAAACAAAGATTAAACCCATACCTCCAGTATCAGAGAGCTTGCCTCTGTAAATTTTGTCCTCTACCACATCTGTCCAGTACAGCAAACTCTGACTGAAGTGAAAATCCAGGGCTATTGTGTTTCTCAAACCAGGAACTAAGAGGCTGTAGTCACGCTTGTGAAGATCAATTTTTCTGATCTCGTGTCGAATAGAAAAAATTATGAAAGCCTCAAATGGATCTGGAAGGAGAAGATTATACATTTCAAAAGGATAATAAAAAAGACATTGTTACAAATTGCTATAAATGACAAGAGGAAGGTGAACAACAGAACACTTTATCTGGAGAAACAGATGATTAAAACAATTCATCTTTTGATAAGGAGTCTTTCAATTACTTTTTCAGTCCAACAGACTTCTTAATTCTCCCTTCTAGCGTTATCTTTGATCCCAAATAGAGATATTAAACATTAAATTTAGGAATATCAAACTCAACTATTGAACTGTATTTTGTAGCTCTAGCACAATGAGCCCACAATTAGAGCTGTAAAAAAGTCACATTATCAAATTTGAAATCTGCTTGTCAAAAGTTTCAGAAAAATTAAACCATTAAAATATTGTTTCAAAGGCCAATTAGATGAAACAATTTACAAATATATAATGCACCGTTTGAATATCCAGTGTACCTTGTGTTTTCAATTGAAGTGCTCAACCCCTCGTGCCAAACTAACAAGCAAGAAGATGAACATTTTATATGCTTATTGATACATGTCATCACAAATCCAGCTACCAAGGACTTTCTCTTTCCTCTGTTAATCAGTTAACGTTACAYGATTTGTGCCAGGGAGTTTATATCAAATTGCATATAAATATCTGTAAACGCCTTCTGCATTGSTCAACCATACTATGAAACTGATTTTTTTTATTATAGTTCTTACATRAATTAGGAAAGGTTTTTCAASCAAGTAGCTGTGTTAATAGAATAAACAMGGAAGACAAAAATTGGACTCTATAAACTGTTGAATCAACTCAGTATATCCACTTTAATAAAGATATTTTTTCACAGCARTCTTTTTTTGTAGGCAAGTAGCTGGTTTTTTTCCCCCCATTTCTTTCTCCTGGAGTGAAACACAAATTATACTGGGAGGTTTGCTTTCCATACAGTTAAACACTTACATAAAAGACGTATTATTGGCAGTTTATGGCAACAGGCAATATTCCTGCTTCTCCACGAAAATGGAGTGGAGGCTCCTGGGAGTCTCTGAAAATACTCAGTTTMTCTCTTGCTCATGCACTGGAATACTACACAGCCTGTTCACTTCCTCCTTCATGTGGGAACACAGCTCCTCTCCTCTTGATCCCCACTGCACACACAGCCCAAATGATCTGTGATGTTTTCAGCTAATCAGGTACCTCAGCAGAGCCGTGTTTCTGCTCTTGGAGCACTTGTTCCCAAYCTGCCTTGAACTTTCCAAATGATCCTCCTATTTGTTAAAGCAACGAATGGCTTTCTGCAAAGCCAATTTTTCAAAGCTCTGCAGTGGCTAAATAATTTAATGCAGAACAGGATCAGTGACATTAGCAGCTATTTCGCAAGTACCAGTTATCTGAACTTGAGAAACACTTTAAAGGCACTTCCCAAATTCTGATAAATTGGCAGCTATTATTCAYGAGACCACAGGCTAGTGATGTAGGTTTTTTTGGCAATTCCAACGCATAAGAACTCAAGTCATGTCACCAGCAGCTTCTTTTATATTTATCAGTAATTAACAGCACAATGGGAACAAAAAAGAAACCTAATAARTGTGTTCTATGTTGGAYTGGTTTTTTTTATTCAAAGTAGAGGAATTACAGCATAAGATAAATAACCTAYGGTGCAAATTATCAAATACACTGATGAAAAGGATTAAAGCTCAATGGGATCTTGAAACAGGGTTTGTACTTGAAATAAATATGGCAAAATCCTTCCACTAGGCTTGGTTGACAACAGCCTACAATACTGTACCCTCCTCTGAACACAGCTCTTAAAAAGGAGTGAGAATCAATAGAGAAATGCAAGAGGAAATGAGCAGGTGTTCCAAGAGGTCTGGAAAGCATGGCCCTGCCAGGGAAGAAGGAATAAACTGGAACTGCTTAGTCTGAAAAAATGGAATGAGATGATGAGCGGAAGCACACCAAATTCCCTTAAGACATAAAAGGCTTATGAATTGAAAATGGGAAAAATCCTGTTTGCTTTATAAGTAACAAATAGGCCAAGGATTAAAGGCTTAAACTGGACCAGGAAGACTCAGAAAGACCTGAAAAACAAAAATCTTGAGGAGAGTGAGGCAACAAAACATCTCACCCCTGGGAAACTTGGAGTTTAGCACTGAAGGTGTCTTGAAGGTCTTGGAAAGCAGATAAACAACAGCAGTATTAGCTGGCCTTTGATCTCCTTCCAACCTTATCATTCCATGGCTCTATGAAATGAGCTACATTATAGTGAACTAAATTTTCAGGCTCAATCAAATCCATTTAAAAAAAAAAAAAAAAATTGCTTCCATCACTGTATAAAACCAAAATTTGATGTCATTTTCCCATTTGGTTCCTCTTCTAGAAATTGAGAGCAAATACTTTTTATTCTGCAAGCTGATTAAGAGCACTTTTGTAAAATCCCAAATYAATATAATGGTTATTGTTTACATTCTTTAAAGCTTTAAGGAAAATTAACTGTTAACAATTTATTAGAGAAAAAGAATACATTTCTGTACTTTCTGATTTCATAAATTCATGAAACTTTTTTACCATRAAGGTTAGTGTATAAAATATATGATACAAACAAAGTATGAACTACATGAAAAACTGTAAAAAAACAAAATCTCTGATAGAAGAAAACTGCCTAAACAATTCCATCAAAATGACTGCATATAAAGAATAATGATTCACATTTTCCAATGGGTTAAATTTAAAATTCTTTCTYGGGAAAAATTCTGAGTGAAGCCCATTTTTTGAATAAAGTTTACTTGAACAATGGCAGCACAGCAAGCAATCTACACCATGCTTTCATGAAAATTACCTCAAAGTAAAAAAAAAAAAACTTCATAAAGATTCTGAAAAAACCCTCCATTAAAAGTTTGACATTGCTCAGAGAGGATTGGACTATTCTCCCTTCCATATTGGTATTGAAAGTTATCTGGAAATTTTAACAAAACTGAATTTCAAACCAGGTAAAACTGATCAAACAGATAGACACATCATCCTCTTTTCCAAATATGTATATATATATATGAAGTGATACAACAGAGCTCCCACAGTGTAGAAAAGGTTGACAGTCAATTTTAAACTAAGCTAAGTTTGTCTGAGTTCATCTAACATTTATTATACCAAATTCTGAAAGGCTGAATGTAAACATGAAATTTAAATATCTCTCAAGAACAGCATTTTTTTTTCTGAATGCTTATTATCATTTAAAAGAGCAACTGCAATATATCAGCACAACTTATTTTGAAATGTGTTCCAAGAGAAACCAGGAACGAGAGTATGAAAACATATMATTTGTATTGACTTTCCATCTGAATAATGGAGCTCTGTAACATACTCTTAGTTCAATCAATACAAATTTAAACGTAAAAGAAACATTTAGTCTGTGGGAAGTCAAGAATRTAACAATGCCAGAACAGCAAAAAGCAAATGAGATGAAAACAAGAGACACAGAAAGTGAAAAGACTCTGAAGGAGAAAAAAACAACACTTAAAACCCTCAAAAAATGAAGACAACATAAGTAGAAATGAGAGACAACAGGGGAAACTAAGAAAGGCTTTGAAAGGGACATTGAAAGAGAAACCAGAAAGAAAATAGCTGCTCAATTCAAGCATTTTAGTTCTATACACTTATTAATCTGTAACTCACATTTTCCTGGCAGTTCRTTAGATTCCTCTGACAARCACTTGCTAATTCTTATGTGCAAYCAGGRAAAAAAAAAGTTAAAATCATATACACTACTGCATTTTCAGCATTCATATTCCCACTCTAATGGACTCACAAATAAATGTTTTTACAATGTTCTGGAAATGTGCTGCACAGTAACTTTACATGTKACTGCTGTGTACTTGTGAAATGTTTGCCTATATATAGGAAAGTGCTATTTCAGACAGCAAAAAAYCCCAATAGCTAAAGGGCAACGTTATCATTTTCTTCCGAATAACTTTTTCTTCTGGAAAACAGATTATTAGTTACTGTTCTAATAGAATACACACCTACTCCTGGTTCAGGGCATTTTAAMTCACTATGGCTGTGCTAAGAATTGCTTCATAACAACTGGTATTATTGAAATAGTAGTTTGGCATTTGGGGGACAGCTTATCTTCATAAGGTCACTTTGAACTGTACTTGTAATAGTATTATATAAAAGTTTTTTTCTTTATTCTAAGTTTATTCAAGATCTCACACGCAGAGACTTAAATGATAYGGACATTTTGAGTCTTACAGATTCACAAATGGAACGAAAATTGTTCTCACTTTCCTAAAATGCCCTTCACACAGTCAACAACTGAAGTATCAGAGGATCTCTCCTCCAGAGAACTTCTTGTGCCTTTAGAATTAAATAAACTGAGAAGGGCCAAGATGATTAGTGACTATAAAAGCCCATGTCATATTTAATGTGGAATAATTTTGTCACAGCTTTGATGGCATTAGGATAGTATCATTACAGTTTGTAAAGAAAGGTATCATTTTTCTTAATATCAGCTGACATCACGGGTCTCAGATCATATATTTAGTATTACATCCTTTGAAAAAATCTGGAAAAAATCAATTTGTAACTTCAGATTCTCACCAACATCAGTAAACATTAAGCAGAAATATCTCATGGGCTTCAGAAAAACTGAGAAACTGTAGTCTCACTTTTCTTATTCTACAGCACAACTGAGTATATTTCACTTKGGTTTTTTTCCCCTTTAGTTTCCAAATATTAGTCATTTCTACTTGATTTACAGTTTGTTTCAAGCTTTCCTCATATAAGTTACTAACACTGTCTTAAATGCTTTTCATCCTTTCATTTCTCTAACCCAGTAAGAATGCACTTTTTACAATTACTGGAAAYGTCCATAATATAGCAAATCAGATTGATCAAAAATCATTGAAAACAAGACCAAAGCACTGTTATAAAGCAAGAACTCTAACATCAATTACCTGAGGAAATGGAGTGTAAGAACAAATAAAGAATATCTTAGTCATATTTACTGAATTATGAAATATTAATAAGCAATAGATAACGTAGAAGATATTTCTATTCAGAACTCCTAAGACACTATCAAAGAACAAAGGTAATATAGAATAAAATGATAAAAGAATCCCAAACTAAAATTATGAAAATCTAGACAGCAAGGTCAATACTATTTTTAAATCTCTACAGGGGAGGTAAAGATGTGATGACAATTTATACTGCACACACACACGTTTGTATTTTACACACAACACTGCACTTGAAAAACACACCCCTAACATAGTTTCTACATTGTGCTTCAGTACTTATCAATGGTGAACAACAAGGGGAATACATTCCTCTCTTCTGTTTTGGCTCATGTTGGTTTTCTTCTTGATTAGTGAGCTGAACAGGCTCTTACTGATGTCAAAAAACAAGTACCAGAATGTCTTGGGGAAAACAAATAGCTTAAATGTGGAATGCTAAYAGGCAGCACATAATTGCTCATTCAAAATTAACCTTCTGGACCCTCAGCCAACAGTGATYAATATCATGATGTCACAGATTGATCCATTTCTTAAAAATACATAGTAAATCCCACCATATTGCACATGTGTGTGTGTGTGTATCCCATACATACTAAATACACACGAAAAACTATAAAATTTCAAATGGTATTAACATTCCTAGAAATATTTGGTATTAACATTCTTAGGTTATCAACAACCCAATATTTCAATACCCCTTTGTCCATCAAGAATAGGGACAGTTTTAATGACTTCTTAATTTTCCATCAGACCCACATTTGGATAATCCCAGCCTGTATTTCTTATATAGGGAAAAAAAAGTGAAATAAGCTCTCAGTAAATGGCCATAACAGCTGAATACTGAACATACACTGAATTTCAACTTACCAGTACTGACACAACTTTCTCCATCCTTACTGAGCTTCCAGCCTTCGTAACACGAGCACTTGACAGTGTTTTTATGCTGTTCACAAACTTGGCTACACTTCAGGTGCTTGGTACAGTAATCCATAATCTCACAGGTTTTGTTGTCTACACCGAGATTGAATCCTGCAGGGCAGGAGCACACAATTCTTCCTCCAGGAACCACAGAGCACTGATGGCTACATCCACCATTGTTAAGTGAACATTCATCTGAAATAACATGGAAATAAACATAATTAAGGGTTGCAAGGGCTGTCAGTTATATTGTGCATTCTTAAAGTCAATTTACACACCTCAAAAGGCCTCCAAGAAGCGCAAACAAAACTTTATATTTCTAAAMCAGATTTCTATACTTATTTATAAAATTATCTGAGGTGTAAACATTCATCAGGGTAGCTTTACTGCAACCTTTCAGGATTTGAGTGTGGCTCAGTGTCCAAGTGGTGATCATAGGGAGCCAGTGCTGCGATTGACACTGTTTGACACCTTTATCAGGGACATGGGCAGTGGGGTTGAGTGCACCCTCAGCACCCCTCAGATCTGTGGGGTTGATGCAGTAGGGAAAAGATGYCATCCAGAGGGACCTTGACAGGCTTCAAAGGTGGGGCATGTGTGAACCTCTATAAATTTAACAAGGACCTGCACTGGGTCAGGGCAATCCCAGGCACAAATACTGGAGAGGGAGTTTAGACAAGGGTCTGGAGTGACAGGACAAGGGGGAACAGCTTCAAATTGACAGAGGGCAGGGTTAGATTGAGATTATGAAGAATTCTTTTACTCTGAGGRTGGTGAGGCTCTGGCAGAGGTTGCCCAGGGAAGTTGTGGATGCCCCATCCCTGGAAGCGTCCAAGGCCAGGCTGAATGGGGTTTGGAGCAACTTGGGATAGTGGAAGGTGTCCCTGCCCATGGCAGGGGATTGGAGTCAGATGACCTTTAAGGTGCATTCYGACCCAAACTATTCTATGSTACGAACTCAAGCTTTTGTAGTCGGAGAGAACTGCAAAYGAGCTTAAGTCCTTTCCTACATACCAATGCCTTCTAAATTGTTTACCTCCAGGAGTATTTTAAGRGGTTTAAAGATTAAAGACTTGTCTAAGGAATTAGGTTTTCCCTTATTTGAAGAAAACTACTACATCAAGCATAAACTCAGTATGATTTTAACTAAACAAAAGTACCCACATAGGCTTCRGTGATAAAATTTCAGCACGATTAACACAAGAACCTTTTTTATCCAGCAGGAATTATTGCAACAGACAATATCATGAATAATCAGAAAAATGTGACTGAAAGAAGTACCACAAAGATCGCCTTCATCAGATCCATCAGGACAATCTCTTCTCCCATTGCAGAGCTTCTCAGGCTGTAGGCAGATGGAGGTATCATTAGCACAAGGGTATTTTGGTGGTCCACACAAATAGCCCTCGCAATTATCCTCATCAGACTGATCCTCACAATCAATATCGCCATCACAAAGCCACGCTTTGCTAATGCATCTCCCTTGRGGAAAAGAGACAATAAACACAGGAAATCAGACTGGAAGCAAACTTTAGGAATAAAAAAAAAACCACCTTCAGTAACAACATATAGTTTTTTTTCTCTTATTTTTTATTATGCTTTTCTATTAATAGTACTTTCCTCTTTGATGAGCAGAAAAAAACCAACTTGCACTTATTCTCTGAAGCATCATCCACAACACTGTTGACAGTCTAATTTTCCAAACAACAGCAATCCTACTTGTTTCTGTGCTGAACAAAACCGCATACAGGTAGGACACATCCTCACAATCCGTTAAATATACCAAATGATACCAAAATGTTTTAATTATTTCTAATTTCCACTTTTCTTCATCCCTCTTCTTTTATCCTCTACTCCAACAGCCCTCCATGGGAGTAATGTTTCAATATAGAACTTAGGGTTTGAGAAGCAAAAATCTTTCTAGGAAGTGTAGAAAAAACATTCCCCAGTGATGTCAGATAAATGATCAGCTTCTAAGCAAAATAACTACAGCAGGTAAAATTTCTTACATTATTTCAGTTTTGTCAAACCAGAGTTCAGATTACTTCTCGAAAAGAGAAAAAAAATTGTGCTGGCCATCAATGTTTAGAGATGCAAGATAGCCTCTTGATTAAAAGAGAGGTTTTAATCTTTAAAAAAGGTACAGGTACTAAATTAGAATCAACAAAGCCAGGGATTTTAATAGGTGAGAAAGAGCCAAGATTGTAAATGCTGCCACTTACAGGTGYGTGTGCTCCTGTGCCAAGCTATTTTTCAGCTTTGAGGCATAAACTTGCTACCTACAACCAGGAGGGGCTACTTGTAAATTTTGATAACACCTAGACTGAACAGGAATGTCATGTAGTTTATTTTCCAATTAACAAAGAGAGAACAGACAGAACCATGCGTTATGAAGCTGACCTAGAACCACTTTTTTTGTCTATAAATTCATTACTGCAGGAAAAAAAATCAATTGGAATGGGAAAGAAGGTCCTGGAAATGTTTTGTTCCATTGACAGCAATTCTGGTGGATGCCCAGGGACTGACTGGCAATGACTGAAACTCATAAATTCAAACCTGCTCAGCATGAACTGATGTGACTTTTTGCCCACCCTTCCCAGTTTATACAATATCAGATTTCAATGTCCCTTAAAGGAAATATTTGTTGAAGATTAGTTGAATGCATTTTGTTTGACATTTCAGTCTTCTTTTGATGCAAAAAAATGCTGATGTCCTCACAGAAAGTCAATGGGATAAAAGATAGTGAAATAATCAGTGAATACTGAAAAAGCTATGATTCTGCAGCACTCAGGAGGCAAACGTGAGGCTGTTTTCTATTTYGGTGAAGAAAAGCGAGAAGTGAAACTTCAGGATCACACTACACTGACTGTGGGTTTAAACAACAGAGCATGGTTTTACCAGTGCAAAATCCTCCTGAAAACAAACAGGGAGGGGTGTCAAATAGAATGAAAAGCTTCCACCCTTTTCTTTAGTGGCCAAAGTCCCAAATACCCCATACTGAAAAGACAGAATTGCACAGACACAAGGAAACAAAATTGTATCCATGATATGTATGCAGTTTATCATTACATGCAATCACAAGTGTTTCAAAAAAGTGTTCCTATTCTTTATTATCTTGAATGATCATTGATTTTATGTATTATTGCAGCACAGCAGTAGAATGCAAGCTAATGGAAAATACCAACATCAACCAAACCAACCATAACCCAAAGTAAATTGAAGCTGCTTCCAGTAGAGCTCCTAATCTGTTATTTTAATCTTTTATGCATTCAAATGTTTACAGAGAAAATCAGTTTTCCTGCCTTCCTTGTACCTTAGTGAAGATATGTTTTATAACGAAAGATTCATCTTTCATTATGATAGATATGACATGTTCTTAAGTAGAATATACTTTCAAGGAATTAATCTTTGCCAAAATTCTAAAGAGATGGCCTTAATGAAATATTATGACTGTCTTGAAATCATTACTTAAAATTCGCTGAAGTATTTTTGCTTTATTGCCCCTTAGTGAAAGTCACATTTCTGGCTTCCAGGAACCTTTTTAGTAAAACTCCATCATAAATTAATTGCCTCAATGGATATATCTGCCCTTTTCCATAGCTCTTTTGTGTAACACAGAAGAAATATGTGTAACACAGTGGAACAGAAGGTCTGAAGCAACAAGTGTGTGGGAAAGCCTGATCCAAGGCTACTCCAACATTTTTTATTTCCTACAAATATTATCAAGCGTGACAGATTAACTATTTATAAACCCAATCAGTCTTTGTGGGGATACTGAGCCCAGGAGGTTTTTAGACCAATTAAATATTCAACCATAGGAAAACTACTTTGGTGGAGCATTAATTGCACTGTTTCCTCTTACAGTTAATTCTTATTGCCTAGAGCTGTAATGCCTTCCTAACCTATAGAACAGACTCAATCTCATTCCCATCAACATTAAAAAATATTCCAATCTGACACATTTAACAAAATAATGTGATGGTCAATGATCTCACTTGAACTGTAGAACACACCTGGGACTTAGACTGAATCACATTGTTTCAAAAATATTGTCATTTCTTGTATTTAAAGCTTTTACTAGAAAGCAGAGGTTTATAAACGACACCTGGATGAGACAGGAGAAAAAAAAATGGGCCTAAAGAAGGGAGCTGTTACCACAGAAAATAGTGGTACCCTGAACTGASGATAAAAATACAGTATTGGAACCACATACACAACTTTCTAGTTTACTGGCGTGGCCTGTTTTTATTTACATTTTTAATGTCAACAGAATCCACCCTTACAGACAGAAATGTCATCATTCTGAACCACCATTGCATCAGAAAGGTTATTAAAGTAGTTGTACAAGACATAGAGCTCTAAAGAGCTAAAAGCACGAGGAGATAGAGCAGGCAGGAAACAAGGGGAAGCAACACTGGCAAAGCCACCTTATGATTGATTCCCTTTGAAGTCCTCCCCATGTCTCGTTGTTATGTTCATACTAAATCTTCTCTTTCAAAGCAACTTTCATGCTGTAACTCTCCACATAACCCCTTCTCCTCTTCAACCCTCAGAGGATCTGTAGGGCAGCCCTACCGATTTCCTCATCATGTTTACTCTTCCAGTATCACTGTGAGGAGAAGTTTTGATTTCCTCCGTGTACGTTCCTTATCTTCCATTCCAAATAAATACTACTTCTTTCCTCATCTTTYCCCCCCCCAATATATTATTAATATTAAAAATATATATATTAAATAATAGCCCCACAGGGTAGCATTAGAAATTGTAGGGTACCATTAATTGCTATTTGAAAAAATATTAAGCACAGTAAGTATAACAAATAAACATCACAGCTCAGACCTACTCCTTTACTAAACTGAAGTATTCATGGCTCTTTTGCATTTGTCATCACAGAAGTACTTTATTATGATCATCAGAGTAATTAGATGACATTTTAAGTGAGATTGCACAGATTCTGCTCTTGGTGTAGCACTGCTAACTGAAAAGTAGGGAGATGGAATAAAAAGGATAGATTGACGTAGTCATAAAATGAGCTGAAGTACACGCCTGTAATAATTTTTGGAGGACAGAATCAGAATTTAAAATAGAAAGTTGTATCTTAGTACAATTTAAATCGGTCTAGTCTAATTTAAAAGGAGCCTAATCTAATTTAAAACCAGAAAATAATTGGCTAGAAGCAGCCCAAGAGTAGTCAATCTCAATCAGGTAATTGTTGTATCTCATATCCTACTGCTGTGTAACCTCCAGTATATTTTTCATCACACATCACTGCATGGGATGTTTTTGAAAAAAATTAAAAAAGCAATTCTGAAATGTGGTAGCTCAAATACCATGCAGCATTTTGGCTGACTTTGGATACAACGGATCAAGAACTCCCCAGGTCAGACAGCCCCAGAGAGACCAACAAAAATACTAAAGGTGTAAAAACACAGAACAAGAATGGAAGACATGCAAGGGGAGAAAYAAAAGTATTTGTTTATTCAACAAATAATGTTGTTAAAGAGACATATGGCAGAAGTCGTTCAATATCCAAAACAGTCAAAAGACTGGTTAGGAAAATAATGTTCAAGTACCAGAGGCAAATTCCTAAAGGCCATCTATATAAGTTATAGAATACCCTCTGTCATACATTCTTAACTGAATATTGGAGAAGGAGCTGGGCACAAGGGGTTCTTGAGATCTAAGCAGAAAAATCCCTTTTGGCCGAACACTGACAAATTCTGYTTTTGTAGCATGGCACTCATGCCTGTGGCATTGTGGCACATTAACCAAAGCCACAAAAGCCACAGYAAGGAAAGACCCTGCAGCTACTATTTACAGACATAAAGTGAAAAGAAATAAGCAAAAACTGGGCAGTAACATCTCACTATTACTCTTCTCACCAACTGCCATTTCCCTTCCAAAGTATTGGCTGTTTCAGCTCTCTCCATCAATGTGTTCCTACACAGACCCACCACATTCTGTATCAGATTTCACCATCTAGCAACCACTAAGAGGAGAATTAGSCAATACCTTCTCATGTGAACAGTTGTCATAAATGTGGGAGCCAGACAGCATTATTTCTTTAGAAAAACGCACAGAGAAAATTACATTTCTTCTGAAACATTGTAATAACTATTTCTCATAAACCCATTATTACTCCTTTGTCCAAACCACACGGAACAAACTGAAAAGCAGCTAAACAAAAATTTGCCTTTGCTGCTTTCAGCTACAGTGCATTACCAACAYGACTCCCCCAGAACAGCAGTTTTGCTCCTTCCAGACTGATGGAAGGAAAATTGTGAAAGACAAAAAAAATTCTGACTGAAACTGTCACAGCTGATTGCTCGAGTGGTGTCTCCACACAACTAACAAGCACAACTGCATTGTCCTCCAAATCAAAGCCGTATACCCTTGAATTTTTACAAATGTTTGCTAAAAATATGTTTTTTGCCATTTCTATGAGGCAGCTAGAGATGTAATCCTTCACCCTGTAAAGTGAGATAGTGCCCTGCTTACATATGACTGCAAACATAGGGAAGTATATAACCACACAATGTAGTTTGGACTGTGGACTTTGAAAGGTGGTCCCAGCTCTCTTTTGAAAAGAGAGGTCATTCARGCAATTATGCTGAAATTAAATACTTGCTCTTTCCTGTTATTATGGCAGCTGTATTTGGAAAATTTTAACTTACCACCAGAAAGGGTTTTCCATTCTCTGCATCTAAAATCACTCAGGATAAGTAAGAAACCAAAGCCCAGCCTAACAARCAAGCTTTCCCAAAAGATAATAAAGCCTAATAACTAAAATCCACACTTTATCTTGTATTCCACACTGCCTCTAACCTAGCTCTCTGCTTTCTCTTAACTAAAGTAGTAACATCTTATCTCATCAGCTTTCCAAACCCAGCTGATGAAAATAAACCTTATCTATTGAGATTTCACATTTYTTCCCTCTCATAATTCCACTTTAGCCACTTGGATTGGTATTACCTTTTCCCCATTTAGGCTCTAGAAAAAACACAGGATCAGGAAGRAGTGCAGTGCCTGTGTCAGGGTTTCTATCAGTCTGTTTCTAGAATCAGACCTCTTTGTTAGAAGTGAATAATTCCTTTTACTTACAGAAACTATTGCATTTAACAGCTAATAATTCTACAGATTTTTGTGGAAACAGTAAGAACACAACAGGAAATACTTTATTTAGACACAATTCAGTATTCCATATTTATTTATCCAAACATTATGATTTYTATGACTTTAAAATCCAAGTAACAGCAAGCTGCTTTTGGACAGAGATCCCATAACTAATCTACAATATCTATCCTGTTTAGCTATAACACAGGCATTAAAATGGGTTCTCCCCTCCTGTAATAATTACAGTTGCCTAGAGGCAACAATATTACTACTTCTTATAGCCTTAATTAAATTTTGCTGTGAAAGTTATTCTACCCCTAATATTCCATTAAGCTTTTATAGAAATCACAAAAAATATTAATACAATGCTGACATATATTAATTTCTTCCTTAACTTGACTTTCCCTTAAAATATGTTCCCTCTAAACATTATTTTGCAAAATACCCTCATGCAATGATCGCCACATTCTTTTCACATCTTTTAGTGAAGTATAATTAGAGAAAAAAATTGAYTTTAAACATTCTCAAAGGATGTACTTTTCTTCCAATACTGCACTTCAAATTTCTACTGGTGTRGTTCTAATTTTCTGAAGTATTCTAGCTAATGACCATTTTATTGGTAATTACCATTTTATTCRACTTACTTCTAGGGCCAAAAATGGAAAATAGAAGAAAATACCTGAACTTTGGTGTACTATTAAATGCTATATTTAAGTATTTGGTTTGATGTACTATCTTAGAGAATGGCTGTCTCTGAACTCATCCATTTTGTATTGTAAATCAGAAAACAGGCATGTAAATTAATATAATTTTCCTTGTGTGAGCACAATAAGCAACCTCACCTCAACAGTATTAAACATGAAAAGCATTAATTAAAGAGTAGATGTGTTACCAAACGACACACACACTGAATRAATGAGAGGAGAGTGCATCTGCAGGCACATACCTGTACTCCTGCAGGAGAACTTTGTTTTCTCATCACAGGCTCGAATGGTTCCRTTGCAGCCTTTCTCATCGCTCCCGTCCTCGCAGTCCTTCTCCCCGTCGCAGCGCCACAACTCAGGGACGCAGTTCCCGTCGGGACTGCACTGAAATTCCCGCCCGCTGCACCTTCCAGGAGAGGGAGTTTCTTAGAAAAATAAGAATTACATTGAAGAATTTGCTCACGTGAGTTTTTTTTCCGTTCCAAGCGTACACTGACTTAGAATCCTCTTCCTAACCAAAGCCAAAATCAGAGTCCCCAAGTAAAACACTCAAACCGCCTCGTTCCATCCTGACTCATCACTCCAACACAAGCTTGACATAAACTCTTTCTTATCCTGCTCACTTCCTTCACTCCCCCCTCCACCACAGGCCCAAGGCAAACACCAAATTTCTTTTTTTTTTTCCCCATCTGTCAGACAGGAATGAGTTTGGAAATAAAAGAAAGACCAAGGCCGACGAAGTTTTCCCAGAGCTTCATAACCTCTGTGCTTAAGCTGGTTTCCCTCTTCCTTTCTCATTCTCCTCTTTTACCCAACAAGGTCCATCTCCCAGTCCACAACACTTGAAAGGGCACCCCTCTGCTCTAAGCCAGGCCCAATCCGTGTTTTAAGCCAGGCCCAACCTGCCTGGTGTGTGCTGTTACTGGCAGAGCAGTCGCAGCTGTTCCAAATTCCACAGCAAGGAGTTTCACCCAGTGCAGCTCTGGAATCAGTGCTGACTGCTTCAAGGAATAATTACTATGTGATTTTAATTATTCATCACATACATAACTCTCTAAGTATTTTCTAGCTTATGGCCTTTTCAATTTTATTCCTGCTTTTCTTTTCCCAAACTATTACCATTGTATTTTTATTATTTAATAACATACTAACAACAATAACATGAACTTTAAAGTAATGGCATACTTATACTTTCCTGCTTTCCTGCTTGTACCAAATAGCATTATTTGAATAAATTCTTATAGCACTGCTTATAAATATACATTTTATTTTATTTAACACTGCCATGTAGGGTTTTTATCTAAATAATCTACATTCTTGTATTCTATTGTAAAAAGTTAGAGCGAGGTTTTAAGATTCAAGATGGAAATGAACAGGGGTAGAAGTGGGTTGTTCAGTTCCAGACCAATCATTTTGATAGAGTTAAATAAAAATAATTTTTGTGAATACATAAAAATTAAGGACTTCACTCATGCTGGCATTCTGATAATTCATCTACTTGTATGAGGTCTGCAACTAGATTTAGAATATAAACTGATGAAAAGGGACCAATACCATTGTGTACAATTACTTTGTTGTAGAAAAATCATTATGAGAAAAATATGAAAGATATTCCCTCATTCTGATCTGACTATTCTTTATCCTTTGCTAAAAGCATCCTTTCCTTCTCTGTCCACCCAAATAAATACAAGGCATGGCATTTAAATGGGACTGTAGTTTGTTAAGATGCTTTTGTGCAAAAAATCTGACAAACTCAAAAACGTGAATCACACAAATATGAGACTATTATTGTTCCACTGCATTAAAAGAAAAGAAAATATCAATAATAATTTAAGGAATGCTTCTTACTGTCTCTTCACCTAGACAGCACACATCTCTGTAATAAGACAAACATCATATCTAGCATAATTCAGTAAAGTAAAGCTGTAAAACTTATCTCAGTGTAATACCCATTCTGCTCTCAAATACATTCCTCTYCCATGATACAATTCTGTGTTATCATATTGCACTTGACATACTTCCTATTCCTTTATCAAGGTTAAAAGCATCTTCTCTTTTTCCATTGGCTGAAGGTCAGGTATTCATAACAAATTATTCTCTGTGTTTATAAGTATTAAAAAGTGGGAAGGAAAAAAAAAAATCTAACCTTCCCTGCTGCAGTTTGTTTTGGTTTCATCACTGAAATCTCCACAGTCATTGTCACCATCACATGCCCAGTGACTCGGGATACATCTGCCATTCTGACACCTGAATTGATCAGCAGAACATGAGTGGATGCAGCCCAGCTCATCACTTCCATCACCGCAGTCGTCATCTGCAAACGTTAATATTTTAAAATATTTTAAAATACAAAATATCTGAATAAAATAAGGAGGGAAAAATATTTCCAGAAAGGCAAAAGAAAATAAAAAGTGCAGTAATAAAGTAGCATGCTTACCGCCCACAGGCATGTGGTCAAATTATTTCTAATGCAAGTAATACCTTAAATCTTATTTACCAACAGCACTCAACTCTGTCATTGTGGATAGTCTAACCTCTTAGTTATTCAATCAGAGACACCAGTAAGCATGACAAGGATGTGGATTTTCCTAATTTCTTTAGCTGTGTGTAAGGCTACACAGGCTTCCAAACACAGCGGGTTTACTTTATTCTCTGTGATAACTTAAGAAAGTTAATCACAGACACAAACAGCTTCATATGAACCAAAATGAAAACCTGATGAATTTCTTTTCAACAGCATTAAACTTTGTTTCCATGTGATTACAACAGGGCAAAGTGGAGAAAGCTCATAAATAATCGTGGACTGCAGTTCCTCATTACTCTAATGTTGTAGTCATTACAACAGTCTTWAGGCAATTCCCGTAATTTGATCGTGGTCATCAAGAGAGCAACAAGATAAATATGTTAGGGAAACTCTAAAGGGTCTCCAAGCACAGAATTTCAGTCAGCGCACTGTGATAATTTCGGGAATTTGTCCATTTACAGCTACAAATTCCTGTCGGACAAATAAAATTATAGTAACCCCAAATGCTTTGGATCAACCCAATGTTGTTAGGACTGGAGTGACATCACTCCCACACCACAAGCTCTGAGAGGAGATTCATTTTAACATTCAAATATGTACTCTTTCAGCCAAAAGAACTAAATGCATTGGAAAGTCTTCCTGGCCTTCACTCTTGAGGGATGCTAYTTATTTAATTGAACTTGTCCACAAACAACAAAAAATCAGATRTATTGGTCGCTGGAACTATGTTGTTTTCTAAAAACAGAAAATGGTTTCATAAGAAATAGCTTTGCTTTTCTTTGTTTGATAATGAATCATCATACTTCATTCCACATAATATAGTATTTGTACCTATTACAATATCCAATACCTCATTCCTTATTAGAAGCTTCAGTGTTGCTGATTTCTAGGTCAGGTCAGTAATTTAAAAATGATTTATTTATTCTCTGACCACTTACAAGCCAAACTGACAATATGAGTCTTGGAAAAAAAGAGTATCAAAGCAATATTTATGTAATACTTATAATATTCATTTCAGATACAAAGGAATGAATACTTGCCTGAATCACAGAGCCATTTGCTGCTAATACATCTCCCATTTCTGCAGATAAATTGAGTTAGTGGCTCACATGTTGGGAATTCTGCAAAAGTGTTCAAAAAGAAATAAAAACTATTAAATGTACATCCTCTTCAGTAATGTTCTTCCACCTTCCTATATGCATAAATTACACAAGTTTGTTTTATCAAACACTCGCATCTTCCAGGTACTTAACCTGGAGAGGGGAAAAAGAGAACCCAAAAAAAAGAGCATAAAAAAGCTTTAAAGTGTAAATACTAGCCCAAACCCTATCCTTCCTCAATATGGAAGACTAAAATACATCACAATGTGACGAAYGGCATGATTCTATATTCCCATCAGAGCAGGGCTGTTTGTCCCACTAACTGTGGGATGACTTGATGACTGATACAAACAGCATTTTCCATGAGCTTATTTACATGAGAGTTCTCCAGTTGCAACAGCACTGCCAGCAAGAGACAGGAAATAGAGCACCATGAAAGGAGAAGGTTAACGACCAAGATAAAGAACAGCCAAGAAATAAAGTTAAAAATAAACTCTACACTGGCACAATAAAATCCAAAATTAAAATGCCAGTCTTCRCAAGCAATTCCTCCAAGCATTCCGGTAAAGTAGCAGAAATCTGAGACAATGTCATTCATAAAGAATCAGATGAACACAGAYATTTGTTTTTATAACTATCAAATATGCTTCTGCATAGAGTAACTTAAATATTGTCTGAATTTTTTCAGACTTCTTTTTCTTCTAAAGCCATCGGCATAGGCAGGCGTGTGCATTTATTATTAACCTGCTAAACAGTTTGGAAAATACTGGAGAGTTTTTCTAAATTTTTAAAACATGCCAGATAAATGTAAAGAGAAATGAAGTCACTTTTTTGTTTTTACTGAAGCTCTGATTGTTTTGTCTTAAAAAGAGTCATGCATAAAGCACTAAACAAAACCAGTTCATCAAACAGTAAATTTAAAATAAAATAATTTTTATTTAAAAAATAAACAGAGATCACCAAGAACTTCATTGGACAGAGGTGATTATCCTGCTTCAAACCAAAAAAGGGAGGGAAGAAAAGTTACCATTGATAACAACATTTTGTTAATTACTTGTAGAAAGTTTTGGATTTTGCTTTTTTTTCCCTGTTTTTGTTAAATAAAAAAAAGCTGTTTTCCTTGGGGGAACACAGTGACAACAAACATGTGTTCCAAGAAAAATAATGGAAGTGTGGAACTACAATAATGTTTAGCCACAAAATATATGGCTTATGTGCTTCAAGCAAAGCCGAAAGCAATTTTTAACTTTGCTTTCTCAAACAATTTTTCCACAAATTTAACTCATAGAGTAAATGTAATTTTCCCCTTTTCCATACATGAATGCCTCCATGAGTTCATTTTATGTTCATCTGTCTACCCAAGACCTGTATAAAGGGACAGAAACTAATTAAAATGAATTGGGATTATCCTCAGCACCACTATCAGCCATTTCATGATTCCCAGCCCACCACAGTCTTTCCAAGAATGCTTTGTAGGGTTTGCCTTCACCACCACCCACAGCTCCTGCTCTCATCCTAGAGGGCACAACACATCCCCTCATTGTCCCTAGGGTCTCTCCAGCACTCCTTTCCTTTCCTATTTCCCAGCAAAGAGATGCACATCCTGGAGCTGATCCACAGCCAGCCCTGTCCTGACTGCCCTGAAGACAGGGAAACCAAGGCAGGTGACTCTTGAGCTCCCAGTGAAGTCTGTCCATAGTATAGACACCAATCTCATTTCTCCCTGACATCCTTGCAGATAAAAGAATAATTTTAATCTGTTTCATAGAAGGAAGTGTATCCCACTAAACAGAACAGGTAAATAAATGCCACTAGCATGCCCATCAATGATCGAATTATAAGGCAGGGTGAAAAATGAAATATTTGACACATTTGAACAGCCCCAATGCTCGAGGATGATGAAACAAGACTCTAAAACATGAAACATATGTAAAGTTTGGCTAAACAGAAAAACAGTCAGTGAAATAAATCCTGATTAAAAGATCTGAAGAAATATTCCAGATCAGCTGAGAGATTAGTAACAAAAACTCATGGGAAGGAGTTACAGAGGTGCCAGTGACATCTGTGTGTTGCTGACAGGTCTGAGAACACAAGGTACAGGCAGAGAAAGTGTTCTAGCACTGAGAGGCAAYGCTGCGCCATTATGTAAAGTGTTAGAATTTTAGAGACTGTAAAATACAAGTCCACTGGGATCACTTATCCTACCTCTGTACACAGTTAAACTTATTTGACTTGAAGCATGGTAATTAGAAGTCTACTTTAATAATATTATCAGTTTTACTCATGTAATGACTTTATTTTATGCTCCATCCCTGCAAGTGTTCAAAGCCAGGTTGGATGGAGCTCTGAGCAACCTGTTCTAGTGGGATTGGAACAAAATAGTCTTTAAGGTCCTTTCCAACCCAAACCATTCTGTGTATCTACATTGCCATACATCACATTCTGTGATTCTACATTTGCAGACAGCAATTGACCCTTGTGCTCTCAGACTCACAGCAGTTACCAGTGCCCTGCAAAACAAATGACTATTAAAATCCTTAATTGTTTGGAAGCAGCTGATTAGAGAGAGCACACCCCTCTCTGCAGTATCTCAGCAAAGCAGCAGCCAGCACAGCTGCTGATACTCTCTCACGATATAACCAAGAAATAATTTCTTTTTTTTCTCTGAAAAATACAACATCAAAGTATCCTTCTGTTGAGGCTTGAAACAGGCTGATTTTATTGACACCTAGAATATGCTGAGGGGGCCCACGTGGAGAGGAATGTGGCAGAGATAAAGAATAATTTTTGAGGGTGACGGCATTTGATAACGGGCTGTAAATTAAAAAGCGTTGATTGATCTGCATATTTGGTATTGTAGTTAAAAACTCATTAATAGAAAATGCTGCATTAGGTTTGGGTTTATTTAGTAATAAAAAAAAATAAATTCTATCTGCCATTTCAGAAATAATATTTTCGGTTTAGTTCACATGAGAAGAGATCCTTATATGTTTTACCTCTTACTTAAAAGAGGTATTAAAATATTAAAAGAATAATTTTGCTTTTTTCCCCAAAAAGAAAAATCTCCTTACCGCAGGATGTCATTTCGTCGGTCCCATCTCCGCAGTCATCCTCCCTGTCACACAGCCACGACGTTGGAATACAGCGTCCGTTCCCACAAGAAAATTGATTAACCTGACAAGTTCTTGCTGTCAAGACAAAACACTCCACAAATACAAGGGAAATGGACTAAATCCGCCAGGTCTCCTGGTGCGTGTCTGGTTGTAGAAGCTGCAGGTCTGGAGGGCACCTCCTGGCCTGCTGCACCTTTCCCYTGCTCTGACCAAACATAATTCACCTCCTTTGATCTTAGAGAAAACTGAGGTCATCCGCAGGACTGTGTTCGACCTCTGTTGTGTGGAATTCCTAGTGGTTTCTTCCTCACAAAAAAAAAAAAMCCCATGCAGTTTTACATGTAATTTTGCAAAACTAGGTGGTAGAAGAGCACTAATGTGGGGTAAAATAACACTAATGCTTGAAGACAACAAAAATCAGGGCATAAAAATGTCTACCAATTGAAATATTAACAAATTGTATTCCGTAACATGAACAATGATCTTGTGAAATTCCTATTTCCACAGGAAAATGGCAATTAGCTCGTGTGTGATGTGCTTGGCCTCACTGCTTCTTAGAATCCTTGCCTTTGCAAACACTTAACTGTAATCATCCATTAAAGGAATCAATGCATGTCTTTCTCCTGAAGAAATGAGGATCACTAAAAGAATTCATGCCATGTAACTACATAAATTACTTTGAAAGCTGATGAATAGTAAAATGCCACTAAAAAGCTAACATATAAAACTGTCATTACTTCTAATTTTGTTTATTTAAAATGTGAACCCATAACGGTGCCAGTGATAGCAACACAGATTTTGATTACAAATGTAAGCATTTAGAGTTCACCTGTATGTCATTCCACACTTTAAAACATGGCTGGTATGTCAAAAGCCCCAAAAATCAAAAGAATTTTTCTTCATTTGGTATTCTCAACTACCAGTTTCCTTTTTCTTCATAAAAACAGCTCGAAATACGAGAGAAGAATATAAGTTTAAAATATTTCAAAGAAGTAATTTTTTAAACATGAATAGTGTTTGTCACTGTGGGAATAAATGGAAAAACAAGAATACAAAATTCAATCCATAGCAAACTGACACAAGGATAAAAAAAAAGGGTCTTCAAATTAGACTCTCATTCTACAAGAAAACAGTTGAATATCAAAGAATATGTAGACAATAAGACAATAATGGACAGTAGTGGTCTGCATTTGTGCTAGAGTGCTTTTAGCCAAACTGCACAAGTMACAATAAGAACCAGTTATTATACATATGGAAATTTAAATCAAGTAAAATGAGTTTASGGGATATTCTAATAGACAATGTGTGCTGGCTTTCACTGCACTTCAGCTGGAAATAGTCACCAGCTTATTGATGACTGATATTTTGTATATTCRAGATTTAATGCTTTTTTAGTGTACTCTGACAACAAGCATTAAACACCACTTCCACACAAGCAAAGGGCAGATTGGGATCTCCAGGACTGGCTACAGTGGAATCAGTAAACAACCTTCATCTTGGTATTTCCTTAGAAACCACTATCCAGTTAATAACTTATAAAGGAACATGATTTCAAGGCAATGAGTGGAAACTGGATAACTACTTCTGCATAAAATAAATCAGAGTAAAATAAAATTTACTAGTGACATGGCACTGATCACAGCACATCAACAAACAAAATTCCAACTGCCAAAAGAGATTTGTACCTCAAAGTTTGTACCTGAGCATTGCTTTGACAGTCAAGCCACATGGAGAGATTAAGTGCTGAATTACTTTGGAAAGCACAGTCAAGCATATGGATTAAGTAAAATATAATTTGTATTCCAGCCTTAGTGGCATCAAAGTCTGAATTCCTTTAAAATGTCAATGATTACATTACTAGTAGCAGACTGGTTCAGTTAAGATCCTGAACTAATTGTGGAACTGAAGTTAGAGAACCTGTTTGCACAACCAAGTAAAATTTTTACCTGCACAAGTTTTATTTGATTCATCTTCATTATTACCACAATCATTAGCTCCATCACAAAGCCACCTCTTGGGAATGCAGCGATTATTTTGGCACTTAAACTGATCATCAGGACAACTGTGATTGACTGGGGAGAAAAAAAAGAGAGGTGGGTTTTCTTTCCTAAGAAAATAATCKGAGAAAAACAGCTGTGAAATCTGTGAAAAGAACACATTAAGTGGTATTCCCTGTTGATGCAGTTAGTGTGGTTATAACCACATATATAACCACCATGACACAAAAACTGTTCAGCAAACCAGTCAATTAAAAATATTGCAGTACTTCAATCATAAATTAAATAACACATAGTAAAGATGCCAATATGGAGATCCTCTTCTATTAAGTGATAAAAGGTAGCAGCATTTTATAGTGTTGCTATTTCCTTAAAGAAACATGTCCTTGATCACATTTTAGCAGTTTGATGAGGTTTGCAAACCAAAGTGCATATAAACAAAGGAAAACACCAAAGGGAACAGATGCAAGCTGCTAAGTGCAGATCCAAAATATTCTACCACAGTGAGCAGGGATTTGGGCAGGTCATAAAATGCTTCTAAAATGATGCACATTACTGTCAATGGCCACATATAGATCTGCTGTTTACTCACCATGAAATTGTAGGTGTCAAAAAGTGAAATATGCAACACGGTGTAAAACTAACAGAAAAAAGTCTGGTATTCCAGAGCGAACAAGGTATCTCTCAAACATGTTTTTGCTGGCTACCAGCTCTCACGGAAAGGAGGAAACTGAATGCACAGAAATTATGTAAATTCTATTGGTCTGTACTTGCAACTGTAGTAAGTGTTCGTGTTCTGCTTCTTTTATGCTAATAACATCTATTATTAGCAGATGCTGCTAATCTTGATCTAGACAAGAGCAGTAAACTACACACGGTTTCAAAGGCTGTGTTAAAAATAATCTCGAGCTATTTTTCACCTACTCAGCCATCCACAATCTCTTTTTTAAAGTTTAACACACGTCTTGAAACAAAGGGTATTTAAAATGAAAGGATGTCTTGCAGGCTTATCCTTGACATTTCAGTAGCTTTCATCTCTGACCTTTCTGCCTATTCTTCCAACTGAAGATGACACAGAGCAAGGGTGATATCAATAGCACAGGAACCCTCCAGGAGTAGTTTGTGTGCAGGGTACAGAAGCACAGGAAGTAGAGATTAATTAATAATCTGAGCAGAAAGATGTTCCAAATRTAATACTTCTGAAGCAACCTAGTTTGCAGTGTGACTGGAGAACTCTAAGCATCCATGTAATAAAATACCAAGTTGAAGACTATTTTTTTGTAATTTGACTTTAATACTTGACATATACTGCTTTAAATGGTAGTTAAACTTTTGCTCATAAGTATTTAGTAACATGTGTGTGTATTCTACTCACAATTGCAAATATTTCAGACTCATAAAGGAGTATTGAAGTTACTATGGCAACTGCTGAGAAGAGATCAATGTTATCATACTGGCCATGTAAACTATAGATCACATACAGGTTTAAGACCAGGTTATGATTTCATTTATATCTGTATAAATCCTCAGAGAATTACAAGCTTTGATCAATTAACTGGTCATCCTTACACTAATTTAAAAGAGAATCAAGTCAAATCTGCCAAAAGATTTTCTTTCTGTCTTTATTAGTTGAGCTCCTTAATTTCAGTGCAAGAAGCCCCAGTATTAAAACAAAATGATAGTAAGCACTACAATTCAGAGCTAGAAAAACATTTTGAAAAATATTACTGAAATCAGTAATAACTACTACATGAAGCTGTCAAAATACATAAAAGCCGGGGGGGAAAAAACCCCAAAAACCAACAAATCCAAAGCTGGCCATGTAACAGCCATAGAGAAAAAGATCTAGGCATTACAGAGGATCACAAGCTCAGTTTGTACCAGCAGCATCAGGCCAGTGTGAAGCAGGCAAGATTTACACAAGGGTGTATAAACAATCTATCACCCTTCACAAACATTCTCTGGGCCTAACCAGCTTCACAAAAGCCCCAGCAGAAACACATACATCCAGTTTTGGACATCCAGCCCCTACAGTCAGTTCAGAAAAGAACAATGAAATTTAAAAAATACCCCCACAGCCTGCTAGGAAAAAAAATAACATAACACTTTAGAGTTGTTTGGTCTCAAACAGATAAGAAAGAGAGACGATGATAAGAGTTTTCAGACACATAGAACAATACTGCCGAGCAGAAGAGTCTTCACGTCTGCAATTGATTGGGAGAAATAATGTACTTCCATTTCAGTAAAGGAGATTTGGTTTAGAGAAATGATCTAAGGACAGAAATAGAAAGCATTGCGACCAACAGAGTAGGGAAAAGAATTCTCATTGCTGCAACACTAATTTTATAGCAGGCTCTCTAAGTACCTTCCAGAAATGACAGATACATAATTGGTATGTTTCCTATTATTTTTCATTTCAACAGTGGAACTCCTATAAAGTACAAAAAAACATCTTTTGTAAAACTGTAACTGCAAAGACAAAGTACATCTAATTTAAAACTGGAAGTGGTGTAGGGAGTTGTTTTTTGGTTTTGTTGCTGGTTTGGTTTTCTTGGTGGGGTTTTTGTGTTGTGGTTTTTTTTGTTTGTTTGCTTTGTTGGTTTGGTTGTTTGTGTTTCGGTTTTGGGTTTTTTCTGGGTTTTTGGKTTTTTTTTAAGAAATTAATTACAAAATCTCATAGGTCCATGGTTGGAAGGGCCCTGCTGAGAGGCCCTAGTGTAATCCCCTGCTTGAGCCGGGCCAAATAGAGCAGATTTCTCAGGACTGTGCCCCTATAAGTTTGGAGTATCTCCGTAGATAGGAAGTCCACAACCACTCTGGGCAATCTATTTCAGTGTTTGACTGTGCTCACAGTAAAAAAGCGTTATCTTTCAGATGTTCAGATAAAATTAATGCTTTTCAGTTTGTGTCCATTACCTCTTGTCCTGGTAGTGACACTACTAAAAAGAGCCTGGCTCCCTTTTTTCCATTCCCTCCCATCGGGTATCTTACTGTGACCCATGCAAGAAATACTGCAATGCTGGGAAACAAACCAAAAACACCAGCATTTAAAGAATCAGGAATGATGATGCCAAACCCAAAAATGACTGCTCTTGCACTGTGCTATGAAATGAGTGCATGAGTGTCATTTGAAAGGACTGCCGTTATTACACGCAGGAAAAGAAGGAAATGAAAGATTTGCATGGATGGCTTAAGGATTATGGCTTTTGTTTGAGTGACATTGTTTCGTTTCCAATTCCTGAGATAAAGCGTGAATTGTGGGTTAAAAGGCAAAAGCACACATACAGCAGATCTCAGAGTGCTCGTCGCTGCCATCCAGGCAGTCGTCGTCGCCGTCGCAGCGCCAGCGGTCCTGGATGCAGCGCTTGTTGCTGCACTGGAACTGCTCAGCCTGGCACAGCTGGGGCAGCTCTTCTCCATCTTTCACTGGGAAAAAGATCCAGAGAGCACATCTATTTATCTGCTTCATACACCCAGGATGCAATGCTGCCTCTACCTGAATAGATATAAATTCTTGTTCTTGCTCGTCAGTGTGTTTTTTAAGTAAATTTGGCGTATCTGAAGTAATCCCACCTGAAGCCTGTAGTAGCACACATAGACCCAAGTGCATGGTTGAAGGAATGTATTTTTAATAAACGGAAAAACTTGGAACAGAATGGCTCTCAAACTGTTTTTTTTTAATTGGTGCTTAGATGATAGTRTAAAAATATCAGTTAAAAATATTGCCATACCTCGTCAACAGCAAAAAGAAAATACTYTCACAGACATTGGCCAAATTCTGGTGCACGTTTAGGGCTAGAAAATGATTACTAAAAAGCTGATTCTTGTATCCAAGCAACRACTCAAACACCTGCATTATGCACTGGGACAGACTCGGCAGAGAAGGAAGGATAAAATTCTGCCGGGGTGGAGTTAAGTAGCAAGGTACAGGCTTATTGATAAATCCAGCCTTTCTCCACATCAGCTTCAGAATGCTAAATATGTAAATACCACACATCAGTCTGTGACCCTGTAAGGAATACCAAAGCCCTTGGAAAGAGCCAGGCACTGAAGTGTACTGGGGAAAAAGCAGGAAGCCTGCTTCATTCCAGTCTCAGTCTCCAACCTCTCTACCTGATGCCTACATTCCGTCTCACCAGTGAGGAGACACCTTCCAATCATTTCTGCTAAAAAGAAAAATAKTTTTTTTTTTTTAAAACTCTGCCAGCCATGCATTTGGGTCAAATTCAAGGTCATTGCAAGCTCAACAATGTTCAGCACGTCATTAAATAATCCTTATGCTTTACTCATCTCTCCTAAGCTTCTTGCTGGAGATTTATACAAAATTTTACACACTTCACGTCAAGAAATAGATCAATGAGATTTAGAAATAATAACGAAAATTTTTAGWAAGTTACAAACACCAAGTCTAAACATTTAAGAAAAATACCTGTCGGACCCTCCAAATTATTATTTTTAATTGAAAATCCCACCTTTTATAATAACTCTATTTTTTATCGCTGATTCAATGAAGATATAGAAAGAAGAGATGCAAAAAAAGACAGCAATATTTGCACAGTCTGTCAGTACTTATTATATATAAATACATCTGCTTGACATGTTTTATGAACAGTTTTCTCACGAAAATTTCAATGCCAGATTTCTCTTTAAGATAGTCACTAGAATAATCTGGAAACTGTTCATATAGATTTATTTTAATAATTATATTAATTAATTTCTGATATTTTTAAAAGAGTTCAGTGAACTGTGCAACTGCTTTATCATATCARGCATACTGAAATATCTTCCAGAGCATTTTACCCTTAAATGTTGTGTACTTAGTATTCTGTCTTCTTTGGAAAATCTTTATTATATTTCGTAAACTGTCTTTAACTACAATCTTTATTCAAGTAATATTTCTTTGTCTTATAGAACCTCTAGGAGGCCACAGCTTCTGRTTTTATTTTCAGGTCTGACTTGATCCCTTAACAGCAGCATCAACTCAAATATTCTGTAAGAATCTTACTCATGCARGTGGTACTGTTTTCCTCCAAAAGCTGATTGTCAGCACAGGCACAAACTCTGCCTCCAGGAATGGCCAAACAAAGAGTGCTGCAGCCTCCATTATTAACACGACAGGCATTATCACCTGGGAAAAGAAATAAAAGGCAACTTTAACAGCCATGCTAGAGCTAAACAATGGGGTTTTTTGGGAGGGTTTTTAGTTTGTTGGGTTTTTTTTTAAGAACATAAACAGATGAAGAATTTTTTGCAATTTGTCTGTTAGGAACACATTGTTCTCACAGTTTGGTTACTGAGGGTTATAATATTCGAATATATTTAGTTACAGGTTGCAATACTCCACAATAATAATAAAAACCCAAAAAAAGCTGCACCATCAGCTCACAACATTCTATCTCCCTGTTTTATGAGGGGAACAAATACTGCAAARTATTTGGCACAGCTACATGCACATAGTGGTTTCGAGGAATCAAACAACATATAAAGGAATGTTCTGGAGTTAATTGGCATCTGTACATGTTAAAAAATGTGGCTACAAATGCAGATTAAGAAAAAAGAGAAAGGAAACAAATTAAAAGTACAAAGAGATCTATGGCAGATAGAATACAAACAAATATTCCACTACTCTTTTCTGAACACATCTGCTATTTCCCTGCTTTGTTTTTCTGTGTTATTGTGCCTACCCAAAAGTTGTTCACATGAAGATACTGACATCTGTCAGGTGTGAACCTTTAAATTTAAACTACCTTTTTTTTCATCTTCCTGTCCTAGCAAAAAAACAGGTGCTGCGTTTAAAGGTGTACAAAACCTTCATCAGCTTCCTGGGTTAAAACACACTCCACTCCCTCTCCTCAAATCTCCTCACTTCACTTTTCATGAAAAATATTAAGTTGTCATAGATGTAGCTACGAACATGGATATTAAACTGTCCTGTCACAGCCATTCTTGCATGTGCAGGGAAATCTCTTCAAATTAGCAAATGAACATCAGATAATCAGCAAATAGTTTAAGATTTTGAAATTTTTTTACATTTTAATATGTACCTTGATATGTCTTACAATACAGACCTGGAGCATTTATAAGATAGAAACCTTTTCCTATAATTTTTTTGATCCACCACACACCACATTTTTTAGAAGAAAATGTGTCTACCATCCATTAAAGTCCCACTTAACTTTTAAATAAATTTGTGCAAAATTATTAATACAGAATGCTGTGAAAGGCTGCTGTGGTATTTGTAGTTTCACTGGACAGGGTGTGAGGGAGATGGCAAGAACACAGCTGTAGAAACATGGAAAATGGGAATTCTCTGTGAAGTCTGAGGGCTTGATCACAATTGTAGATGGAGCTTAGACTGGGCACTTAATGCAAGTTATTGGATCCTGACTTGTAGTCTGAGACTGACTTAAACCACTACAAAAATCCACTCTTTTATTACATCTATGCTCATCAAAACACAAATAATATGAACAAAACATCAAAAGAGTAAGAGATGTATTTGATTCTAAATTTGAAAAACCTCAGGTAAAGCACAGCCTCAGAAAAAGAAGCCTTGAAACTCTCTGCATCTTTACAGGGCCATCATTGTACAAATCAAAGGATGTCAGTAACACAAAGGTTTAAAAAATTACCAGAAGCTGCCAAAATAAACAAACCAAAATACAATCTTCAAAAGTGACTCCAAAATTATATAGCACAAGTCGAGAAAATTTGAAGTGATTTAATTAAAGAATGTGCATGAGTTTGTCAGCTCACTAAAATAGAATAAGCCTATAGAATAAAAGACTATTTCAGACAAATATAGAACGCACATTGAAAAGCCACAATGATTCTGAAGCCCAATGCAAGCTTAAAATAAATAACATCAAAAATTAAATCACTAGATCAAAGTCAACCAGTTCGTCTTGAAGATGAAAAGTTCCTACTTAACCTCATAATTGGGATGACAAACTACTGCACAGTAGGTTATGTGCTCAGTAAAGTGATAGAAGGGGGGATGATGACAAGGAAAAGAGAAGTACCAAGAGTTAAAGCGAAAAGATCCTAGATATAAAAGGTTTATAAAGTGCAGTCTTCAACCTGAAGGTGCAATGAGACCTTCAGTCCCATCAGTCTTGCTGAAGAGACTCCTAAGCTAAAATGTCTCCCAAAATACAGTTCAAGTAGGTTAAGCCTCTTTATGGAGTTAGCTGTAGAACTTGTAAGTATCTGGTATTTGTAAGTATCAAGTATTTGGGAAATTAAGTTTCCTCCACTACAGTTCAAACCAGKTCTTTTATATGGGTGTTCTTAAAATAGTCCCAAAATTTTAAAATACTTTCAAAGCTATTATCATATTTTTCAAATTTTGCCAGCTTTTAAAACAGCTGCTGCCCTGTTGATCGCATGTGATTAATTTTAATTAGCTAAAAAWGTTAGGCCAAAGCTAACCCAACAATGTAATTGCACCTCAGTCATCATTCTCGGGGGAAAAAAAAAATTATGGCAACCATGAATATTTTTTCAATCTTCTCATTTAATAGATACACTGAAGTATTTATTGCATTTGTTCCTTCTTCTAAATCTAACCTCAAGTGCTGTTAAGTTGTGTAAGCCCACTCTTAGGATCATCCTGCATCCATGAAAAGCAGCAGCCTGGTGGTGCTCCAGCAGCTCTTCTTTGCCATCTGAGGAGTTCAAACGCTCACTGATTTCAGAGGAGGCTACTTTAACTGCTGTCAATGCACTTACACATGGATTATTTACACATAAGTAGCAATCTACCCTTTCAATGCAGTGGAAATACCTGCAGGCCTCGGCTGGGTCATATTCTGACTGTAAATCCAAATCCTATCACTATTATGCTTCATCTTCCCATTTTTTAGGGATTCCTGATGCGTAGAGACCCAAAGACTAAGCCTCAGAGAGTAAGGTGAATTCTAATCTCTGAAAGCAAGGAAAAAAAACATTCCTCCACAGGAGGATCATGCCTCATGAGAGAGAGACGACGAAAAACACCTCTCCTTGAGGAGATACCAGAAGCTTAACGTCGCTGCCCAAAGCGCAAAGCAAAGCGGGATTGGCACGGGGAAGCATCCTGGAAAAAGCTCCCCTCATGAAAGTGCCAGTCTCAAGTGAACTGTGCCAAAATGGAATGACACGGTTTCTGCTTGTGTACACAGTGACAATGCCAGCAGCATCAAAGCAGTAACCCCGAAATATCACAGCCAAACGTTTCTGAGATATGTGTGTGTAATCTATAATGTATAACTCAAGCTATAAAATGGTCTGCCGTGGTTTTCTCTGTACCACATGGTTCAGCCTTGATCCCGCTTTTTCAGAAGGAACACATGCACACACACACACACACACACACACACACACACAAATAGCTTTGCATCCTTTAAAATACATTTTTATGCTCCTTTGGGAACAATGGCAAGATCAACCTCGCAGAGCATGACGAAAAGGGAAGTTCCAAAAGGCTGCAGTTAGCTTACAAAATTCCAATTACAATTTCAAACAAAGAATACATTAATGAGCCAAATTCTCTCCCTTAAGACTTCAGCTCATTCAGCAAAACCGTCTAAGAGGCAATACTTTCTCTCTCTGGTGTCAGCTTATTTGGAAGCTAACAGCAACTGCATTAAATGTCCCTTTTTTCTAAAAAATAAAGGAACTTTCTGAGTACTGAAAAAAGCAGCAGAAGTACTAAGTATTGAAAGCAAACACTGCATCTTCTACTAGTCCAAGGCATTCTGAAATTTGGCCACCTTCAGGGTAGACTTGGGGGCAGATTTTGCCTTAAGAACACCAACCAAACAAAACCCACAAAAAAAATCAAGAAAAAACCCCAAACAAACTATACTTTTACATGTCTTTGAAAGTAAGAGAGAGTCCCTGAAAACCTTCTATGGTAGGGGGAATGCTGTTACAATGACSTTGACTTAGCACAGTACTACACATACTAGTTTAGTTTAGGCAAAAAAAAAATTTAGATGCACAGTATCAGAAAGGAGAAACTTTCAAACAGTAAAAAAAATCATCTTTCAAACAGTTATTTTATTTCTACTAATTCCTGATGCTCATTTTTATGTTTGGTAGCAGACATGAACCAGAAATATGTTTTCACTAAAGAGAGCGAATATTCAACAACTCATATGAACACTGTGTGTAAGAAATGGATTGTAAATTTTTTTTTCAGTAAAATACATTTGTAATTTTACGTCCATAGTAGCAATTGCATTTTCTAAACTCCATCCATCCAAGCCTATGGCTTTAATCTCATTTCTCTACTGACAAAAGTAGCAACACCTATGGATTTTTCCACTACTCTCAATGAACTACTTCTATTTCATCCAACATACAGTGTTGATGTAGACCAARATGGGGGAGAAAATTTAAAAAAGGAAAAAAAAAACCAGACAGGATCTATGATCTCATTTAAGAAAAGGTAAATGCAATCATATATTTTGTGTCCTATGAGCCAACGCACATATGTTACACATTGTAATTGATACTTTCACRGCATCTCTTGGACACACAAGAAAAAATGACAATAAAGGCAATGGAAATACACAGAAGAAATTCAGACAGGAATAATGCTATGATTTACTTTTCAGTATTAATGAGATGATCAATTTCTTTATCAATGGATCRAAACATTGGAAAGTATCTTTCTCATGCCACAAGTCATTTTTGTTTTTCTATTGTTGTTCATCTAATCACCTCAAAGTACTTGGAGACTGTAAGAGAAAATGTCCTTTTATAACAGACCTTTGGAGACATTGTACAAGTACCTTGCTGTTTACGTGGATCATAAATCTGGAGCCCAAACAAAGGTGGTCTCTCACTTCTCAACAGTGTCACATTCCTTGTAACCAGATCCAACTGGAAAATTGACCCATTCATATAATCTGTCCAGTATATATAATTTCCATGATGTGATAGTCCAAAAGGATGATTCAAATCTTTTCCACTGTAGACTACCTGCAATTAATTAGTGGTAGGTGAGCATCAGCAAGGGTAAAAGTATTATTAATTTTTCAGAGAATAGGAAAACTGAGATAAGTTCTGTGCCCAAATGTAACAATATATTGCAATAAAATTAAATAAAGAGTGCAAAGCCTTTCTACGCACCAGCATCAAAATCTAACTCCAAAAAATTCATATAAATTCACTTTAAGTGGCTCCAATCAGGTAACACAGGAATAGGCTGCCCAGGGATGTCGTGGAGTCACTAATCCTGGGTGGATTTAAAAGATGTGTAATGTGGTGCTTTGGATCATGGGTAGTGGTGAACTTGGYAGTGCTGGGCTAAGAGTTGGACTGGAAGGTCTTAAGGTCTTTTCCAACATAAACAATCCTATGTTCCTGTGATTCTATCCCAGCAGCTGCAGTGTGGAATTGTTAGTTTCCTTCTTCTGGCTGGGATCCTMTGCCCAAGAGCCTATTTCTGCCTTGTCTCTAGAGAGGAGGAAGCAGCTCCTCAGATGTCCTACCCTGTCTATTTATAGACACAAACCCAAGAGAATGGGGAGATAAAGCCAACTAAAACACTACTTTGAGGTGACAAACATCATCCCTTTTTGACCTTCAAATTTTCTCTCTGGACTTGGAATTCTTTTAGTCAAAACTCCTCATCTCTGTGAACTGCTTTTGATCCAAATTAATCAATCAGTCAATAATCTGACAGCTATTGGTGGAATTAAGGACCTGCCCATCCCCCAGAATCTTCACTGTGCAGACACAGAATTAAAGATGTGATTGATCCAGTTAAATTTTGACCAAAATATCCTATAAGTGAAAACAAATGATTAAGCATCAAAAGCAAGTATTTTCTCGTTATTTTTGGCTACATAAGTTTTATTCAAATAGTTATGTTTTTTTTTTTATATCCCAAGATTATAGAAAAAACAAGACAGGGAARAAACAGAACTATGCTGACACACTTCAAAATAAAACCTGTAAAGACAGGTGCTTCTCATTATTCACCAGTCACTAATTTTATGAAGCAGATGGTAAAACTTCCCCAAATTATCAGGTTCCAGTCTAAGTTTTAACCATTTTCAAAGTGTCTTGTCCTGTGCTTGCTGCTCCTACAAACCAACACAGGATGTCTACACAGACTTGTATCTAGCTAGTACAGGCATTAGTAACAACTAAAGCAATCTCTCTCCATCTCTSACAGCATTTGCTGACCCTCTGCATATTATCACAGACGCTCAAAAGGGGCACTGAGATTCATCAAAAACAGCTTATCCAGCGAAGATTAAGGAAAAACCTCTCCCTGGCAGAGCCAAAATAATGTGTTTTTTTTCCACTGAAAAACTCTTTGTAGTGTCGTGGCTCAATCAAAATGTAACTCATTGTCCCGTGAGAAAAATAGATTAAAAAAAAATAAAATAAAAATCCAGTTTAGTGTCACTTAGGATTATCATCCTAAACTACGTTTCAGTCTCTCATAGGAGATTGCCAACAACATTTCAACAAAGACGACGCTGGACACGCCGCAGGGTTACGCAGACTTTAAAAACCTTGAGAAGTGTTTTTAACATAATGCAATAAAATCYGGAGAAAGAACACGCCTGTGGCAAAACAGCAGCATTTTTCTTTTACCTTTCTGTCAGTTCCATTCAAATATATCCTTTCAATGTGATCATAATAGGCGTCACACCAGTACAGCACGTTGGCGCGGTAGTCCAGAGTTAAACCGTTTGGCCAGAGCATCTTTGATGTGACAAAAAYCTGCCGGCTGTAGCCATCCATCCAGGCCTTCTCAATCCTTCCCACGCTGTCATCTATCTCATCTTCCTCCCAGTCTGTCCAATACATCCATCTAGGAAATTATAAAAATGAACATTCAGGTTCCATTTCAATCAGGTGGATTACACCATTGGCTTTTAGCAACAGCTCAGCCACAAGCCAGAGCAGTTTTGAATTTTTCATGTTTCTTTCCATTGCTGTTTCCACAACTGTATTTACTATCCCYGACTATTGGATGCTGCTGAAGTGACATTTAGGTTGTTTTGCTCATATTGTGATGATTGACATGAATACCAAATGGGCCAACAGACAAAAAAAATGAAAGAATTATTTAAGACCTTATTTAATCCCACCAGAATTATGCTCGGTTTTGGTGTTTTTTTAAACAAGCGTTTCTATTGACTTTGTCACAAAGTTCAAATTTTTACAGTAAAGTGGTTTTGACCAGATCTAATTTGCCTTTAGGATGAAAATCTGCTTTTTATTGTGCTTAATACAATCAAACAAGTTGCAACACAGTAATTATTTGCACTCTGGTTTTAGAGCTAAAGGATAACCTTGACATTCAGGTCCTACATGAAAGCAGATAAATTACTCAGAAAACTATTATGAGTACTATGTCCATCACAAAAATGTTTAGAAATATTTGCTGTAGAAATCAATTGAAAAACAGCTAGTAGGCAGTTTTAGCATAGGTTTATGGCTTATAAAGCAGCAATGTAGATTAAAAAAAAAAACTCTGAAAGAAAGGCACCTATGGTCCTTTGGAAAAGTTAAGCGAGAATCTTTTAAGTCATTTAAAAGTACTGGCTCAGAGGAATTCTATGAGCCATTCTCTACTGGACAGTGCAGAGTAAACCCTGTTTTTCCTTATTGAATTGATCTGATGATCATATTTTATTACAGAGTTTTCCTGTGAAAACTGTGATTTGAACTATTTAAAAAAAAAACCTTGAAGTTGCAGAAAAGCAGAGGGCAGCAAATATGCCAAGAAACACCACTTTTTTCTTTTTCTTTACCTTTTTTCCCCTAAGGAAAAAAGAGTTCATGAGAAGAAATATATAGAAACTTGTATGTAATGTGTGAAGCATCTCGGATTGGGTGACATACAGTGACATCATTTCATAAATGGAAGAATTTACTCGATAGCAGATGTTTACTTTTAAAGTCAAACCTAGGATTTCAATTACTAAGCATTAAAGAGAGGAAAAGCATCATGCCAATCTTAAATGGATCCAATTTGTTAAAGTTATCATGATTTAATTGCTATTAATGTGACTCACATTTTCTTTTACCAGATTTATGGTTCTGAAATAATTTCTGTGATCGTAACCCATTTAATTGGCCTGCACTTTGAAGAATAAAGTCCTGGAATTTAAATACTGAATTTACAAAGGAAGGACATGCTGAAGTGAAAAATTATTTTATTATCACACCTGTGYAAATTATGTCAAATCTGCTGGTCCAAAAATTTATTCAAATACACTTTTATGTATAAGCATAATTTGATATTTATGAGAAACTGAAAAGAAAAATTGCACCATCATTACACAGGTTCGCAAATATGCAAATGTAGCTTTTTTGTTTCTTTTTCATTCCTTTCAAATCACCCACTAGAAGGTTGTTTTAGGTTCTTTTAATGTTTATGTAACTACGTGCAAAGAACATCAGTCAATTTTTCATCCATGAGCCTTACAAACTTCATTGCATGTTTTACTCCAACAACACTAGGTTTAATCACACATTTATAAAACCTGAATAYGCCCTGAGGCTCAGGCAGATGCAGGTCAATATGGCACTTATTTTATTGGGAGACAAAATATGTTTTACAAATATTTACATGACTGCTCAACAGCAATTACTGAGCTTTTCCCCATTAACTTTTTGTCTGCACTTATCCCAGTTATCCTGTCATAAGCCAAAACATGCTCACAGTGACAGACGCATCAGTGTGCTTTAATTGTGTCTCAAAATGCAGTTAATGCTCCTGCACTGGTTAAATCAAGACTAAAGTTTTTGAAATACAATTAAAATGCCATAACAAATGCTATCCCTCAGGAAGAGCTTCCCTGAGGAGTATAATCACGAAGGACATGCTATTTTATTAGAAAAGTGTTTTATATAATGGCCCTTTTCAGGCAATACATCTTCATCCACTGTTTCCTGTGCCATGCATTTACTGAGCTGGAAAATTTAACAAAGTAATTGCAGGTGTGGTTATGGTTCGTGGTCTGATTTTATACCCTGACTATCTGACCTTAATGAATTGTAGCCTTTCCACAGGCACTTCCACTCCTCAAAGGATGTGCTCAAAAGGGAAAAGCTGATAGTGTAAATATTTCCTAGTAATAGGAAAACAGCCATCAATCCAGCCACCCTAAAACTACCCACCTACGTCCTTCTCCAGTGACAATTACCTGAATAAATCTAACTGTGAATTTTTAAGTAAACCACAACTATACCACAATAATGTATTTTTTTTTCATTATGCAGCCTATCTATATTAATTAATGCTGATAAGTAATGAAAGGTACCTGTCTCGTTTTTGTAAACCAATGTGTACAAGGGCATGGTCGTAATTGTCTCCAGAAATTGAGACTTACAGAGAGAGAGAGAAATAAAGGAGATCATCATAAAATTCGCTTAATATTAAAAATTCATTCAGGTCTTGCACGCTCGATTTGTTTGAGGAAAAGGTGAGTCACATTCAGATTAACAGGACAGACATTCAAAGGTGACTGGGCATACAAATTCTTCTGAAGGCTTCAGGCAGGAATGCTGGACAGGAATTACAGATATTATAGACTCCTGAAGAATCACAGACTGCTACGTGACTCTACAAACCTCATCCTGAGCAGATTCACTCTTGTATTTACACTGTAAAGACACTCATTAAAAAATAACCAGTTTGCCTCATACCCATTGACAGGATCAACAACAATTCCTCTAGGGTGGGACATGTCTCCCTCCAGCAAAGTTTTCCTACTCTGAGCAGCTTTCTCCAGTCTGGCGACAGCAATTGTTTTCCTGTGGCCATCATTTGTCCAATAAAGATTATTTCCAATCCAGTCCACTGCTATGCCTTCCACATTATCAAGATCTGTTAAGAGAGAGACAACAGTAATAAGAGAATAATACTATTTATGTTCTATATTTACTTATGTTCACCATTTATTATGTGATATCCATGTCATATTTTTAAAATTGCTTTTGCCCTTTATCTTCTGAAGGTCCAAAGCATGCTACAGACATTTGGTACTTGCCAAAGTATCAACTAAACCTCATTCACTTAAGAAACCAGACATAAATTTTACAAATCAGTCACAGGTAGAGAGATGACAATACATTGTGTGAGACAGAGTATGAGAAAGATATTTGGGGGAAAAAAAAAGGGCATATGCTGAGGGGTCTTGCAAAATATGTTTTACCTTTTTATCTGTACTTCTGGTAGACCTGAACATCACTGTACGTTTGGGGAACAGTTTTTCCTTGTGATCTAAGAAGCTTGAGGGAAGCAGTGGTGTCAGAATGAGCTCTCCAGGACATGAACCAACAGAATGATGACATCTCTAACCCAGCAACCACCTGGTCCGACAAGAATCACCCAACGTACAAAACAACTGTGGGTCAGCCAGTGTCTGAGAGCAGTGCCAGCAGCTCAGCCAGGTTTCCCAGGCTGATGGACACTTTCTGTTTCATTTTTAATCTCTCAGTGCCTTTGCTACACTCTTTTGAAAAGACAATGTCAGAGGCAGCTGGAACTTTCTCAAAGAGGAGAGTGGCCTTTGGCCTTGGAGTGGTCAAGATGCTGAGAAAAGTGCTAAGAATGGAAGGGAAAAGAAGAGAGTATTTCACCAAGGACCTGGAGCCCAAGGCTCAGGAAAAGAAAACTTCTGAGCAGAACAGGCAGCACAAGACAAGCTTGAGCTGTGAAAAAAACATCCTTTAGAGCTTTGAAGGGCCTCAGCAGACTTTGCTCACCTCAAGAAAACACTGACATGAGTAAAATCAAGCTTGAGGACAAGGAGTGATTTGTTCAAAATTCATTTTATTTGTATCCTGTCTGACCTAGGCAATTTGGGCTGAACACAGTTTTTATACTAATAAGATCAAGTTTTTAATGAAAATATTTTGCTTTTATTTTTTTTCTTTTTTTTCTTTTGTTTCTTTTTCTTCTTTGGGAGTCAAACCATTAAAAATACGGGCTGTATTGGTATCAACAGCAAAACTAAGTGTTAGATTAGAGTGCTACATACCTCCTAAAATCTACAAGCCTATTGCTCCAAGTCTATTCACCTTCATATGATAGCTGCTTCCTCCGAGTTAATTTGCCTTCTGAGGGAATTTTGGAGCATATTCTAAACTACATAGTAAGTAAAAAAAAAAACCCAAAAAAACCAATACCAAAAACCATGGCAACCAGATGCTAAATATATCAGAAAGTTTTAAAACTTAAGGAGAATTCTGCAGGACAACCCTGCAGAGAAAATGTTCATAGTTTTTGTGGAGTTAAAATTTAAAGTTCACTTTTATTTCACTACCTAAAAGCTTTAAATATAGTCCTTACTTTTAAAATGGGTTTCACACCAAGCAGTAAACAGAAGCAAAATAATGGTCATTCTGCCATTCTGGTTAAACAAAATTGATTTAACTACAGCAAGCCAGTCCTTCTGCAGAAAAGTCCTTTCAGCATAAAATGGATGAGATAAAAAAATACCCTTGTGATCATTCTTCACTTGCTAACTGAAAAGTTAACATTTGTAATTCTGGATTTACTACCATATTTTACTATCAACAGTAACATGAGGGCTCCAAATACACTGAATGTAGATACAACATTTTTAAAAACTCATAGCTCTAGAGGCAACAGTTTGCCACTCTGGTTTTAAATATGAAACAGATTACAAGCACAGGATGTAATTGGGTACAGAATGGCTGAGCTCATCAATGTCAGTGAGGCCACATATAATAATAGTGTCTAAAATACTAGATTAACATAAAAACTGGTGAAAAAATAATTCTTCTATATACCAACCAACCAACAGCTTCCAAAGATCTTTACAGGCTTTGGTCTTGTTTAAGCAACAGATAGCATTTGAACATCTTTACTACATTTACAAGTAAATAATGTAACACTTTTAGGCTCACAGCAACCTAAAAAAAACCTTTAGGGGTACAAAGACAAGTAAAAACCCCTGAGCTTGTGTTTATTTTACATTGAATGAACAATATCTAGACCCATGTAAAAATGTCTGAGGTTTTTTTCCATTTCTTAATGTAAAAAAACGATTTTTCGTGCAAGTTTGAAAGGTTAATTATAACAGTTTCTGTTGCTGGTGGAAGTACACTAGTATTGCAGCTGCACCAACAACTCTAAGCTTAGGCTGTGCTGGGAGCTGTCAAATAGTTATGAACACTACACAGCAGTTTGCTTCCCAAAGTGAAGAATAAGAAATCACAGCTGAAACTACATGGGAAATCAAACTCCAGCAGTGTGAGGTGCTCAGTGATCTCAATTCCCAGCCAACAGCTTGTAGGACCAGGCTCCCATGTAGGCAAACTGTAATTATCTGAGTTGCAGTGTGGTTTGAACGAGCGTATACATTCTTGAAAAACCTGATAGTCACAAAAAAAGACAACTTCCAATCTGAGAARTGGCACCTACCACAGCTAGAAGCCCTTAGCAGCACGCTGTTCAGAGCAAATAATAAACCACCTCCTGACACACCTGATTTTCTGTAGTAGCCTTCCACCAAGGAACGATTTAATCTGTCCCCGCTGAGTTCTTGAGAGTTGACAAGAATAAAAGCTGAGGTGTTATGGCTGGAGGCCATATTAATTTTTTAAATCATGAAAAATACATTAACAAATGTTCTTTAAATATATTTTAAAGTTATGAAACTACACCAAGTTCAAACTAACAATGTAAGCTCCTGGGGAAGAAGGAGGGGGAGAATGACAGTGACATCTTCTTGGTCTTTGCAAATAGTAGCATCACCAATCATAAATCACCAGATAACCCATAACTCTTTTGGTATTGCATTGGTATTTTTGCTATGTTGTACTTATAAAGAGTAGACATTGCATTTAAACATTATCTAAAGGAGCATCACCAATTTTCTGGTTTGGCATACAAAATTTATTAATGTTTGCATATTTGAGTAGACTGACCCCAACCTGTCTGACACTTTTCAGTAAGGATGCTCCTTGCTGCCACCTTATAATGTGTAAATTTACATATTTCCTGCTCCTTCCTCTTCTACACATTTGAATTACTTCGTTGTAAAATGAAATGCATAGTTAGTAAAAGAAAGTCAGCAATGGAAGATGTGAGATGTCCATTATCCATTTCCATGTTCGCAGTGAAATGAAGAATTACCAGACTGACTGCTGAGTATTTGTTATTTTCTGAGACAAATGCCCTTTATTAAGCATTCACCAAAACAGGGTAAAGAGCCTGTCCCTATTCCTTGCAAGTAGTGCTGAAGGGAACTTTGTGCAGGCTCTGAGGAGAGACCTTCCACTAAAAGATCAGTGCCCAGTGGAGATGACTCCTCTGACGGGTGGATTAAAACCTGCCTTATGAACGACAGGCAGTGAAAATCCCCCTGCTAAAACAATGCTGTTTTAGTTACTTTCACTGTCCTGAGCTTCCATTTACAAGTAAAGATATTAAGCTCTCTGAAGGCTGAGATGAATATTTATGCTGCTTCTTATAGTGAGGACTAGAAAATAATTACTGTGGAATGAATTTCAGCGGAGGCAGTCGCTACCTCCTGCTGAAGCAGTATTTCAGAAAAGGCTCCATAAAGGAAAAAGAAATATCCATTGACAAACTGGAAGCTTTTTTTCCACTGCAATAACATTTGGTATGACGAGATATGATTCCAGACCAGGGAGATTCTGTGTAGTGGGAGATGTGGAAACCACCGAACTGCTGGCATTTTCTCTCATTGCTGTAATAAATGCTGCAAGTATCTTAATTAAAGTTCTAATAGATGTTTAGGTCTTCCTGTTGCTTCCACATACACCATGGAAAATGCATCAGGAAAGACAATGCTTTTTTCCTAATGAGTTTTCAAGCACTACAGGCGATCTCACTCTGCCAACCTACTCGAATAAGCTCCAGAATCCACATTGTGATACAGGTTGGAGTGAGGAAGCCTTATACAGTCCACAAGGATGTGGGATGGCTCAATGAATACCCAGCCACTGGAAGGATACAGTGGAGACATAGGAGTTACTCACTGGTGTGTATGAGCTTGAATGGACAAAATAAGAATTCACAATAGAGTCCCTTAACCAAACTTGACATTTCTGCCCTCAGGAAAAATAAACAGGAAGTTGTAAAAAAAAGTATGTCCAACTCTGTTCAAGCTCTAATTTGGGTCTGTTTTCCATGGGAGATTTAAATAAAACTTTAAATTATCTGCAAATGTCAGTTCAACTTCTCCTTAGCGAGCATCCCTGAATGTCAGCATCACTGAGCATCACCCACCGTCTTTGAGGATTGTTTCTCGCTCTGTGCCATCAATTTTCTGTCGTCCAATTAGGAAACTGGTAGTATCAGCAAAGTAAATGTAATTGGTTTCGGCGTGGAAGTCCAGAGCACGAGGATTGACCAGGTTCTCTATAGGGATCATGTACTCATCAGACACTTTGGTATTCAGGTCCATTCCCCGGATTATTCCTGGGCGTCCCTTCCCATAAAAAAGAAACAATTCATTCTTTGGTCCTGCAAAAGAAAGATTACAAACATAAACAACTGATGCTGCCTAATCTTCTTCACAGTGCATAATGTCCCTGTTTAATTAACTGGCATAATTAGTGGGGAGCAGGAGCATTATTCGATACCAAAAATTAAACTTTCATATATTCTGAAGGTATCTAGACTAAAAAAAAAAAAAAATAGCTAATTATATTACCTTATTTAAAATACAAATTACTTCAGTGAGCTGCTTACATCTAATTATTTATTTTGTGTAAAAGTTCACACTGAAACAGGAGTGATAGATCACAGAATAATTTTGCATCTGCTGTGAAGTGGACATATATAGCTCTGTAGACATTTAATTTTACAATTCATTAGCATCTATTGAGGTAATATASACCCCTGAACTGAAGTAATCATAAAATCTAACAATACCATATACTCCAGCACATACAAAACACTTTTTTTTTTTCCACCTAAAGTTTCTCATAAACAAACAACAGAAAAATTTGCAGTAAATTCCTTTCAAATTGAAAAGCATACAACAAATGAACACACATTGTTCTTTCACACTGAGATAAAAACATGGATATCAATCTTTCATATTTCTCAGATTTTTACAATTTAATTAATTAAGTTGATTACAAATAATTGAAGCTTAGTAAAGTCTCTTTCTTTCCTTACAGATACTTATAAATATCTTTAGAGGCTTAATGTTATCAGTATACCTCTTAAAAGTCTCTATGCACTTTTCCTGCTGTCTCTCAGGATTTCTTGATGGAATTTTCAGTGAAAACTGCATCAGGTTTGACTGAGGTCAAACATATCCATCTACCAGCATCCATCAGAGTATCTAACTGCATGTCTTTCATATGAACTAAATCAATGCAGTTTGACTGAAAAATCAGCCAAAAACCAGGCATCCCCCAAAACTTCCAGTGGCTCTAGGTGACCAACAGATTGTGTACATGTGATGTTAGGTACAACCACAGAAGCACAAATCACATTTGCTTTCACAAAGTGTTATGAGAAAAACCTCAACTCGTTCACATGAATGTTCTGCTTCTGTGTTGTAAGGGTGGAAATTGGATGTGACAAACTATTAAGCAGCATCCCAGCACCCGTGTGCTGTGAAAATGCAAGGCATATAAATAAAGAGCAAGGCTGATTAATGTAAAACTTGTGATAATTTTCAGTGTTCTTTGAACAGCATCCCAGGTTTAATCTGTCACTTCAGTGAACTAAGCCAAATCAAATAATTTAAAGGGAATGAAAGGAGCATRTGAACAAAGCATCAGGGTACAAAGTTACAAACAAATCTTACCCCAAAGCAGCCCACGTGATTTGCTAAAGAACACCCAGAACTATACCCCGGAATACTCATGGCTGGCAGACCCTTTGATTTACATGACATACTTTTGCATGACCTGCCATCGCTCCCCAGGATGAAGCCAGTCCTGCAGCGACAAGTCCGTGCTTTGTAGCTGCTGCTGAGCAGACAGATGTGGGAGCATCCCCCCGGCATTCCAGATGGGTCCACTTCACACGCGTGGCTTCTGACTGTGGCGAGGGAAAAACAGCACGGCTCAGATCCGTGTACAGCAGGACAATTACGTGCATCAGCATGGAGAAAGTTTAGACAGAAAAAAAAAAAAAAAAAAGAGAATTTGTGTCACAATGAATCTTTCCCCAGAATATAACTACAAAGAAAGGTGTTTTTTTTAAGGGAATACCCAAGCCAGACAAATAATGCCCAGGGCCATCTCGTGGCCATCAAGCCATGCCCATGCCCATCACTGTGTGCCATCACCCCTTTGTGAATAAGCTCCTGCACAGCATTTGCTGGGCAGTGCTTCCCCGGGGGAGCTGACACTTCTCCCRTTTTTTATTTGTTGCTTTGGTTTATTTGGTTGGTTGGGGTTTTCTGAGGACAGAGTGCATCCCATGCCAACACAGTTTGGTGTTCATTCACCTCCAYTACACAGCACCTTTCTGGGCAGCTACCTGTGCTGGAACTAAAGAACAGAACAAGCCTTGCAGTGTTTTTCCATCTTTATAGAAGCACAGAATTGTTTGGGTTGGAAGGGACCTTAAAGATCATCTCATTCCAACCCCCTGCCAAGGACAGGGACACCTTCCACTAGACCAGGCTGCTCAGAGACCCATCCAACCTGGCCTTGAACACTTCCAGGGATGGGGTGCAGATTGTATAGCTGGGATCAAAACACGACTGAAGAAGCCAAATAATTTCTTTTCCTTTGATTTCATATTTTCAAATGCACAGTTCTATACTATCAGCCTAACATCTTTTTTAAACCGTTTAAGCCAATACGCTGAGAATACAAAATCTACCATACTATCTTACATTTACTAAGCTGGCTTAAAACAGAAAAGAGTATTTTAGCTCAAAAAATGTTTTTCTGTTCTTTCTCCTTTACCTCAAGCTTTTTAGTTGTTTGCTTTTTTTTTTTTTTTAGAAAAAAGGCAATCAAGTGGGTTAAGGTTGATAYGGTTAAAGGTAATACAGAAACTCCACCAAGCTGAGACAGCCTTTCAGAGAATCTTGACAAGCAACAAACATGTTCATTCAAAACAAAAGAAGTAGTGGAGTAATCACAGGATGTAATAAAAGATTACACTGTGCTCGTGTCTCTCCTCTCCTCAACCTCTCCGACTCCCTCAAGAGTAAGAGAGGGATACCTGTAGCAAGGGAAGAGTCTTTGCAGCCTCCTTCAGACATTGACATCTGCAAATCAATGCCCTCAGCTCCAGGGTCAAAATTAGTTCACCCACTCTACATCAATTTAGAGTTTGTTCCCACTGCAGAAACTTCTCTGAAAGCCGTCATTCTGTTTAGTAACATCGACACTGAGAATTGATGTGTTGGCTTTCCAGTCCAAGCAGTCATGGCAACGATTTATTGCTATCAGTCACATCAAAAACTTCTCATAAAGCATCACTGTAAACGTTTTGCATCTTGCTACCGTTGCACAAAGTTCCCACAAACCCCACCGCTCTTCCGTGTGCACAAAGTGTGTGGACAGGTTACAGTCATACAGGACCATGGACCTCAGAAATCACTATTTTACAAGAAAATTCTAAAAAGCTTTTCATTCTAGATGAAAATGAAGATTTTTTTCACAGATGGCATAGCTGATATTCACACAAAGCAAGGAAACCTTGTCAGCAGTTCCCCATCTCAGCAGAGCTGTGCTGGCAGCTCGGCAGGTTGGCTGCCCACATCGCCGTGCTTTTTTGGCAGCCCCAGAGACAGGAGCTCACCTGAGGTTTGTGTTCTGTCTGAAAAGCAGGCCCAGAGATGCCAAGAATCTCTGAGGTCTGAGATCCAAGCGTGTGGACAACACCAGACACCCAACAATTCTGGAGGTGTTAAATTCTTAGAGCGTTGAGTGTGTGGAGACGCACAACGTGCAGACCAGGGCTCTTTGTCACTTCTCCAAACTGAATTGTCAGGAAAGGGTTGAGTTGGGAGCTTAGAGACACAGGAAGACTGGCAACAATCACACAGGAAACTGGGCAGATGAAGCAACCAAGAGTTGTGCCACAATGAGGAATTTTCACTCCATCTTCTGATACATTTTTCTGGTAGGACTCTTTTAACCACACAACCATTTAATATCTGGGTTTACGTTCTCTACAAAGAGGAATTTTGATCTTACCTGCTGTTTGAGTTCTTTTCTGGTACACACGGATCTCTTTAGCGTTGTCCAGCCTCGCAAGATCCTGGACATCAGTCCCATTGTATCTGTTTATCCGTAAAATGCTGAGGCTGTCTGAATTAACTGTATATAAATAGTTTTCAAATACTGCCAAACCACAAAGATGTCTAATCTGGAAAAGAAAAACCATGGTATCATTATTTTAGCTCAATATTTTAGGCATATTCATGAGACGCAAGCATRAAACGCTACCGTGAATTGTACATGATAAATTGTACAAAGGGTTTTCTGAACATCGGTAAATATTTGTAAACAATAAACACAAAATATGTGTGTAGTTCACATTCTTGTAGTCTGAAGTTTATAATTAGGAAAGTTTTGTACAAGAAAGGCAGAAAATTCAAATTATTTAGCAATCCAAATAAATTTATTCTCCAAATTCCCGTTTCTCTGTTTTTTAAATTAAAAACTCTTGCATACTTTAAGTGCAACAGCTCATTTTAGTATTAACTAATGCTCGTTAACAAATAGTAACTTTAATAAATTAACTATTAGTAACTAGCATTAACTAATAAATATAGTAAATATAGAAATTTAAAACACAGTCCATAGGTGTAATTGATCCACTTTTAAGTTATTTTATAACCAAATCAAGGCAAATGGTGCAAGATATACCTGCTGAATATTTTTTTGAGTACATGAGAAATAAACAAATTCTGACAGCTCTGCCGTGTTCTTCTTGTGTTGGTGTCTTTGAATATGGAGGTGGCCACATGGTACTGCTTGTTTCTCAAAAACTGAATTCTACAAYTGCATTAATCTGTGATGTGTCTGGGCACATTGAATAAAAATTACCTAATAGCAGTTAGTTAGACAATCACAGCTCAAACATGAAGTGTCCAATAATTTAGAGGCTGCGCTTGATTGATAGACTTAGAAAACCTAAAATATCTCACTGGCAATTTTGAAAGCTGACCAAATTAAAGAGAATTTGTTGGCAGATGTGCAGATATTCACAGGCTGAATMTCTTATTACTTTAATCATTAAATTGCTCACCACCAAGTATTTACTTATCTCACTCACTCACAAATTCAGACACACATCACTAAAAACCAACCCAAACAAAAAACCCCTGYTGTGCATCAAGTATTTCAGTCCATTCTTGAAATTACACCACAGTTGGCCAAATTTTGCCATTGTATTCTGTCCTCACTCAGGAAAAGAAATAGTAATTGAGATCAATGGAAATGTTTGATTAAGACCCAATAGAAATTCAATCTAATTATAGCAAGATTGAAAGAAACAGCCTTGAAAATAAAGATGCATCTGTACCAAATTGTTGAATTCTTCCCTGAATTATAATCCTTCCTTCCCTATTTCCATTTGCACTCAGTTTAAATCTTTATAATTTTACTCCAGTGAGAGCTTTTCGCTATTTAAACTATTAAAACTATGTGACTCTTTTCACAATGCATTTTATAACAACCTAATTATTTGTATTTAATTTTTAGATTTGTTGGGTTTTTCCATCTCATGAAGCTTTCCAGCTTCATCTTATGCCCGAGCAAAAACATTGCTTGCTAGTCCTTTGAAAGCCACCCATGCTATCAATCAACACTGTTCGGAAAGTGTTTGGAAAGCTAGTGTTGTTTGAAAAGCTAGTGTTGTTTGGAAAGCACATCTCTGATATGCTTGTACTTATGCAATAAACTTTGGTTCCTAAAATTTCTTGTGAATAGTTTTGTGGTCTGCTGTTTCCTTGAACCAACGAGGAATAACTTGGAGAAACAGTCATTCTAGATCATGGCAAATGCAGCACAAAACCTATTGAAATTATCAATTCTTCTTTTGAGTGGAGAGACAATGAGTACCTGTTGTGACAGCAGTGACCAACTGAGAGGCCACATTTTTTAATACCCTTCATGGAAGCAAAGAATGAGAGCAGAACAGGTAAAATGTTTATTCTGCTTTCACATTTTCAAATTCCCTGTTTAAATTCAAGCAGAAACAGATGGTGCCCACATCAGCTCTGGGAGTCCAAGCAGTGACCAGAACAGTTTGGTCTTTGCTGATTTTCCCTAGATTTACACAAGACTCACAACTTCCAGGGAACTCTTCCTTTACCTGCTACCTACTACCTCACTCTCCAAACTGAAGCAGCACTAACAGATTGAAATATTCCTGCTCAAAGGCTTACACAGTCTCAGCATTTGTATTTATGACTCTGAACATCAGGATCAACTGTGAAAAGCATCATTGCCATCAACAAAATAAGGTTTAAGGCCATTCAGATTAGTTTGAATGGGTGAACAGCTTTTGCTATTCTGTTTCTTCCACACCATTGTTCCTGTTAGTGTCTCCTTCCTGAACTGGTAAGAACATCTTGTCATTAGTGATTTATCTCCCGTCATTAGTGATTTATCTCCCAGCACCTTTCCACCCCATATTTTCCCTCCTGAAGTCTTTTGCAATGGGGAGTGTGACTTACACAGGGCACTGTTAATGAGACACTGCCTGGAAGCACATCCACAGGTTGCAAAATGGGCTAAATTGCAGACAAACCAAAAACATGCAGATGGATCTTTTCATGTCTAACACGTTTGAACCAAAAAGGGAAAAATTCTGAAATTCCTGTAGCTGTTAGCATTATGTAGCTTCATTCATTGATCTCGTTACTTTTTGCTAATTTGCAAATAAATACCTACTTGTCTGCCTTTAGTTATTGTTTGCCTCTTTCTCCCTTGGTAGTCAACAACTTCCACACTCTCCAGATATATGTCAAGCCAGTACACATATTTATTGATGAGGTCTAGTGCAAGAGCAGTTGGCTGTTCAATTTTCGAGTCTACTATCCACGTCCTGTTCATTCCATCCATGTCACATCTCTCCACCTTGGCAGCATTCCCGTAGTCTGTAAAGAAAAGCTTTCTGTTGAAAGAAAATAAGATGTTGTAAGTTTTAAAGGGTGTGAGCAGAGTGCAAAGCTCCTGCTGGCTCTGGGAAAAGGAAGTTTTTGTGCTTTTTCATTTCAATTTCCCATATACCCCATATCGATAATCATATAATTATTTTTTAAAAATCACCGTATCTTCTAACAAATTAACAATTACACAGAATTACCTTTCAAATGTAATGCACAGAAGGTCTAAATGCATTTTCTTACATAAAAATTACACCGTGTAATACTCCAAATTACGATCTTAAATATACTTTTAGCTATTATTTGTAAAAAATGGCAAGAGAGTTACAGATAACAGTGACAAAACCACAAAGCACTCATGTGGTCATGAGACTAGTTCATTGCTCTCAAGGTGTAACAAATACAGTGATCCCAACTGTCAGTTTTTTTACAATCTGTTTCTAAAGGAGATGTTTTAGTCTGTAGTACATTTGTATCCTGCCTTGGAAGGGTGTTCAGGCTTTAAAATGCTTCCACAAATCCAGTGAGTCATTCCATCCAAGAATAATGGGAAACTATCAAAGACTTAAAATTGCTACTAAAGCTTCCTAACCCGATGTTTGATTAGCATTCACTGGGTTTAGTACACGCAAATCAATTTTGATTAACCTGACAATATTTTAACAAGATTACCTATTTGTGAGAACAAATTACACTTGCAAACTGAAGACCACCTTGCCCTGACTTTAACATGCTGTAAAGGAATAATCTGATTCCAGGCTGAATGTTACTAAAACTACTTTGAGAACCAGGATTTCATTATCCAAATGAAGTGAATTACCTCCTAGTTATTACCACTAATAGGAAAAACTTTGGATCAACAGCATATAAACCTTGAGATATCTTTATGTTAAAGAGCAGTAATTTACAGCCTTGTAACCTCTCATAGAAATCCAGTTTTAGGCTGGAAAGAATACATGTTTGCTGAACAGCCAAATGAAACTTATATCCTTGATTTTTACAGTCTTCGAATAAATAAGAATACATTTTAGATGTAGTTAAAGTGTTGCAAGTGAAAAAATTGTAAATTAAAAAAACCAACCTTTTTTAAAAAGTAAAGGCATTAGAATCATGTACAGTCTATGTACAGAAGCTGTCAAATGCCAAAATGAATTGATCTCAGAATCATAAAATAGGGCTGGAGGAGAATTTGAAAGGTCATGTAGTCCATCACCAGGCCATAAGGCAGAATAAACTTTACCTATAACATTCCTGAGGGATAACTCCATTCCCGACAGGGATTTCTATTTATCAAAATAATTCTGAATTCCTGCCCTGTCCTTCACTGTCATTCTGTACCCCAGCTGTACTTTAAGAATATATTTAAAATCACACACTTAACATTCAGGTCTATATAAATCAAAATGTCCATAGTCCAGAATATGTGCAAAGTAAAAGTCATGCCTGAAAAGCAAATGTAATTTGGAATGAAAACAGCCAAAAAAGGGTGAGTATATAGAACAACATACACTTATTTATGTATGTATTCATATCATCAGAAATAACAAGACCAACACCTATATATATTTAAAATAAGTTGTTAAATGTTACACGTAGTCTAGTCCACAATCTGTACTTCTGGGGATTTGATTTAGGTTATTTAATGGAACTTTGTACCTCAAGATTCAACAATTCAAATAAAGCTCATTTTGCAATCATAGAACCAAGCGGGTTTGCTGTGATCAGGCACACACACAAGTATATAAATGTATAAATGCACACACATGTATATTTAAATACACATCCAGACACACAGCAGACACAAATACCTGAAGTTTGACTTCAGACTGACTCTTTATTGCTTAGTGCTCAGTGTTTCTTATTAAAGATTTAACATTTCTACAGACTAAAATACAAGTTAGAAAAAGTAATTATGTGCCATTTACAGTGAGATCATCTTCTCAGATCAGACAACAAATAAAACGTTTGTATGTCAATAACAAATAGATCTACTAAAGAATATTTAAGAATTAAGARTATTTAATAACTTAAGAAGCTGCTCCAGCTTTCTGGAATGGGGGRCTCATTTATTTGTTTTCTCAATATCTGCCTTATTTTAACATCATTTGTTCTCAGGAAGCAAGCATGACTTCATGTGTAAATGACATTCTCTTTACTTTAAAAATCATTATTCTTCTCCTGGAGACTGACAACAATAAAACTTCCTAATTAAATGAAGAGGTAAAAGACAGAACAAGAAAGCAGTTGCCTAACTGCTGCTGTAYGATCAAAGCGTTCTGAGAATTAAATTAACAAAATTAAACACTTTACTGTGTAATCTTGAAAAGCAATTCTGTATTTAAAGACTAATGCAGATTTTTAGAGCGAGGTTTAAACCAGAATTGCATTTCTTACACATGAAGTTGACCCACAATTACACTGTGTTTCCTTTGCCTTGGGAGCTCTCAAGGATTCACTGTACCAGCATTTATTTCAGCTCAAGGCTAATTTTTCTGCTCGCAAATGGTGCTGGCTTTGCCTCTCCATTTTCAGCAGAGGGCAATGAAATCTTTTATCCATCCACAGAGCAATTTCAGGAGGAGAACTGACCGTGTGCACGTCCCCCAAGCAGCACACACCAGTGCTGACCTTGAGGGACAGGCTCTGACAGGGCCAGGGAGAGCTGTGTTCATTACAGCCCTTATTTCCCGAGACTGCCAATGAGGATGCTAATTGAGGCTGCCATAACAGTAAAAATTTTGGCACTAAACTGAATTTTATTAAGGCATGTTATCTTTTGAAAGCTATAGACTTCTTCATGCGTGGAAATTCTGAATATTCTCCGAGCTCTTTGACACTGCTCGGACCCTGCGTGCTGCCTGTAGTTAATCAAGAACAAAAAGGTCCATCTTCTTCAYCAAGTCCTGGTGCTTTGCAGGCATTTAAACTCATAAAAGTATTGAGTTGTTTTGACTSTTTCAGACTGGTTTCACTGCTGTTCCAGCAGTTAGGGAACCACATCTAATAACTAATGGTGATATCTTCCGGGCTAAATCACACCGACTGATGTCTGCAGCACCCTTATTTGGCTTAAACAGTTATTTTCACCTGTCTTCCCCTGCAGAGATATTTCCAGATGCCAATCAAACTCTTTCACTCTCTACCTAGCAGCCAGAGATAAGCAAGGAAAGGCAGCCTTTCTCACCTCATAGACAGGCTCTTTCTGTTGCCCTCATGTGCAGTTATTCCAATTTCAGGTTGGTTATTGAACAAGCGTGGTTGGCTCCGAGTGTGCTGTTCCAGAGAGGAGTTTGGCAGCGTCTGCACAACGAATGGCACAGCAACTTCCCTGCATCAGCTGGAGATTCAGCCACCCCTGGATGGCATCTGCTGTTTCCACAGCTCTATTACACTGCTGATTTACACTCATCCTCTCCCACAYCCTCCTTAGTCTAACAACTGTTAGACTGACAACTTAGTCTCGAGAAGTTATGGTAGGAGTTTTTCCAAAGAGTTTGGTTCCAATAGGAATAAATACAACAGGGACTATTCCCTCCACATCTGAGCAATGACAACTCCCTAACATTTTAAAGTATCCTCACTGACAAATCCACTGACTAAAACCAGCAATGAAGTCATGTTACCAAGTGAAACTAATTCCAGAGGAAAAAAAATGCTGTCATGAGACAAAAGTGATGGCGAACTTCCCAGTCCCTGCTCTCATTCCAGTGGTCACAGATTCATCTTTCCTTCATTATCAAGCCTCAAAAACAGGTAAGGAGGGCCTCAAAAGGCCTGTTCTTTCCCGACAGAGACATCTGCCTTCAATATAAACTCAGATAGTTACTCTCGTAGTTCAGCTGCCAAACCCCTTATCACACCCACTTTTGTCCAGCAACTTCTCTCTTGTCACTTCCTTTTGTTTTCCAAGCTTTCAGTCAGCACATTCACGATCCACCCATTTTATTAGCTGACAAAGAAATGTTTTCCCTATAAAGCTACATTTGGGTACTTGCACGAGTGAAAATTGCTAATTTCTAATGCACCTAAGATGCCAAGCACTGTACAGCACAATCAGAGTGTGGGGGGCAAAAATTCACAATTCTGCAGCTTTTTGACAAAAAAACCCAGCAGCCTTGTATGGAACAACAAGATATAATGAAATAGTTTTCAATTCTTTCCTCACATACAACTGTGCTTTACAGTTGAGTGTATTCATGTGTCATTGTTACTATTTTTTTGTTCTTTATTTCTCTCCTCAGTCTCTTATTCCTCTTTACAACAGACCTGCCCCCATGTCCAGAAGCTCATCTCTTCCACTGCCAGGCCCCAGACTCTACACTGCTCCCTGTGTAACTCATAACCCAGACTATTCCCACTTCTTATTGCTCCTTTAATTCCCAGGTAGGCTTTTAAACCCCAAGTGTTCCTTCAGTGGACCCATGGAAGAGAAATGTGTTATTGCACTGGAACCTCAGTCCTTTCTGGGGAGAGTTTCAGGCATGGCCAAACAGGACAGAGGTACAGACAATAAAAACCATCACAGATCTGACATTAGGGGGTAGTTCAGGAACAAATGCAAGCGTGGGGGATAAATGGACTTGGATAACAAAGCACTTTAACTATGGATGTATCCAAATTACACCCCTGCCCTTTCTGTGAAGGGATGATGCGGTACAATGTGACCCACCTTGTGCCAGCAGCCAAATGCCAGCAAAAATATTACTTTTTTCCTCTTGTTCTGCTTCTCTCTTTCTCTGATCTTCTCTTATTAGAGGTAGAAGAGTGTTAGTGTAAGAACTACTTGGTAGGAAAAATATAATACACACACATTTAAAGGGTAGCACCTTCTACTTCAGCTGAGGAACCAGAAGAAAGGTTCTCCTAAAGTAATTATAGGACCACTAGGTTAATCTAACAGAGTGGGAATTGCTGGGGCAGATTTCGAAGGGGAGAATGACAGTGAGAGCTTGGCAGTTCACAGGGCAAAGCGAACCCATGAAATATTATAGGGGGTAAATTAGTAAAGTATATATAGGAAAAAGGATAATTTCTTAGGCAAAGTTACTGCTGTGGACAAGAACTAACTAGAATAAAGTAAAATAATTTCCAGCATACCTCAACAGGAGCTATKAGCAGAAAGGACAGGGTTTAATTTTCAGAAATTACACTGAGAGGATCATTTTCAGGACAGAAGTCTACTAGAGATATTCAGTTAATCTTGGCAAAATGAACAAGTGACAAAAAGTTAGAGGCTTTTTTCTGATTTAGGAGAGGGATTATGGTGTGGGGAAAAAAAAAGTCTGAATTGGAATTAATGGAAATGGTGTGCAATGTAATTGGTTTAAAACATAATGAGAACAGCATTGGCATTGAGTGGCACCAGCCACATTTACTGTAGGACAAATAGGATAACTGAAATTATGGGGACCGTGGTGAACAAGGAACCTTCTTCAGAGGAGGTGATCAAAACACCTAATTAAAAGCACTGTGTGAAAACACCCCGTGGGGTTCTCTTACAGCTTGTGGTATGAGGCGATTGACTTCCTGCATTCTCGGAAGGGGACTGCCATGCACTCCTGTATCTGATTTCTACTGCATTTAATCAAAATGAATGTGACTGGATTTAGTTTACATTGCATCTAATTTATAATATGTTTTAAAGCATGTTCTGGGACCATTTTCCTCTCTGTTGATGTTTAGAATGATTTCTGGGTTCAGCAGTTTCCCTTTTCATCCACATCTAAAGCAAAAAGAAACTGGCCACTCTCAGATTTAGCCCATTTTCGGTATTAAATGAGCCATGGCCCTCAGTGTCCCAGACAGATCTTAGGTACTTGAGGAGCACTCTTTGCTAAAACACACACACTGAAAGCAGTTCTCAAGTTTGGGGCGATTTTTCCCCAGGGGAGGAACTGAAATGCCATTGGGCATTTGGGCATTTGGCTTCCTCCTTCCTCCACTTCTTTCCAGCACAACACAGCATCCCTCACCCGGAGGATAATTTCCCCTTGCAAACCCACGCTATTTTAGGGGGCTTAGAAACTAGTTGGCTCTCCAGCAACGTGCCTTATTTTTTTTGTAACTGATATTGGAAGGAAATATTGAGTGGATGTTTCTGTGCTACACAGGAGTGAAATTCTATTAAAGTTCCTCTGCGATTTCTGCASCGTAAAGGAGGACATATGTTCCAAACGTTCCTGGCATTCTGGAAATCTAGCAATGAGTGYCTGTGAGTAAAATAATAATGGTTTCTTCTCCTAGAGAGCTGCAGATTTAGTGCCACGCAGGAAGGAGCACAGGGTCGAGCTGCAGATAAAAGTTAAGCCCAGTCAGACAATTCATTCTCACCGCACAGAGCCCGGCTCCACTCGCYGCTGCTCGCACAACAGCAGGAAAAATCAGCAAATCTCAACCCTTGGGGGGGACATTTGTAATGAAATACACTTCTCTTTACAGGGAAATCACCCATTCCAACAAAAGTTTTCTTATTTGCAGCAACAGGGGTGGCAGCGTGAACAGCGAACAGGGAAAGGAGCTGTGAATTCGGGGATGGATTAAAAACAGAGCCAATCTGGTTCGCTGCTAAAGTAGCTACAAGTTGTCATAATTTTTTTTTGTTTCTATTTAAACTGTCCATCACCCATCTATAAAAATATGCCTGTTAGAAAGCTAAATTGATTTGCTATCAACAGGGCCCCCCCAAATGCAATTTCCTTACAGAAATATGAATTTTCAGAGGTGTTATAAAGTGAATGTAACTTGATAACTCAGGCCTGTAGTTTATTACATTGTTATGACCATACCCCACTATTGTTTTAGCTTTTCAAAACAAAACCCTGCATATTATTTTTCAAGTTTCGATCTTTTCCACTACTGAGGGTATAAACCCCTTCACTTTCTTTTGCTTTAGAAAGTTTGTCTTACACTCATTCTATCCCAACAGCTGTCTGTTTTTTTTCTCCCATCAAGACTACAGCAATAAGATGTACTCTTCAAAAACTGCATCCCTTAGCATATATCAAATTTATACTTGCTTAACCTGCCTTCTGTCTAAATACAATTCAATATCTTTTCATTAAAATCATGTAATTACCTTGAGTCATTTTGTGCACAAAGTAATTTTGTGAACAAAAAGGATGTTGCCTGAATTCTGCAAATTTATTCCCAATGTAAAATTTTAGTGAGTAAATCAAATATTACTTTTCAGTCAGGTTTGTTTTTTTTTTTTCAGAATTATGCAAAGTTTTAATAACTGTCAGTTTGAAATGAAAGGCACATTGCAGATGTATTCCTGGATTCATTAAGAGCCCTGAACGTTAGTATTTATTTGTCAGATTATTGCCCTTCATCTGAAAATGAAAGGATTCAGATTTAAATCASATGCAGAAATCTGGAATTAGAGTCCATTCAGACTAAGTGTATTTCCCCATGTGTTACTACAAGCTCGTCAATTAGAATAAGGAGAAGGAACATTGATTATTCCCATTTTATCATAAACCAGCTGTGCCAAATTGATGTGTTGATCCATTGAAAAAAAATCATTTTTATAAATAGTGTCATGTAACACGGTTTTRTATCATCACTTATGTAGACTTTTAATATGACATCCAAACAATACTATGACATTTTTAAAATATTCTTAAATAGTAGTTATAACCCCCCCCACCCCTATTTAACAGACTTTTATATAGTCATAAAATGTGTGTTTACATCCAAACCATGCACACATTGATGTTAGATATACTGATTTCTCTAACATGATGATGAATGTAATTCTTGGGTCCTCCTGAGTAATTATTTTTGAGGATTAGATGGTTAATTCCCACTGTTTTATCAGACATACAAGATGCAGGGAAATAATTTTGCCATAGAAAATTAAAATTCTCTTTCTTCACTGGCAACTCAGAGTCTGATATATGTGTTATCCTTCAAACTCAACTCGAGACATGTATTTTTAACGTCATATTTTTGATTATTCTGCTTTGAATGATTTCTGGAGCGACAAWATGGTGCCACTTGACCTTTTATACTCTTTACATGCTCTCTTTTATGTATATGGCAGAATACACATATTCATACACTTATTTTCAAAGACTTCCTTAGTATTGTACTGAAGCCCTTTCACAGAAAAAAATAAATGCAGCAATTTTCCTGAAGGTATTTAATTTTCACAAGATATTATTATGTGCAGTCAGACTCTATTGCTTCTTCCTCTTAATAAATAACCTTTTCCTTCAGTTGAGAAGCGACAATATTAAAAATTACCTTTTAAAATAGGAATTTTCGGGGGGGGGAGGGGGAAGTTTTCATTAATTATTCAGTGATTGTAGTGGAATAAAGGCAGAACTAAGGAAGATCCCTGAAAATGTGTTTGACTTGCAGCTTGAGGAACTTCAGGAGTGGAGTTTGGTGGGTTTAACTTTTGTCCTGGAGCTAAGCTCAGCCTCAGAGCAAATCAGGACAGCACCAGCAGTAAGTCCTTGTTTAAAAATGACTGTCTAGACACAGGGGGCAATCATTTCCCAAACACAGCCTCACTTCTCCAGTGGCTTTGCTTTCCCAGAATGTGAGACATGGCCTTTTCAACCCAGTCTGAGAAATGATGGTTGTATGGACTGTTTGGCACTATGAAATGTGGAAAATGTGCCCACTCAGTTTGTCAGATTTAAAATCCTTGTTTCTACACCACCAGCATCGATCACAAACACAGAATGCTTTGCCTTCAAGGATGTGATTTCTGTCAACCAACTTTTTCCATCTAGTGGCAAGGAATGAAAAAAAAAGAAAACATTTTTGCAATATTAATTTCTTTTAAATTTATTATTAATGAGAAAAAAATAAATTAAAACAGTTCTTCCACCTTGGTATTTGATGACCTATAGCAGATTAAATGTCAGTAATAGCTGGCATTTGAGAACCTGTCTCATCCATCTTATACAGAAAATGCTACAATAATCATCATTATATAGGATTACATCAAATTAATCAAAAATCCACAGTTTGCACGCTTTAGGAATCTCAGGGCTCCTTCCCAGGCAGACCTGCAGAGAGGCTAGGATTACATCTGCACTCCTTGGATCCCAAAGGCTTCAGACCCTGCAAACTGATGATTTAAAGTCATGATGAGGTAGCAGTCAACAGAGAGGATTGGGATGTTTTKTCTTTCCAGCAAATTCAGGGAAGAATGTATCAGGGGCTATTAAATGCAATGATGTTTCAAGCTCTGGAAATCACAATATTGCACACTGCTGGAAGCTGGCAGGTTTGCTGAGGGAACTGCTGCTCTATGCTGGGTTGTTCTCACTTTCTCATCTAAGCTTTTCTCTTCGCTGCAGTTAGGAAAAGTCTCACTGGGAATGCTGTGGGAAGGAACTGTGCTGGTGCATTCCTCAGTGCCCCTGCCCTCCAAGCTCTGGGGTTAGATTTAAGTCATTAAATATCATCAATGACACTAAAGATGAAGACGATCTTGGATGAAGAAATAGGTGAGGCTGTAGAACAACTATTTTGATAAAAATTGCACTTGTAATCTATACTTTAAACATATATATAAAATTCTAATTTATAAAAAAACAGTTTGAATCTATCTATAATTTCTGAATATACAGAATTTATACATTCTGATAATCTCACCTCGTGCCAAAGGGAAGCAAAACCATTTAATATTTGACCTCCATGAGCAAACACTACTAACACAATAAATCCTTAAAGCTGGTTTAAACTGTGCAAATGGCTGTTTATCACAGTGTAGAACAGAAAACAGCCTGTGCTTGGCAGCAATGGACAGAACTGATCTGTATCCCAGCTTTCCTTTGGGATGAAGCAGTAAACTTTGCAGGTTAAGGAATTATTCCAATCTAATTGAAGATTCCCGTTGTGAACAGCAATGAGAAGGTACTCAGGGCTCACCAGGAAAAAATATACCTACCCAAACTATAACAACTGCACAAAATGAAATGAAAACAAGATTCTCATCCAGCACTAACTAAATAGGTCATTTTTTCCCCAAAATTGTACTTGCAAATTAAATTTATAAAAAAACCCCAAAACCCAAACCAAAGTCTTGTCTGAAACAAATAGATCTTGTCTGGTCATAGAAAACAAATTATCAAGTTAGTAGAAAGAAAAAGCAAAGCAGGATTTATACAGAATTGTAATATTTGAAATTAAGTTGGAAGCATTGTATTTGCATTATTTTATCTCTTCTGAGATCAAAGACTCTTTAAATCTTCATGATATTTTTTCTTAAGGCGCTACAAAACAGAACTCAATTTCAGTTAAGTGACAACAAAATTGGTTTTATTTCACCACAGAGAAGGCTCCGGAGTTTTTGCTGTTGTTATTCTATTCTTGATCTCTTAACCTTTAATTTACAGCAGCTAGGCCTAGTGGGAAGGCAGAATTATTTATAATACCACCAGTAATTAGTGCCTAATTACTAGAACTAATATGAAGCTGCTAGGAAACTGTGCATATATGCAGGATTTAAAGCCAGTGAATGCTGATTTGTAACACAGATATATAAACAACAGAAGTATTTCCATTTTGGCTTCCAAAGGTTCCCCAACTGAGAGCCCATCGATGATCTGCCACACTACTTAATAAATTTCTACTGTGGCAGAGAAGTTATACAAATAATTATCAAAAAGAGTTCCTGMTTCTGGCTCTAGTTAGCAAATATTTTCATAGACTTTTCCTCAAAGATTTACTGAGTGCCGTGAAGAATACAAAGACAAAGAAGTTTCAGTATGTGGTGGTATGTAATAATAAGCGGGAGTGTAACAGTAAATTCATGCAGGTTCTGTATTTTGATGCTCAAAGTGATAAGTATGCATATATTTATTTCAGTCATTGGTTTGAAATGTCCCATTTCATTTGAGTGGATCGTTCTAATAATYCTTATTTGCTGAATTATCTGCCACTATTTTCCACATGAAGTTTGTGTCATTTCGAGAGCAGWGGAAGCCTGTGCTGGCATGACAAAGTACTCTATAGAAAAGCCAAATCTGTAATACATTCGCTGTACTTGTTACACAGTTGTGAACATAAGCAATGAATTAAATAAGAGGCTGCAAGAAGCAACCTGGGAATTGTGGGATTAAAGAGGCTGTCAGCTGATCCACAGGCACAGCATCCACTTCTGCTCCAAACACACACCATTTATATAATTCTTTTTTAAAAGCAGTTAGCAAAATGTATTAGCACAAAATTATGCTTTGTTTACAGAAATGATGAAGGGATTAGCTGAAATCAAACGAACRAAAAAAATAAAATAAAAACCAGACCTCCCTGTCTGCCCCCAAAGAACCCACAAAACAAGCAGCCATGGGAAAACTCCACCAAGTTATGCAACAACAAAATAAATATTATTTTAGGGGATTACTGGGCTGGCTATCTATCTATCTATCTATGTATCTCTCTATCTATCCATATCAGTGAGACACTTTCAGCTATGAGACTGTGACTCCTCCTTGTTCTCTTGGGATAACAGCATAGTGCGACAGCATGTTCAGCATGGAAAGAACTCTGGAAAGACACAAACCATCAGTGAATAACAAAAAAGAAAAATAAAGGCCACTTCAGCACTCACCTTCCCCTCCTGCCCTGTTCCACTCAGGGGCTTTTATTGAGGGATGGGACACTCGGGACCACCTCACCCCACACTTTCCTCCGCGATGCGCAGTGAGCCCGCTCCTGGATTGCCAACTCAAGGAAGGGATTTCACAAGCAATTTTGAAGCCAGCACGCAAATCTACTTCCTGATTACTCCTCCGAAACACCAGGAATGTAGAGCTGTGTTAGCAGCACCGACTCCGAGCAGAACGAGGAGAAAAAGGGAGGAATTCGTTCACCCCAGTGCTGGCTGCATACACCATCTCTGTAATCATGTGTCAAATACCAACCTACCCCAGGCAGAACCAGATAGGAAGACGATTTCTGAAAATTACTAAAATGGAAAAAAAAAATGAAGAAAGGATTGCTTGAAAAATAAAATAAAAATAGCTTTCTGGCCAAGTATAGGATCATATTATTGTGCAAAGCAGCTAGGTTACGCCAGCATGAACTGATAGCTGGGCCATCCACGGTACCTTGCCAAATTTATTATCAATTCTAAGACAATTWTACAACTCAAAGTGAGTTATGGCTGATGTCATTAAAACTACATGAAAAATGGAATTTTAGCATATTTATGACACATGCCACTCAGTGTCACAGGCTTTTGGCCACGTAAGTGGTCACTAAGTCACTTTTTCCCTGCTCAAAGTAGCAGTGCTCCCTCAGTCTCCAGGCCACTGGGCACACAGCGATGAGTACACTTGCATTTTATAGCTGAATAACTTATTGGTTTTATTAATTAACTAATTATTTCTTTTCAGGAAAAGAAGAAATAATATAAACGCCACTATAAATGCTGAGTACATTATATTTCATGTGCTGAGTGACAGCAGAAAAGGAGGTGAACCTCCACTTGGATCCCTCCAAGTGGTATTGATGGAGATGGCTTTTATTAAAGCAGCTGATACAGCTTGAGGAGAAGATTCCCTTTCCAGCAGACAGCCCTTCAAGTCTGAGAGCATATCATGGTGTGCCTACCTGTCAGGAGGGCTTAACTTCTTTATTTTAAAACAAAATTGATACGCATTGACATAAGCAGAGAGTGGATCAGCAAACAGCCTTTGTGGCGTTTGGAGGGGAGTAGGGRACTGGCTGTTTGCTTGCTTGCTTTACAGAACAAAAACAATTGTTACAGTCATAATTAACAGAACATATTTTATACATTATTTTTCTTGAAATACAATGAGTATACACCTTGCATAATACCTGCAATAGCAGTTAATTTACTCCAATCAGCCTGAGGTGAAGGGAGCACAGATTAATTTGGGGCTTTCTTCCCTTCACTTTGTTTCAACATAATTGTCCTCCTCTGACATACCCCCAGTGAATAATCTCAGTCTCCAGCACTATTTATAATCACATTCCTCGCTGCTCTCTGGGAGGAGGTAGAAGACAGCCTGGATTGGGACAGACAAGGCACCACCTGCTGCAGAAGAGTTATTTCCTTCTCACCCTATTAAAAGATCCGTTCCTGRTATTTTCACTCTTTATTCCAAAAGTGGGAAAACTGAAGAGTGGCAAAGATSCTACTTTATATTCCTTAAAGCTGCTGTGTTCAGCCACCAGTAATTGCTTGATTTAACCTGCTTCCTGATGGGTCCTGGCAAGGGAGGTGCTTCCTTGTCAAAGCGTAACGGGGAGACAGCAGCGGTGACAATCAGCACGGCAGATCAGGTGGTGCCCAAATCCCTGCGAAACCTACGGCAATAAAAAGGATAAAMCCCCGGGGATTTAGCTGCTCAGATGCTTTTGGAGATCCTGATTGCTTACTTCCCAAGTCTCCACATCACTGACATCCAGCTCTCGTCTCTGTGAAGTCAGACAAGATCTCACCACACAAGTGATGAACCCCCAGCACTCTGAACTAGCATCCACAGTAGCACCACTCAATTACAATGCAAAACTCCATCCTTTCTGCTATTATTTGGGTTCTTTTTCTTTTTTTTTTTTTTTTCTTTTTAATTAAACTAGTAATTGAGGCTGTGCTATGAGCTGAACTCAATTAAATAAGTCAGGGTATGTTCAACACATGGTCCCAAAACTCTGCCACTCAAAGCCCAGGCTGGAACATCTAATCTGCAAGCATCAGACAGCTGTAAACAGGAAATAAATTGCCATCTGAGCATTGTGCTACTGAACATGYCGAGGAAAAGGCAGCACTCACCTCAGTATCTAAATAACAGTTGAAAATCTAAGGACAGTTCCAAAGGTAGGAAAAATTCAATCAAAAAGGAGTATTTACTGGGGAGAGCAGGGCATTTCTTYTGCTTATTAGTTAAATTACTCTGCATTAGGAATTTTGGTCGAATGTTTTATCAAGCAGTGATTTCAGCACCACATGAAATTTTCTGGTCAGAGGGCAGCAGAGGTACCAGATACCCCAATGTCTGGATAAACCTGCTGCTGACTCGATGAGTTCTTCAAATCTCCATGTGCCTATTTCAACATCAGAGGACCTGGCCCAACACTTYCTTTTGAAACTTTTCTGCTTTCTGTTACTGATTCAACAGAAGAGAAAACAAAAGCAAGAAAAAGCAAGTATGAAAGAGACAAAAATATTCTCATCTCTCATGTAATGAAAATTACTTATTTATACATTGATAAAAAGCTTCAATAAGATAATATTTGGTGGCTAAACATTTGTCTGGTGTGCTGGAAGAGTGGAGATACTTGAACTTGGAAATACCAGACATTATATGAGGATCTCCTGTGGCCATGGCTTTCCCRAGATGTTTCCTCTTTCATGGTAACTGTGAAAGTTCCCAGGTTCACCTCGATACAGAACAGAAAATCTTTTGCAGGACAGAAAAGGTTCTCCCTAYCAGCTCTACTTTTGAAACACTGAGACATAAAACTGATTAAACTTTCTTTGCAAAGAAACAAAAAAAGCCCAACCCATTTTGATGCTAGAAATCCCAGATATCAGGTTATTCCATATGGAAAATGCTCTTCTCACACATAGGAACAGCCTAAAAAGGAAGCAGATCAGAAGGGCAGTAGCTGTAATGTTTATTTTGTGTTTTCCTAATGTGTCAAGGATATCCAGCTATCCTCATATTCAGCAACTGATAAGCTGTTTCAAATCAATGCTCACTRTCTTTTTAACTGCACACTGCCACCACATATTTACGAAACCACCAGCTATTTATAGAAATAAATAATTGGACATAAAGCTCTTCCATGCTCATAACAGATCACTGGACATCAGTGAGATGTTCATTAATCTTTGTTTCAGTTTGAATGGGAACACATTCTGTTGGAAGTGCAGAAATGGAAGCAATAAGTGCAGAATACACATGTGCTTTATTAGCAGTTGTTTTTCAAATACATTCTCTAATGTCACATAACAAAGTCAGTGATCCAAGACAGCTAGGAAAATCACAGGGTAAAAGGACTAAAAGGGATGATATTTATTAAGCTTCTTTTCAGGTTTTCCTAATAAAAATCCCGTCACTAATCAGTCATTCGTAACAAATACTCATTAATTGTCATCCTTCCCAAAGCACTCAGCAACAGCACGGTATTTTTAGAGGTGGGGAGGTTGAAGTGTAGAGCAGTGAGCTCACAAAACTGACAAGTAGAAAAACAGGAAGAAAAATCAGGGTTTTTTTAGCTCTTACACCTGTGCTTTATCCATCTGTTTATAGCTGGGTCTTTACTAAACACGGAGCAGGCAGTGTGCCTAAAGCTTAAACACATCATCAGGAGACAGAGATGTATTGGCATTACCTTGTTTGCCAGGTACAGCAAATATTTACTYTCATTTCCCAAGCCCTGCGTTGACATAAAATAATTTATAGCTCTATTGAGTATAGAGCCTCAAAATAGCATCATTTGGCTCGTGCAAAATGAAGCTGCTGTGCTGCAGAAGAAGAGGAGGACTCTGTGTGGCCGTGACACACCCCAAAAATTTACAAACACAAAGTAAGTCCTCAGTTCTGCCTTCTCCTGAACACACATACAGAAAACTTGATAACAACTCAGTTTTGGGAAGGTTTAATGAAAGTCTCCTCTACATTTCTGGTRAAGGTYTTAGGCCCCTGCCACTGGCAATTCCACACAGCCACAATGGCAGCTGCTGTAATTAAGGCAAGATGCTTAATTTTATCAACACAGTKGTGTAGGTCCTTTGGTTTCACCTTTTTCTCTGACACGTTTCCAAGACATATTTCTGTACAAGGATTCTCTTCAAGGGACTTTAATTTTTGCAGCTAAACAGCCTTGTACTCATAGGTCCTTATTTTCATTTTTGCTGAGATCCTGTTGCTTTTTGCATGCAGGATCCACAGTTCAGTTTTCCAGGATGTGCACTTGCTAAGAGAGAAAGATGCAAGAATTCTCTGTGGGTTCTCCCACCAAACCACTTTCACACTCCTGGCTACAATAAATATTCCAATCTAAATACTGAGGTGTGCCACAGTTCCCCATGAGTGTTGACCACTTGTAGGACTAAGTTAAAGACTGAGATTATTCCATCTACACAAGGTGTCTTTCTGAAACATTGAAATTGCTTTATATTCTTTCTTTTTTCTCTATGACCAGGGTAAAAAAAAACTAATTCTAATATTTCCTTGGCCTAAATTCCTGCCTCTTTCCAAGTCTCTGTATCCGTCTATTTTTTCCCACTACCACTCAGTTCCTTAACTAGATGTTTACCCTCACCTCCCTGTTTTAAAGCACTGCCCCTTGACTGGAAGCCACAAAGGTTGAGCAGTCTCAGTTGTCTCCATTTGGGAAATAAAAGGCTTAAATCATTCAGCTTGGTTTTGAGATCTTGAGTTTGGCATTCAATGTAGAGTAATTGCATATTCTTCAAAAGAGCTCATGTTGCACACAGATAAATTCACTGTATTTTAAACGCACAATGAATTTTAAAATGCATATAATGACTTGAAATATTTCTTCATTGCTGTCACAAAGCTGTTTAATTTTTTTTTTTCCTTAATCTATCATGACTGTAGCTATAAATCCAGTGATGGAAAATGAGCATTTTCATTTGATTAAGCATTTTGAAGCAGCACTGAGTTTGGGGAACACTAGCTTGAAGCACAAAATGAGAAATAAAATGACACCATGAAAGGTAAATGTCACCAATCTTATGATTAAAAATACAATTAGAGAAGACTTCAATCTTATAACTAATTCTCTATATGATTTTTTGTTTGTTTGTTTCCATTTAAACTGTACCACATGTAAAAATCTGCAACATAGATAACTTCACCTACAGAGGCCAGGGCAAGGTCAGCCAGTGACCTCTCACAAGTGCCCTACAAAACACTCCTGGTGCCCACAGAGCTGTAGTACGACCTTTGCTTTATTGACTATTTGGGTGAATGGCGTTAGAAACAGAAAACAGGAGTTAAAGAAATCACATAAACCAAAAYGGGAACAACCTTCTAAGCCATGTCTAAACCCAGCAGCAATACAGGGAGGCTTCTCCACTGGAAATTTTGCAGGTTTTTTTTTAAGTTTGTTGGTTTTGGAGGTTTTTTTGCAATTAAATGAATGAAATAATTTACAGATGCCTAAATTTTCATGAGATCTTCTAGTCAGGAAAATAATTCRTAGTCACAGACAAGATAAAATATGTATCTTCAGGACATCAGAATGCTTAGTAAGATTCACCTCCCAGATAAAACTTCAGCATCTTTCCTTTTTTTCCCTGCTTTTACAGCATTATTCCTGTCAAACTACCTTCCACAAGCACCAAGTTCTTCAGAGAACCTGGAATTTGAAGTACAGTTTGTCTGACAGATTAGGGAAATGGAGGAAGCAGAAAGCACAGGCCATGGATATCCCTCAAAGCTCAAGGGTTAGCTCAGCATCCTCGATGTGAGCCTGTTCAGCACTTCAGTGGATTGGACTCCGTGGTGCTGGGTTTAAAATGATGTTTACTGTCACAGAGAGCTAAACAAAATATGGAAACCACCAGGCCGAGCTCAGCGAGCACACAAAACACCATTAGGGCTCTTCTAAGTGCCAGCACTACCCCGGCTAAAGGGGCTGCTGAGCACCCTAAGAGCCAATTTACCTCTCTTCCTCTTCCATAATTCACAGTGGCTGCCACTTCCCTGCGTGCAGCTTCCCAGAAAATATCTGTTCCATGATGGGGCCCGTTTCAGGAGTCAGGTATATTGATGTAAAAAGGGCTGGAGCAGCTCTCATTTTACTCATTTTGGGTGTAAACAAGTAGTGACTGAGAAGTGTTAAGCACAATTTCTTTTCTCCCCAATCTTTCCCAGCCCAAATCGAAATATCCTTCCCCAGAGATTTGGCACTGACAGTGACAGTCATTACTCTTAATACTGAAAAACAGGATGGTCTCCAAAACCTGTAAGATCTCTGCTTAGAAAAAGAAAGATTCTGCAATCTTCATCTCGGGGTTTTCTTGCCATTTGTAGAAATCCATACCACGCTGCAGTGGCAAAAGCTTCCTATCAACACCTGTGGATTTCAAATTGCAAATTAGGAGCTCCATTTCTCTGCAGTATCACAACAGCAGAATAAAGCAGCAGCAGGACACCAGCTGTGAAAAGGCAGGATTTGCCTCGTCAAGAAAAAATTGGGTCCCATCCAAGAGAAAGGAGAAATAGAAGCTTCTACAATTTGTTTAATTCTGCTCTACGTGAAGTGGCCCACTCATTGCTCCTATTTTCTCTTYACCTAAACAAAAGTAGGTTACTTAAATTGAAATGTAATTCAGCTATAGACAGTTAACAAATGGAGATTTGTGTCACAGCACTAGAGCAGTTATTTTCCCACCACAGAAATGTATTCCTTTCATTTTCCTTTGGGTGTTCAGATAGGTGCACATTTAGGAACACACAATCTGTCTGTGTGACTGTATCTAGGAAGACATTGAGTAAAAATGTCATTTCAGTGCGATCAGAGTTGCTTTCGAGCTGCTTGGAAGACTGAAAAAGTTACCTAGGATTATTTAATACATGCACATTTTATAACTGCACATAATGACTTACATGACAGTAAGACAGAACCTACAACTTCATAAACATAGGAGAGYTACTGTCATAGCTCTTCTAGCTATACTATTTCTCCTTCAGCAGATAGAAAACGGCTAAATTATTTTTCTCATCCATGCCAAACCTAATATGAACTCTCAAACCCACCACATGCTGAGGAGAAAATACAGCCCAGGTGCCCCTGGTTATTATTAGCTGTCATATTTTTTATTCCAAGAGGTCTGTAAGACTTCATTATCTGATTTTACGGTGGTACTTTGCTGGTAACGAGTAAAATCCAGGTAAAAAAGCACAAAGAAATGGAATTGTGTGCTCGGGAAGGTGCCGACTGTCCATCCCAGAGAGGATCCTCCWGAGCAGAAAGCCTGGGTTCAAACTGCGGCCACCTCACCTCAACATCTGTAAATCAAAACTGAACCTGGGCCCTGGGAACAATCCACACACTGCAGGATTTTAAATGAATGTGCAGGATCACTTCTTTTCTTTTTTCTAATACCTCCCCATGTCTGCAACAACCTAGAATTGGTCTTCATGCTGAAGCTTTCTTCTCTTTGTTCCCTTCTTTTTTTTTTTTTTTCTCTTCTCATTTTTTCCCSAAATAAGTTTGTCCACTCTTGGTATTACTTTTTTCCCATCTGACCCAATTTGCTCATTTTGCATTTGGAATTGTATCTGCTTGTCTGACCTCAGATTATTTTTACCACCCTTTCTACAACTTGGCATTTCATGTTGTCTTTTCCATACCTGTCCATACTCATTTTAAGCACTAAATTTTACTCTCTTTTCCACAGCTTTCCAGTGTGATTCAAAATTGAAGAAAGAAGCAATGGCCTCGAGACATTAAAACCCATCCATTTAAACCCGGTCRTAGAGAAGATGCTGCAACTGTGAAGTTCCCATCTTTTTTCATAGTCTCTTTTCCCCTGGAACACCTATGCAGAGAAATATCATGGCAGAATAAAACACCCATCATTAAGCCCCAGTATGTGTGAATATGGAGGCAAGCCAAAACATAAATAGATATTTGGCTTTTGGCAAGATAGTATTTGGCATTTAATATATCAAGCAGTAATCTGCATTGTATTTATTCAGCTGAGCATTTAAGGTGCATTTGAATGCGAGAATGATGAATAGAAAGGAGTTACACAAACTGCAATCAAACTGTGTGCTATTCTAGGCCCAGCAATTATTAAAATGAAAATACAAAGAGAATAGTGGGGGGGGGTGTTCCTATAAAGGATACTATTAGTAATACTTGTAGGGATTTATTTGTAGGTGCAATTCTTTTTCTCCCAGTGGAAAACTGTACCTCTAAGGCAGGTCTTACAAAATCTCCTCTGTGTGTGGTACAATAGCCTTTGCAGGAGATTACTTTTCTCATTCACCTTTTCCAAACCCTCAAAAGTAATCCAAAACTTTCTGCAGCTGGCTGGTAACAAGCCAGTTCAACAAACACAAAACCCACAGACCAGACACTGACTCAGGAAAAAATTCTTGTGATTGTACCTCATTTATATTTTTGGAGTAATTTTTGGAGTGTTATACTGTCATTTATCTGCGGTCCAGCTCCAGTCACTCGATTTCAGGTTTGTGTGTCCCTCCCCACGATTCCAGCTATATCAATTGCCAGGTATTTACATGTTGTTTGTCATGTGTTTATCTCATTACCTTCAGGGGACAGATGTTGAACAGCTGCAGAGGTGTACCATCTTTTGTATGTGTAAGCAAGTAGGCTTGTATTTCTGCCTAGGATTTCAATCCTTATCTGTCTGCAATATAACATTTGCCATTTAATATATTAGAGGATAATCCATGTTGTATTTGTTTAGTTGTGCTGCTCAGAATGTTAAAATCCAGGAACGTTTTTTCTGCAACATTCTCCATCAGTTGCAGGGGCTGATAGCAGAATTTTCTGGAGATTTTTGGAGGCAGCTGTTCCTCTGGTTTGTTTTCTGTAGCCCATTATGCATTGCAGTCAGTCCTACAGCCCCTTTATCCATACATTTACTTGAATGAAAATGCCCAAACTTCTTTGTGTGCAATTTTTTAATTAGTGGAGGTTGGAGCCCACTGAGGCAAAAGGAAAAGAAGTGTCAATATATACATCAGTATTGTATTTCTCCAGCGAGAAAGAAAGGAAACTGTCAGCTGCCTGAAATCCCAGTTTGTCCTTGCTGGTGTTAAGGGTACCTGGATTTCTGGAATTCAGAGCTCTGCTTTGCAGGAGCCTAAAGGTCAGACCTGTAGCTGCAGAAATGGAGCAGGCTGCTGACTGCTCATTGAGGTGTGAGATGTGTATAAATTCAKGCAGCCAAGCCACAGCACTGTTTGTCCAATATTCCTGGTCTCCATGACAGTGTTTGCCCCACAAGACTGCCCTGACATCAGTGCCTTTAATACAGGTGTGGTACTTTAGGCTCTGACTCCTTACACCCTCCTGCAACCCTACTGACTGATGAGCTTGTTAGGGYTAAATAATGTGTCTTAAACCAAACATCACAGCGTGTATCCACTCCATATTTAAACTGATGTTGGCAACTGAGCATAGTTTACAAGGAAATGAGGAAAAGCATCACTAAGAGCAGTGCATTGTGAGGGATGGCTGCAGCTTGCCTGTGGGTGCCTGCAGTAAGGGCACAGTCATTTTKCTGTTGCCATTTTTATTTGTATTCTTGCTATCCTGGAACGCAAGCAAAACTTTACGTTAAAATAGTAAGATTTCATCTGCAGCATCACCTGCTGCCTTCCTCTGTTGAAGCTGATGCCTTCGAGGTGATGTAGCTCATCGGTCTTTGGGCAAGGAAAAAAACCCCAAAACATTCAGCAACARCGAGCTCACAGAAAGCAAAAGCACCATCTGACAGAGCCCAGAGAGCGCCGTGGGGCACGGGAGGCACCGAGGGCCCCATCTGGTGAGAGCTGCACTGTCAGCAAGCACAGAGAARCCACTGGTGGGTGTGTTACTGCTCACGCCTTGTAACTGGTCAATGATGTTAATTGCAATTAGATGTTCGCTGCAGAACTTTAYGGCTTGTATGGACAGATGAACAGAGGCTTGATTAACAAGCTACAGGCTAAATGGAAATATTTCTGAGGCTAATGTTTCTGAAAACTACTAATGGAGTTTAGTCAAGTAATATTTCCTGTTAGTAACTGGCAAGAGGGAAGCAGATTGTACACAGCCATATCTCTAAGGAGTACAAGAGATGAAAGAGATGAATATCCTTATGCAGCCCTGTGGTCTGTGTGTGGGTATTTACTGCAATAAATCTCTTGTCAGAAAGCTTTTGCATTCGATCTCTCAGCATCTGCACTCCTACTAGAAYAGGCTTATCCTCTGTGTTTTTTTGGTTTTTTTTTTTTTTTCCTTTTTACAGAAGGGTCAGAAGCCAGCTCACACATTATTGTGCTGATAGGCAACTGCTGCCAACTTCACCCTCCTCTAAGTCATGTAACATTGAGGTGATGACAGGCAGGAGTTCACACTCCCCACACTCTGGCAGCTGTGCCTCTCTACCTTAAAAAAAGGAAGTGGAAACACGGTAGAAATAACTTTCTGAAGTTCTGCTGGGCATCAGAAAACTATCTCTTAGAATAATGAACCCACCCAATGGCTCCCCCTGTGCAAAATCCCCCTGACCCTTTTTTCAATGATTAATGAATCATCTGCACAGATACAAGATAGGGAGCACCTAGATCATCAAGAGTACTTCAGGAAAGGATCTAAAAGGTGARGGAGTGACAGCTGGAAGGGCACAGAAAGAACAGAAGGAGCAGAAAAAAATGTAACAGGAAGGGTGAAATCAAAACCATTAAATCAATTTTACCAAGGTAACACCTGACCCAGAATCCAGACCCAAGTCAGTTCTACCACAGTGCCAAGGATAAACTCCAGAAAAATAGCAAGGATTATGCTGAAGTGTCTACAACAGGAAACAAACAAGCTTTCCTCCTTCCCTCAGCTTTCCAGGAAAATGGAGACTAATTAAAGTGCAGCAAGTAAATAATCAGAAGTTTGGATGAAGGAGTTGGCGGTGGTGGGAAAAACACGAAAAATGAAAGTTGCAAGAAGWGACTTTTCTTAGTTTACATTAAAAGAAGCATCTGTTAGTTGTCCTGAAGCAGCTAAAAAGKCACTGCAAGAAGAGGGAAATAAACTGTTCTTCATGTCAGCCAGCAGCRTAATTAAAGACAATAATCTTAAGTTGTCAGAGGCAAAGCACATTTAGTTCATGGAATCTCCTCTCTGAATATTACAAATTATGAAACTGTTAGACAAAACCTCCTTGTGAAAAGTTGCTGGCTCGTTTGTGCTGCCTTCAAAGACGGTGATAAAATAGGTGACCCCTCAACCTCTAATTTCTACTCTTTTTCCATATAAACTGGAAAAGGTAGAGCAGGTGTGGATCTAACTTATCTCCAGGCTGTGAGATAAATAAGAACAAAATAGTAATAAAAACCTACATAAAAAATGTTACCAGCGCAAATCCAAGTGTTGAAATGTTAGCAAGTGTTATGATYCCTGTGTTGTCTTAAATTATCTCACGATACGAGCAATCGACATTCTTTGATTGCATCCATGCTTATTATCATCTCAAAACACCCTGCCTCGTGCTCTGAAGAGTGGCTGTTGCTTTCTCACATAATGTGATGCCTCACACCCTTCGACAGGGCTGCACTTTGCTCCAATCCTGCTCGGAATGCAAAGCTGCTCATTTCCAAACAGGCACTTACCAGTGTTCACACCTCTGCCTCCCGCTGCTTCCCAGATATTAATGAATTCTTCTTCACAAAATCCTCCCAAGCTTCAATGAGGTGAATCTCCCACAGAATTTAAACCAGAACTTTCAAGCCTACCCGGTAATTATGACTGCTCAGCCTAAGCCTGATATTGCAAAGCCTGATTCTGCCTGTGACACTGAGACATCAWATTTTCAGAACCTCCTTCCAAATCACAGACAGTTGGATGCAGCCAAAACTTCTGCCTGAGGACACAGGAGGCTCATGCTGGCTATTCATTTTTTTTTTTTTTTAAATATATATATATAGAGAGAGAGAKATATAATATTAYAAAATACATAAGCAGTAGTACTAGTAGAACACTGGGCTAAAATAATTCACCAGCAAAAGACAGGAATCCTCTCCTAAAATCTTGGGCATCATACATGGACACACACACATATTATATAAGTAGCCTCACCTAAAGAACTGAACAGTCTCAGCTGTTCCCTGACTTGGGTGTGACCTGTGGGCATCCAAACCTTTCAAAATAGAGCTGCCAGTATATTGAATGTTTAAACATGCATTTAAATTACAATATTAGGATTTCACTTTTGAAAATTTTAGAATGTRTATCAATTTTTTTTTTAAACGAGAGCTGCATACACCGAAGTATTATGATCTACTGAAACGTTACTGCATTCTGAAAACTCTACGTGACAAGGAACAGAACAGTAATTTAACAAGGAGATTCATACACAAAAACAAGCAAATAAATCCTTGAACTTTCAGAAGATGTAACATTTTCACATCAGTAAACCATGTCAAACACTCAGGAATCCAAACGGGAGCTTGGCTTGGTGTAGTCAACCAATTTCTGTTCCAATTTAAATATTTTGGTTAGAGGTCTGATTTTCTGTTGAAGGCAGTGTAATCCCTGGTGGGAATGCAGTTTGCTTGTTCTCCTCTCCTTATGCCGAGCCAGAGGAGCTGTGCCAGCAGAAAGTGCAGTGCATTTCCATTCTGCTGGATGAGCTCAGCCAAGAGGTGGTGCTGTGCAGTTCCCGTGTCTGGAGAGGTCTGTGAGCAAAACTGTGAGTTTGTAAAATTTAAAAAGCTCTAARACTGCAAGTGGTGGTTCCTCAGTGGGTAAAAAAGGCAGTGAGTTTCAAACATCCTGCTATTAATGCAGTGTTCTCATTTAAAACCTGTTAAATAGAAGTCCCTGAATATTTTGGTGTGGGGTTTGTAGATTTGCTGTCAAATCCTAATGAATAAAAATGATCTAAACCAAACTGAAGCAGAGCCAAYGAGACTATTTTTTTCTTTGATGGCCTTTTTCTAGACTTCTCCATGCTAAAAGTTTGCATCTTCAGTGAGCTAAATACCCATCGATTCAAGGTTAACATGTTTCCAAGTGCCAGTCTGGACACTGCCCAAACTCCTGAATTCTGTTCCTTAGAAACACAAAGACTGAGGCCAACTGCAAATTTGGACCAATTTTTTTGTGTGTATGTGCATGYATTTGTGTGTGAAAATGAACCAAGTAACTCAGGCTAACTGGTAATGAGCAAACTTAAAAAGGTATAAAAGTTTCTAGCCCAGAGCATAATCATTTCAAAAACTAGAGAAAGCCAGTGCTCTCACACTTTGAGGAGTTTTGCTGGAGTTTTCCATATGGTAAAGCAGAAATTGATTCTCCTTCCACCATGGGTTGACATGGATTTCAATAACGACAGAGATTCCAACTTTCACATGACTTGTATGCTGAAGTTGACTCAGACTTAAGGTTTTTTCCCTCTATTTTCCAGTGTCTGCTAATTAAAATTATTTTTCTTGTCCCTTCTTGACTAAGAATTATAATCCACCTAACTATTTGACCTGTCTTTTATAGGAAACAGTATGGATTTTTTCAATCTTCTCCCTTCTAGAATAGATTACCACAGTTCCTGCMAGTTTTACACAGGCCATGGGCTTTTTTTTACATCTTTTATTACTTATTAATATCTCCAGATTTCCTCCAGCTTTTCTCTGTCTTCCACCAAAAGGGGTCACATTTCAGCTGAGCTGCAGCAAGGCAAGTTCACACTACTGAGTGTAGCAATGAGGGCACTGACGTGCAGGAAACCTCAGGAAAAAAAAATAAAATTGAAAAATCAATATAAAAAACAACTATCCATGTAATCAGCCTTGAGTTCCATCGGGATGATATCATCATACTGCTGATGAATAAACTGAATTGACTGAATTCATCATTTTCGTTAGTCTAGGGGGTTCTGGTTAGTCCAGAACAAGAGTAATGGACYCAATGATCCTTTTGGGTYCCTTCCAACTCAGAATAGTCTATGATTTAGTGTTTTTATACTTCAAACATGGCATGTACACAGGCAGTTATTTATCTTGTGGGAAGAAGGACAAGAATGGCATGACAGGAGCCTATTAGAAAACTCATGGTTTGCACAAATTTGCACTACTCAATACTCAGTTAAAAACCCACAAGAAATATGTGGGCATCACTAGGAAAATAGATTTGGAAAACTTTATAATATCATAGTACACTATCTGTGTAACCATGAACTTTTTGTTCCTATTTTCATTTTGTTCATTTTAGAGAAAAAAATTTAAAATCTCTCTTAATACCTACATATACATACACCTATTTTTCAGTCCAGAATAAGTACATGCCAAAACAGATGGGTCCTAAACAGCTATATTTTCAGTTCTGCTCTTCCACTCATGCAGTGCTCTAACTCATATCAGAACCTGCCTTCAACATAAATGACCTTACAGGAGCTGGTTAGATAATAAGACAATCAGGTAATAAAAGAAAAAAAAAAAATAAAAGGAGACTTCAAATGGACATGAACATAATGTCCATGCATTATGGAGCCTTAAACTCCCATTTATATTCTCATTCAGAAACAAAGTGGCCTCCATTCTCTCTAGCTTAATTGCTTTCAACTTGAAGAAAATCACTGATAGGGTGATTTAAATCATGTAGCTTTTGCCTGGACATCTCAGTCACTTAAAAAAAATAAGTAGAAAAAAAAAAGGTATTTCAAGACTTCCAGGGAGAATAACGTGTCCATTTCCTGAATCTCCTTCACAAAAAAACCAAATTCTAATTCACAGATCCACAGAAATTTCAGTAAAAGATGAGGATTTTGATCAGAAGCTTAATTAGCTAAGGACTGAAGGAGAGGGATGTGAGGACAGGCAGAAGAGTAACTGCACCAATGCCACAGGGAGAGCAAAGCTCAAGTGGGAGGATGTGTTGGATCGGCTGTGGAGCGCCCCAGGCAATCCAGCTCACGGAGTTTCATTAGTGCTGCTGCTGCTGCTCGTGTGTTCAGCCTGCTTTGCTGAGACAGTTCCCATGTTTAGGGACCAAAAGCACCACGGAAAGTTGGTTTGGGGAACGAAGATGCTGTGGTTTGACAGGTGAGTTCGTCAGGTGGGTTCAGGAGCAGCTGAGCTCGCTGAGAGAGGCAYGACACTGCCTTCATGGGCTCCTAGACCAGACTTCTGATAAGTGAAAAAAAAGTTTTACTGTCTTACAAGCTATTTTGTTTTGGGTTTTTAAATTTTTTTTTACAAGTTTCAACTGTCTTGTGATTTCATCAATATTTTTGTATTCACATTGGTTTTTTTTCCATTGACACCACTGGGATATTTGCTCCTACTAGCAGCAACATATGAAAGCCATTCCTGGGTACATGCTGCATAAGAAGAAAGGCTTACCTAAGTTCATGCTTCATCAGTACTACTCTAGTTAGCTTTTTATTCTCCAGGCAATATTGGGATAATCTGAAGTCTCAGAACATCCCTTCTGAACCATTCCAATAATGCTCCCAGTGTTCACTTTGCCAGCTCTCTCACAAAGGGTTATTATCACTAGAAAAATACATTCTTTACCACTGCTATTAGCACCTGTTTTTTTTCTGTGAATGCAACTTGTTTGGRGCACCAAATACAGTCCATCTTCAAGTACATACAGAAGACTGGATATTAATTAAAGTCATCCATTATTAATTTCAGTAATATCTGATGAATGGAAAGGTATGCACAGTAGCAAACACACTCACATAATTAGTAGAGAACACGCACGTACCAAACCTGTTCAAGCTTATGCTATTTTTATTGTTTTGATTACAGTTGTCACTTTGATCCAAACCAATGACCTGACATTGTTAACGAGTTCCTTTTTAATGCAGTTATCTCACASGGTTGATATTTTAATTCCTTCAGTTTTGTCAGTGACTCTGAATACTTTTCCACTGAATTAGCTGACTTTTTCATACAAGCTCATATCTTTCCATGTTCATAAATCAGATTTTATTTATTTATTTATTTATTAGTTTATTGGAGAAAATAACTCATTTCTTCCATTTTCTGTTTGCACACGAATGCAAAATCACATCATCTTATTTTGGGAAAGAGAGCAGATGTGACAATACCCCTTGTTCCTTTTTCTTATCAAGAGCAGCAGCCACAAGGTTTCCCAGTGAGCAGACCTGTGCTAGAATTGAAGTTTCAGGGGAGATAAGATCCAGGGGGAAAAGTAAAGGTGACAGAGTTTTATGCTTCAGTTTAGTTCCAACAATTAAAATGAAAAGATGGAATAGCACAGAACTGGAATCAGTTTTCTGAAACCTGAGATCAGACAAAAAATCATTTTTCATAATTTTTTAGCAAGCATTTGAGCTAAAGGCATAATAACAAAGCGAAACATAATTTTAAAAGGGGGTTTTTTTTTTTTTTTTTGTCTGATTAAGTATCTTTTCTTCTCTCATCTTATTTTGGCTCCACTGTTATACCATCTCCAACTGTTCACAGCCTCAAAGAGGTTGTGGAGGGGGGAARATGAGCAACAAAATCTGAATTCTTAATGAAAACTTTCATATTATGATTAGTTACTACAAAGGTTTTGGTGGTTTTTGGTTTGGGTTTGGTTTTTTTTTTTAATGAAGAAGATTTCTTTTCAGGTCATCTTTAAAACTTTCTTGAAGTGAGTGGGTCTTATATGTATCTCACAGCTCTTTGAAAATCTTTGTGACAAGAAAAAGAACTGAGCTCTTCTAATAATGGCATGTTATTAAACTACTAATGACTTTGCTGTTTAAAAGTGAGCTTTAATGATTATAACTCTCCTCTTTGATCAGCAGAAAATGGTGACTAATCTGCGAGGGGAAAAAAAAAAATAAAGTTTTAAGACTCAGAGGTCTCCTCTAAGCCTGGTGGCTGCTATAAAAGCTCAGAGACAAGAGAGTAAAGAGAGAATGAACCAGGCAGCAGGCAATAAGTGCAGATGTTTTATTTTTATCCTGAAATACTCCCCTGTCTAAACAACAATGAAACAAATAAAGAAAAATATATGGTTTGACCTCCCCTGCTTTTTGAATTTGTACTCTTCTTCCCCTGTAAAAAACTTCATCTCCTCTTTGACTTTTTCTCCTTTTCACTTGCTCAAGGAATCACTCAAAATCCAATTGCCAGTTCTTACACTGTCAGGGCACTCTGCCAGGTCAGGCTGAAGACTTTTTTCTTTCTCTCTGCCTATGAGAGCATCCCCTCAGGTACCACGAGCCATCCCCAGCCTCTGTCTCAGAGCAGGAGTGAAGCAAAAGGCCTCATCCTTCACTGCTCAGGCCGAATGGGAGACACGATGCAAATCAAATCATTTACAAGAAAGAAAGAGAAAGAACTAAAAAATGTAGGGTTTTAAATTAGAGATACTTTGAATAGTTCCACCAAGGCCCAAGACGTTGAAGGGCACAGTCTGTGGCTCAGTGCCAAAGGGTTCAGTGCCACCCAGCATTTTGGGTCCCAGAGCAGCACCCGCTCTCCCACCYTTTGGATGCAGAGGGGCTTCTCTGGGAAAGTCCAAGTGCATCCCAGTGCAGCCCAGGACTCTGCTGTACTCCACCAGCGTGTTTTGTTACCCATCTGTTTGCCTTGGATCATGCTTAACTCCAGGCAAGTATAAGGTGAATGCAAACACTGTCCATTGTGTCAAAAAAAAGAAAAAGTGCATTTATGATTTGATTTTTTTGAAAGACAGAGGTACAGAAAGAGAAGAAAAATAAAATTACTCGCAATAAAGTTGATTTGGAAAGGTTTCTCTCCACCYCCTCACCAGCTGACTTGCCCTTTGCTGCTTGTTGTGGATTTAGCAATAAAGGATTTCAGGGCTGGCCTCACGTTCTGTCCCATCAAACATTCCAGCAGAGAATGGAATTCTTCATTTTTCTGAGATCCTACCAAACAGGACAGCTCTTAATGGCTTACATGTCTATCCATGATGCCAAACAGGCTGAATTGTCAGCCCCAAACTCTTTCCATTTACCTCTTCAATCTCCTCGACCTATTAAGGGCTGTTTTCCCTCCTGTGGGATGGTTTTTCCACACCCCAGGCACTCCCTCCTGTGCCTGGCTCTCAGATAAGGAACACTTTTCATTCAATGATGTGTAAAACTTTTACCTTTCCTTTGGCTTTTTAGTGGCTCAGTGGACCTCACTTTGCATTTTGATCTGACCAATAAGAGCAAACATCCCATGTGGATAATCACACACAGTAAGAACATTTGCAACACCATCTAATCATCCTGGATGACAACAGGGTTCACATGACCAAACCCCAACTTCTTCCTCTTATTTCTACCAGATCTCACAAGTAGAATAAATTTAAAACTAAAAATAAAAAACTTTAAAAGGCAGAACTAACTGTTTCTTAAGATTTTTCTCCCAGATCTCTCAAATATGGTATTTTAATGCTGCTGTTCAACTCTGTTATTATACAGAAGGCTGAATTTCAAAATGTTCATCTTACCCCTTGCTTCCTCCCATCTTCTGAAATTTTAGACTGAGGCAAATTTCCCTACTGTGTTTCAGAAAATGACATCATGTATTTTTAATTATCACTATTATTTTCATACTGCGGCTTTGATTTGAGCCACAGAAAAATCTGTGCTTAGAATCCTTAGAATCAAAGAGGAATTCCAGAGAATAATATTTTTAATATTATTTTAATACATTTAATACATTTAATACATTAAATACATTAATACATTTAATACATTTAATACATTAAAATGTACCATTTTAATGGTACAAGTTTCAAATTTCTGAGATGATGAAGTGGAAAACTTCAGCTGTTAATTCACTTGTTTCCCTTGTTCCCCTCTGTGAATCACAGAAGTATCAACTGATTTCTATCATAGACTTAAAATGCAACAGAGTAATTTTTTTTTTTTGCTGTTGTGCATTTGTTTGGGTTTTTTCCCTGACTTACTAACATTAGCAAGAAATCTACATAACACAATAACACATTAATAGCTGTTGTTCTTCAAACATCATCATAACACAATCCCTTCTTGTATGCATTTACAAATGTTGTGTGAAAGAAATAAGCAGAGCCTGTGGGTTTTTTTTGTATTTCTACACCATGGCAGAAGGGAAAGCCGATTAAAAGATTTATTCAAATATTTACATGACACACACTGTTGCGGTATTAAAATGTGAGCTTGCTCCTTTTACAAATCTCTTTAGCAGGAAGTCTTTTCTCCACTTTGTTCCTAATTCAACTTTTAAATGGCAGTCACAAGTTTCAATGACTTCAGCCTGCAATTGTGCATTCCCTYCAATTGCTCCCTTCCTCCTCCTCCTCTTCTCCCCTTCAATACATCTTGTATTTATACTGAGCTGCCCCATGCACTGGCATGTCACTCTAGGACATGGAGCTGCGAGACCTCAGAGCCCCTTCCAGTGCCTAAAGGGGCTCCAAGAGAGCTGGAGAGGGACTTTGGGCAAGAGCCTGGAGGGATAGGACAAGGGGAAACCCACTGCCAAAGGCCAGGGTTAGATGAGATATTAGGAAGAAATTCTTCMCTGTGAGGGTGGTGAGGMCCTGGCACAGGTTGCCCAGAGAAGCTGTGGCTGCCCCATCCCTGCAAGTCTCCAAGGCCAGGTTGGACGGAGCTTGGAGCCACCTGGGATAGGGGAAGGTGTCCCTGCCCATGGCAAGGGGTTGGAATGAGATGAGCTTTAAGGTCTGTTCCAACCCACGCTATTCTGGAATTCTGCGATGAGTCTATGAAGGTTGTACGTAGGAAGGGTCCAAGCCATTTTCTCACTCCCAATGCTGCTCCACACTCTGCTCCTCACATCCTTCCACACTCCAGCATTGCTCTGCACATCCTCTTTGTAATGTCACCCTGCACAACCTTTATCCACACATCTCCTTATGTTTGSAACAATTTTGTCAGCGGATGCTACTTTAATACTCTCCACATTTCAAAAATTCTCCTTAAAGTTCATCTCTTTCCATAAGTCTGGGAAATATAGAAGAAGGTTATGGCTGGCATCCCAAATAGCATCAGAGCCACTGGTACAAGTTTCACATTTCTGGAACCAAGAGTAGCCCTGAGGCGACGGCCTTACCTGCTATTCCAGCCTTTTCCCATTTTCTGGCACTCCCAAAGAAATTGGAAAATGGCTTTGAGGAGAAATTAACACACCCTGGTATTTGTATTCCTCCATGTATGTCAGATGTCTGAGCATTACTGAACATTTCAAGTGCTCCTGTGGGGAGTGAACTGCAGTATCCCCCTACTCCAAGGCATTTTTCCTTGTAAAATGTTGCCATACAGTCTACACAGCCATTGTGGTGCAGYGGAAGGCAACAATTTACCCCAAACACTGGAGGCGATTAAGTGGGCATATTTACGGAATAAATACCTGGATGTACACAGCATTCTACAATATTAATTCCTAATGCTCCTGAATGCATTCAAATACCACACAGCTTGAACAACAGGCATTTTATGCTTCCTATTAAATACGAAGGGATGCAGAGTCRTAAAAAAAATAAAATGCTTTGTGTACAGACATTTAGCTGGTTGTGGCAGAGCTGGGAGAGAACCTAAATCTGATCTATCCCCTTGTGAGTTTTAAATATGTTACCTCCCCTGTCATCAATGTCCAGTGATCAAAGTCTCATGAATGTGCCAATGGAATACGAGCCTGAATCCTTTAAAAAACCATTCCCCACGAGTAGAGCAGACCTATACTGAGGATCTGAGCCAAACTCATTCTAACACAGCTGATATTTGTTTCACGTTGACAGTCAGCAGCACCATCATCAATTTTACACCAATTTCATGGACCAGCAAAAGTAATCGCTTCTGTTCCTTGACCACTGAAGAAAAGAAGTCCCATATTAAAATTTATCAAAACTACGAACTGCAGACATATGGAGTCAAACATCTTACTTCAAAGGCATTTGACAGATAATTTATTATTGCAAAACAACTTATCCTTCCTCTCTGTTTCTGATTGCCACTTTATTTCCTACTATCCTTGCCCTAGCTTTTTCTTCAATCCATGTTTCACTGCCAACTCTGGGCTCTGAAAGAACTCCCAGTGATCAGTGGAGACACATCCTTTGCCCCTGGTAGTGCTCTCCTTAACACAGGTCTGACACTCACACTGTGCTACTCTTAACTGGAAATCAGTTGATGTAACAGATGAATACCAGCCCTACAAACCCCCTAACTGGGTAAGGAACCAGTTCATTGGGGAAGGAAGGTATTTTTCTGGTGAGTGTGCATTAGACCTAGTGTGGGATAACCAAAACATCAAACACAGTTCAGATTGACAAAATGCTGAAATCCTGCCAAAGTAACGTGCTTAGATTAGAAAGATAACAAACTGGCTCCTTCAAGAGCTGTATGAATAGCAGAATCCTTCTTCTCTCAATTTCAAGCTCAGTTTTGGAAKAGTAACAAAACTTCTTTCATTCTCTGTGTGATGTGAAAGAAGCTTAGCAGCTCAGGTTCCATTGTAAGCTCACAGCAGAAGATATAAAACCAGCACCACTAAACATCTAACACAACTTGCAGGCACAGAGATGTAAAATTAACCACACTCAGAAAATATATTCTTGGGTGCAGCGAGGGGAACCATTTGGAATGAGCAAATTTTCCACAGTGCTTCAGCTGTTTTATGGATAAAAGCCGAATTTCAGGTTCACAACACAACCAAACTCCTAACACACAGACGTGAACATGCAAGAATAGCAGGGCTTGACCCTGAGCTACTGCAGGAAGTTTATCACAGACATAAAGGCTTGTGATCACACTCTGAATTTCTTAGCATTTGAGTTTTTGAGTCTTTTTTTGGGCATCTTAGTTTTTGAGATTTTTTAAAATAAAATAAAACCAGCAAGTTACCCAGATGGCAATACCACACTAATATTTTGACACTAAAATAACTCTCAATTACTATCAATGCAAAAGAGWAATAATAATAAAAAAGACAGAAACAAAGRCCAAAAAGAAAGGACCAGAAAATATTGAAATAGCCAGAATGCTTTTTGATTATATGTTTGCCTTCTGTATCAAAACCCAGCCACAAACTAGCAGAACTAATACAAAAGTTGGGGCTTAGGAGTTAAAATGTATTTTAGATATCCAATTAAGAGACCAACATATGTCAGATAATTAATAAAACTGCCAATAAAAACAGTAATGAAATAACTGATGAACATGTATTCTGASACAATTTTCCACCCAGTGTTTCCACCACGAAATAAATGGATATTGCTTACTAAGAATCCCACTGTAAAATATCATAATCACTTCTGGCCTTTCCTACAGGCCAGCACTTACATCTACCTAAACCAGACACTTTTCACCTTGCACATGGCACTGGAAAGGCGACTCTCTGAGCAAGAATGGTTTGCAGCCAGCAGGTAACAATTGAATGAAAACAGTCTCTCGTTTTCTGTTCCACTCCTTATCGCAGAACCAAAGGCTTGGGAACAATTCTTACATCCCTGACAGATGAGCCTGGCTAATGACAAGCTTTGGATTCGTCCAATAAACCCAGCAAAGAATATACAAGCAAATGTATAGAAAAAAGGCTGCTGTCAGCAAATTTGAAAGCTTCAAGTTCTTTCAGATCAGAACTCGCAGAAAATCGATTTTTACATGAATTTTTATTTTTCTCCTAAAACGACTCTGCAGTGAGATCAAGTCAAGCTTACCATCTGCTGCAGAGAGAAATCCAGCTATACCCAAGAATTACATTATCAAACTTCTTTGTAAACTTTACATGCAAGCTGTTCCTGTCAGAATTTAAGTCATTGCGATAATGCAGCTTAATATTCGGTCAGGCTTTAAATAAAGACTGACAAAAGTCCACATATGGATGACAAGCTGTTCTACAGTAAATATTTTTGTATTTATTGAGAAGGGGCTTATGGCAGTTTAGGACATATTCCGTCAGGCATTTTGGTCTGAACTACTTACTGATTAATAAAACCAAGATAAAATCCCCGTTCAAAAATCCTCACCAAAATTTAGTTTTCAAATTAACTTGATCCTATTCTTATTTCTATTTAGTTATGCTTTTACATCATTATTGCTTGAAAACTTTTCCCAGCTGGTGRGTGTTTTAGTATGGAAGACATTTAGTAGCCTGTATTTTAAGCACAGTTTTATTCCCACGTGCCACTGAAAGTGGCTATCTATGGAACAGAAAAAGCAAATACAATSTAATTTTACCATTATAGCTGACCCTCTAAAGCACAGTAAAAATTCTTCCACATTTTTGTGTAAATAAACGTGCTAAACCCACTTCCAATATTCTTTCAAATGAGCATAAAAATCCTTCAAAAATTCCATTTCCACATACTCTAGGAGGAAACACAACTCACAGAGAAGCAAAAGCAAAAGCAAATCTTATGACAAGTGGGCGTAAAATTGTTTTTTTTTCAGTTTCGATCCCGTTTTGAGAAGTTACAAGGCACATGTTGCAATTAATATTGCAATCAACACAGTTAACTATTTGCTCCAGCTTCATTACACATAACTGTTTTATTATAGCAATCATGCAAGTAACTCAATACAGCAAAGAAAAGAGAGTTTTAGAAACACCTGCATGAAACAGATACATCACGTGCAGTCACAGACAAGCTCGCCTCATGTAAAATAAACCCTAATGCAAATTAACAACCTTACCCTGATGTTGGATCAACAGCAATGGCCTTGGGGTTGCTCAGGTCCAGCTCGATGAGGGTGACACACACTGAGCCGTTCTGGCTGCAAACGAAGATCCTGTCACTGACRTGATCCACAAAGTAAAAATTTCCTGTGATCCAGTCAATTGCTATTTGCTGTACATCTGCCAAAAAAATTAAAAAAAAGGAAGAAAAAGAAGCTCAGGAGYGCAAGTGCAATCCAAGTAAGTGACTGCTAGCTGCTCTGCCAGCAGATGCTCCCCTCACTTAAACAGCTCCAGCTGCTTTACATGGATTATATGGCATCTAATAAGGAATCCAATTCTCAATAAACAAATAGTGGCTGGAGAGAATTTTTCCTTTTTAAGTACAGGCATCTGATTGCAACTTCAGTGGTGTGAAAGACACACATTTGTTTGGAGCTCTGTTAAATGTTTGTTAAGTCTGTGATTGTGAATTTTTTTTGATGGTGTACTCAGAGGCAACATCACTGAATGATGGTGCACCTGAAACGGGGGCTGAGACACTGATGGCACCAGATTGCTGGGGGAAGGCAGCTCTGAAACTATTCAAGTTCTGAATTTAGTGTTCTAGGTGGTCTGTTACACTGTGGGGATGCTACATTGGTAAAGGTTATAGGAATTTGTTGGTTATATGTGCAGGGGACTAAAAGCAGATCATAAATACTTCACAGAAATAAAAAAAAAAAAAAAATCCTGTATGTAGATATTCATGTCTGAAACTGCTGTATGTACTAGTAGATGCAGATGTATTCATTCATTTCCATTTAAAATGACTTTTTCTTGTAGTTCCTAGGTATCTGGATGCTGCCAGGTTTCTGATAATTGCCACAAGAAGTAGCATTGAAGTAATTTTCTGTGTGATGCTTATATAGAGACATTAATTAACAACCAAATTCTCTTTCTTTGGACACTGTGGCAACTTCACAGCTCCCTAACACAACTGGTCAGCCAGCTCTTTTCCTTGCAGAATCCTGGACTACTTTTGGTAAATGCCTTATAAATCCTGCATTTTTCTTATAAGTCAACTGATCTGTCCATACACCGTCTCACTGTTACAGTAGCAAACATATAATGTGCAAAGAACATTATCAATTTCATTTAACCAGGATTTCTTTTCTTCCTATTCCTATTGACAGAACTGTATTGATACCACTCTGCAAGACAGAATTAGTGATTCTTAAATTAAGAATAACTGAATTAATAGAACAATATTTCCTATTAAATCCTTTCAATGTTCAGTATTAATGAGTTTTTAATTTAATAAAATAGGCATTCATCATATTACAGTGGTTTCAAAATAACGCTAACATAAGCTGAGATTCCATCATGGTGAGAGAAGCCAGATGTGATAWAATTTCCCATTGTAGCCTTTTTTTTTTTTTCCTTCTGTTTTCTGTATGTTTGTCACCCTTCAGATGTGGAACTTTTAGGTTTGCTTTCCACAATCCAATACAAAGCTGTTGCCACCATCATGTACACGCTGCATTGGAGAATATAAAATAAGCTTGACTGAGAAAAAATTGCAGTCATTAAGTTTTTGGGGATAACTGAGGGATARAACAGACATGGAGACTCATTTGTTGCCCTTCAAAGTGCAGGTAACTTAAGCAAGATTTACTCAGTGAAATACCAGGCACACCAACTGTATTCCACCTCAGCCACCCCATTACACAGTTCACTGCTGTCTTTTGTCTCTCCAATTCCTGCCCTTCCACTATTCATTTCCCTTTTAATTCAAAGGGAATATTATGCCTGATATATCCTATTACAAAGATGTGCTGAGCCAGAATAAAGAAATGCTCCATTTAGCCCAGCATCCAAACTCCAGGGGAGGCCAATGTCAGATGCACTGTGAGCCATGGGAGCACTGATATATTTTAGACAATATGGAGCAAACACTTTTCTTTCCTTTTCCAAGCAAAATACGGGACATGCTTTTAAAAATACCAGAAGAAAACTCCTGTGCCTGTGGAAATCAGTTAAAGCATTTTCAATGGGTCTGCTTACCATTTTCTGAAGTTAGATTCATGGAATGAAAAATTTAYGGCTTACTGATTCAGTGAGACTTTTCAAAATTGCAGATAAGCTACTATGTAATAGAAGTGTTTCAGAAAGTATCATTTATACAGGACAAAAAGTACAAAAGGGATTCAATTTCAAACATTTGTAGAAATAAAACTAGTAATTAAATTCCTGCAATGAGAGCTCTAGAAGATTGCTGTACTTTGGGAAGTGGATGAAAAGGAACAAGGTTAAGTAGCAGCCTGTTGGAGGAGGGTATGATTTTCTTCTTATTGTGTGAAAAATGTACCTATTTTTAGATAAATGTGACATATACGTGAAAGGCACATCACACACAGGTTATTGGATTTGTTAACATAACAGTACTCACAGTTACAAAATGTTTGCTCTGATCTTTCCTTCGGTTTTTTGGTAACATATCACAAGAAATTGCACCAAAYAGGTTTGGGCTTCTTATGGAAACCAAGAATAATTAAATCAAGGTTATATTAGGGATAACCATTTGCATCAGATGGTTAAAACTGAGCTCAGCAATGCAGGAAAGGTGAGACATCAGAAGCAATACCACACCATCACCTTTGTGTCAAAAAGCGTTGGTATAATTTAACATTTATTTACCCAATTCCCTTTTCCCAGCAGGATGCCTTTGGGAAGGGCAGCACAGGCTGTTGGAGAGACTTGGGCTCGTTACAACTGCATTCCTTGTAAAGCCGTTCATTCCAAAGCGCGCCGTGTTTCAAGACTTAMTCATTGCGTTTCCAGAAAAAGCAACACATTCATTCACATTAATTTTCTCCAGAAGAAAAGGCTTCYTCAGAGAGATTTTCTGAACACTTCTCTCAAGAACAGACCCGCCACCGTCATCTGGCGATTAACCCCAGCGCTGAGCACACAGTGGCATTTCCGTAGTGTAGATACCATCGATCTGGWTTGGGTTTTGTCTCTGTTCCACGCCCTCTGGAGAGCACTGGACACATCCACCTTCCCACAAGAGACGTTTATAAAGAACTGTCCAAGTCCACTCCCCTACCAAATTCTATTCTGCATGAGAAATGCAGAGAATGGCTTTTGTGGATCCCATTTTAGTCTGTGTGGTTTGGTAGCAGCCCTGCATTAAGTGGCTGTGAATGGCTCTCCAGTTATCACACGAGTTCCATGCACTGTAAACCACTGAGATAAGGCTCTGGTTGTACTGGAGACTTTTAAAATATATATGACTTCTTGTACTCAAGAACTTATTGAATTCATTTCATGCCTATTTCTGGATTCATATATAAACCCCACTATTTGCAGATGTCTAGTCCACTCACATCTTTAAAGTAATTAATCTTTTTTTCCTTTCATTCACACAGTTTCAGAAGTTTCTAAAAAGAAATGTTTCCCCTTGAAAACAYGCATATTTTTTCTGAGCAATATCCTATATAGTTTTGAGGGGTTTTCCTATATTAATAACAGTTTCCTTGGAGCATTTCTGCCAAATGTGATCATCCTGCTTTTATTACTTTCTAAAAACTAGGATTTCCTCTTAAGGACTTCATAAAGAATAGTTAAGATAGCATATAGGTTCAATTCTGCTCTACTTAATAACATTATGTAGACTGTGGGCACAAGGAAAATATGACTGGAAGTGAACTTTTCCTATTTCTTTTAAATACACAAATATTCTCAGACCTTTAGAGAAAATAATAATTTCCTATGAGGGTGGCTAAATCTTCAAACGGTACTGGAAATATATGTCTTATGGCCAAACCATAGCTTATGAAAATCAGGGAAAAAYAGAATGGCTGCCTTCTCTCACTTTGATTTTCCAACATATATCTTGTACTGCATGAATTACTACATTTATTTCCATTTCAAATCAAGACTTGCACAAGACTTCCAGAGAGGAGAAGAGAGGGAAAAGCAGTGACATGTTCTTGTATTTATATTACTGGGGTAATCAAGGATTCTGCACATGCACTGTCTATTAAAATCACTATTAAATTAACAGATTTCATTTTTGCCAGATGTAGAAACAAAAATTAGCAAGATTTTTCCTGTTATTTGCTCCAGTACAAACATTCCTTATTTTTAATGTGAGAACTGATCTAAGCAAACTACTCAGAGGAATTAATGAGTTGTTGGAGTGTTTTTGAGAAACTTCTGAGTGAACTGGGGAATGATTTTGGAAGAAATATATTTAAAATTAAAAATATTCATTGAACTCTCCATATGCTTCCTGCCAATAATGAAAGAGATAGACGATTTCTCACTATTTTACAGGAGAGAACTTAGCTCCTACTGCCTTATATATAAATTTTTTCCTTGGTCTGGACATGACTGCAATGAGGACTACCTCACATATGTATATATAAGTCAGTATTGATTTCTTGCTTGCATTTTCCCCAAATTAATACATATTTGCAATAGATATTTGTAATATATATTTGTAATATATATTTGTAATATATATTTGTAATATATATTTGAAAATGCTTAAAACAATCTTTATCTTGGACACAAGAATGCCGTGGTTTGTTTGTTGTGTTTTTTTTTTTTTTCCAAAAATTTATTTTAAAGGAAGAAGTATTTTGATTATTTTGATTTACTACTTTTTCCTCCATATAACTGAGATATCTTTCTTCTGAACAAATGTCATGTCCAAACTGGCATGGCCGGACTAAGTTAGTTCAATTTACTATCTAGTGAGGAGAAAAAAAATAAAGAAGAGGGATAAAATTATGTATTTATAAAGGAACAAAAAGATTTTATTGCAAAGAAAAACGGAAAGTCGGGGATAGACTTTTTGCCTCCACTGAACAAACAGCCAAGTTTTGAACAACACAAGGAGCACCAAACCTTTCTTTTTGTCCAACAGCCAGTGGTGGTGAGAGCAGGTAAATAGTGTTCAAACACATAAATGACAAGCTGTGAAATCTTGCAGCAGCTCTGCCGTGGCTGTGCCTCTCTTCCGACACTAATGTTCCTAATTAGCAGCCCAGACAACCTTACACTGACACTGTGGCTTGGGAATGTGAAGCTGGAATGGATTTTTCCGTGTCCCTTCTACTACCAGCAATTTGCCATAATTCTGTCTGCCATGCCACTTCAAAAATAYGATTTTTATTCAAGATGTCACCATTCAATAAGTCAGGCACGCTGGTGTCTAAACTTCTAACAGCCACGTCCGGAGTGATTATTACGTARGTTGAAAAATGAAAAATCAAATGAAAAATATCCATCCATCTTTTCCAAATGACTCATTCTCAAATAGCTGATTCCTCTGAATTAAATCAGCCTTTGCAGCTATTCTTTGTTAGAAGTATAATGCAGAACCTAAATTTAAATAAGCACTTTAAAGCATCCAGACTCCAAGTTCCTCAAAAGAAAAGAAAGCTTTTCCTTTTCTTTGCAGAGTAAAATAATTTCAATTTCAATAAATTTGGTTACTGACAAAAATATCACTGGCTTTCTTTCAACCCTAGAGCATATTATAATATACTTCATTAAAAACCTATAAATGTGAACACTGAGACAACAGCAGTTTCCCCAAGCTAAATGATTTTCAAAAATATAAGAATAATCTAAATATTATGAATACTTAATGAAAGCATCCTGATAGCTCACAAAGACACAACGTCTCTCAGAGACGTGATCTATCCAGTCACTCAGAGATTCAGGCATTCAGCTTCCAACYGGGTACACAAGAGAACAAATGTGGGCATTTGGTCAGGCACTGGAACAGGTTATGGATGCTCCATCCCTGGAATGTCCAAGGCCAGGCTGGAGGGGCTTGGAGCAACCTGGGATAGTGGAAGGTKCCCCCACCCACGGCAGGGGGTGGAACAAGATGAGCTTTAAGGTCCCTTCCAACCCAAACCATTCTGTGATTCAATAATTCTGCACTGCCTGAAGTTGAATATTGRGCAGGTACTGAGAGAGAAATGTGAAAATGTGGGTTTAAAACTAAACTTCCTCCGCCCATGGGAAATCCTGGGATCTACAGAACAATAATAACAATAACAACAACAGGAATCATGTCTTCCTCTTCTAACAAATTCCTTTACAGAGCATTCAGAGGAAATGTGATGGTATGTTCGTGTCTTTTACAGGAATCTTACAGCAGGGTAGCAAAATCTGGTCCTAAACTCTTCAGCATATTTCTTCTTTTACTCCTGTTGTAGAACGGTTCTATCACAAAATGCATCAAGTTTCTGGAATGAGTAAGATGAATGACATTTTCCCTTACTGAGGCTTGTGTCTCTGAGCTGGCTGTGATGCCAACAGGTTAAACAAGCAAGGAGAAAGTGTGAAACCATCAAATCAGGGCCTTGTGAGTGGCCCTATCTCTTAATCCTGGCTGTTAAGATCTTTAGAGAGAACGAATTTTCTGACATCAGTCTCGTGTCAGAAAGAAGTTGAAAGCATTGTTGAAAACCGTAACCCTCCTAATTTCTGCATTACTGAGTTTCAAACACATTGCCCAGTGATTGCAAACCTGTAATGGGGTCCCAGTGGCCCATGTACACGCTGCACAATAAAGTCAGATTTATAGAGGTACATAGCTATAAGTCTTATTTTTTTTTTTAAGCTGCACATTCAAAAGCTTCTTATAAATCTGCTGAGACTGTAAATCAAACCCAGTTATTTACTTCAAAGCAGTTCAGTCACCCACTGTTAAAATTAAAGCACAATTCAGCTGCAACAGGYGTCCCATGAAGCACGAGGGGACACGGGAGGACCCCCCCAGGCTGGGACAGTCCCTTCCTTTAACCACCTCCCAGCAAAGCCAGGAGGGTACCACCCTCCACCTCCCCAGGACTGCCCCTTGCACGGGTTATGAACCCCATAAACCAGCATCACACAAAAATAAAGCCACTTAAACGTTTTCCCATAGACAGGCTGAGCAGTGGATTATTACGATGTAAAGAAATGCCAATAAATAYAGGGAGTTACTTTCACAATACAAAAGTATTTGAGGAAAATGACTTCCAGAGAAAGTTTGAACAGTTTAACACCAGAGGTAAGCAATGGTGCTTTAAGGAACGCTTTTGGGGGGACAATTTAGAAGTGAATTATCTTTGACAACTCTAAAAGAATGGGTTAGGCAACAAAGGAAACTCATACTGCATATTTTTTTGTAGGAGGCAACATTTGTCAAGAGAACACTCATTCACAGAGTGTGAATGGTTCTGCTGCAGGTTCTTGCAGGTACAATGCAGGTAATATTTCAAATAAAAATTATTTCAAATATTTCAAATTATTTCAAAATATTTCAAAAAAAAAAAAAAAGGAAAGAACCCCCACATTGCTAGAATAAGTTTTATTATAGAACTTGCTTGTAATATAATTAAAATCTGCATAGGGAGTCTATTTTAAATCCAKCTTGAGAATTACAACTTAGACAACACTAGAAAACCTAAAAATATTCTCAATAATAAAAATTACAGCCTGCACAGTTAGCAAACTTATACCTCATTGCCTCACATAATATTTYGGAACCAAAACAACACCATGTACTTTACTAGATGAAATAGCCTCTTTTTTAAGGTTGCTAAGGAAAGAAAAAGAAATTGCTTCTTATATTAAGGACATTAAGCTGTTTTCTTCATGTATTCCTTTCCCTCTAACAGAGGGATCATTGCCACCTCCTGATGCCCTCAGCAGGCTGGTGCCTCTGCAAGGCTCTGAAACCACTGCACAGCACCTACTAACGTCATTTGCCTCATGCTACAGTTTGAGCTAAACAAACAAATAAAACCCCTCCTGTCCACTAATGCTGCCAACTGAGTATAACAAATGCATGCCATGTAAACATTACCTCATCCTCCCTTTCTTCCTCTCTGTCCTTCGCTTTTTTTTTTTCATCCATTTATAACAAATTTTCAATATCAAAATAGTAACCTTTGAGGAGAGAACTGTAATTCATTACATGTGACCTGACCAACAAAGCAGACAACTGCCTAGACTTAAAATATCGACATTGTTGATGCCCTTAAAAAAAATAAATTAAAAAAAAATCTTGCTAACTTATTTCCAGTAATGTAAGAAATAAAAATAAAACGTGGCTTTAGATTTATAYATAAATTAGTTTTCTATCCATTTGCAACCAGGCATCAGGACACTGCTTTTTTGTTGTTTATTTATTTCTATCATCATCAAGATAATGCTGCTATTGGTCCACCTGAGCATTATCTTGAATCAGAATGGCACCACAGATCCCAYCAAAAGCCTCATAAATCACTCAAATAGCCGTTGCTTCCAGAAATACAGTKCAAACTCAGTGTGCTTCTATTTGCAGAACTTGACCTTTGCTTTCAGAAAGCTTCCAGCCCTGTCCAAAACCAGCCACTCCAGGAAGATGTGAGGCCATAATCCCACCTCTTCACACCCACAGAAGTCCCGGGTACTTTGTGCCCACTACTCCTACCCTGTGTATGCCCCATCATTTCAGCATTTCTGGTTTTAAACCTCACAGTATCTGTTATTCTCTGTTATTCTACGTTTAGAGGGCAAAAGACAAGATTACTTGCTAAATGCCATCCTGTAAACCTAGGAAAAACACTGATCTCCTGACTACCAGCATATTGACTTTCTTCCTAAGTTACCACACCTTTCATGTAAACAGCAAAAAGAATTTGTCCCAACCCTTGCAAAGAAGTACAGAGGAGAGACATGAMTATGCACTGCCCCCTCCAGGTCCCCTGGTCTCCGTTAAAGCAATAATTTCTGCCTGTGATAGTTTTTGCCCACYGTGATGTGAAATCAGTTCCACGATGAGTGATCCCAAAGGCAGCCCAGTCCATGGTGCAACACTCCCTGTGAGGAGTGGAGCAGGAGCACAGCTCCAGGTGCTGCTCAGACCCAGGTCCCCCCAGCCAGCAGCAGCTCTGCTCTACAGATCGTGGATTACAGAGCATTCACAGGCTGKTATAAAATATGTTTTCTCATTACTTCATCTTACTTGAGTTGCCTTTTCCCAGTGGGTTTGTTGYTGAAGGTAATGCAGTGGTTGTGACTGTTTAAAACGAATCTGAATTGTGTAACCGGTTGTAGAGATTCAATGACTAAACAATATATTCTCCAAAGGGTCTTAAAAGGAAAATACATATTTTCAGTATGTGCATAACTACAAGRGAAAAAGGCACTAAGAGAAAAGGCACTAACCATTTAAAACACATTATATTTATCTCCTTATATATCGATATAAAAATACTCCCCCATATTAAAAAATGGGATTGTATATTTAAGTAAAACAGCAATAAATGACATCCAAGCAAGTGCAAAAGTGCCAAAAAGAGCAGTSCTGCCCTGAACTGCCAATTGTTGCACGCACTCCCAGTCAGCTCATTATTTTTGCTCACACAGTGTGACAGAAATGTTACACAACTGCACATGCATGGGGCACCCAAACTTTGTCYCCAGCCCAGAACTGTCACGGGGGATGCCTGGCCCAGCACATCCTGCAGCAGCTGCTTGGTGATGTTGGTAAAACTCAGGGTGTCAGATCTGCATGAGCAGACCAAACCTTTGCATATCCTGTCCTTCTCATTTAATTGCTTACAATGAGTCAAACACATTCTTCCAGAATTAAGAAATTTATATTTCTTAAGTCTGACTTTAGCAAAAGTGATTTACTCTGGTCAAAATGTTTGTTGCGTGTAATTCTTCAGTTTTAGAGTAAGTGCTTCACTAAACCCTTAAAAATTTGCAAGCAAAAAGAGGATTTTGTTTTATTCAACTCAATTGACAAATACTGAAAAGGATGGAATTTGTTCTTACATATTATTTATTTCATAATGCTGACACGATCCATAAGGTTTTCAGCATTTCAACTTCTACTCTAAAGCTGAAGGCAAAAGAAAGTTCTAAATGAAATTTGCTTCATTCTAAGTGGAAATCCACGATTTTGTGTATTGAGAACAAAAAACATTTCCATGGACTGGAGATAATACTTGTTGAGCCAGTCATTGCTTCTGCCAGTCAAAGAAGCTAAAAACTGAAGAAAAGCAAGCCTATATTAAATCCCCAAATCAGATGGTGGTTTTAATTTGTCATGTCCATCACAATGTAAACAATAATCACAGTTTTATCAACTTTGCAAATATGCAAGTCATCTTTTTGTAAGGCTTCCTGATAAGGTAAGAAGCAAAGAACAATCCCTTTATTTTTTTCTGACACACACAGGCTTTTTGGTGTGTCCCTGTCACAGACTCCAGTGCAGCACAGAAACACCCAGGCTATCCTGAGTACAGAAGGCAGAGCTTAAGGTGCTGTAGCAACTGGTTTTCATTTCATCAGATTTACTTCCATTAAYGCAATTATTCACTATTATTCATTTCTGAAAAGCATGATCTCTCTGCGCCCTTTTCCCTGCAGTAGAACAAAGCATCAGATCAAAACAAGAGCTGCAAAAATCAGCAATTACCAGAGGCCACAACTTTGATCACAACTCGCAGTATCTGTGATTTAGTGTATGACTCTCTTTGTTGCATGAGACAGGTAAGCAGATCTTTTTTTCTCCCTGCTGCTTCCCCGAAACATGCAGGAGGCAGGATGTGTGATCCAGTCGTGTCATTCCTCCTGGGTCACCTCCCTGCAGATGGCACAGAGCATTCCTAGCACTCCTCAGGCTCATTGCTGACAAAATACTGTTCCCTCATGGTTTTAGCAACTGATAAATCCCTGTCTGGGATGGACTTTGGTCTGCAATTGCTCGAGTGCTTCATTTTTTATATCTTAACATGGTCCCAGTTATGATGTTGGATGTAAGCAAACCGTATTTCCGAGTTTATGGTTTTTATGTCCTCTTTGTTCCTATAAAGACAGAAGTACTTTCAAAGAAGACACAGACTTTTTAAAGTTTCCTGCAATGTTGATCTGTGCCTCAGGAAAAATCATGAGGAGGCAGAAGAGCTCATTCAATGACACAATCCAAAGTGCACTATGCAAAAAAGAGAAAAGAAAAAGAATTCTTGACTTCTTCAGTTGACTTCAGTGGAGTGGTTTGGGTTTTTTTATGAAGTCTGACCTAAATATTTGCATTAATAAAATAATATMTGGAAATATGTGGCAGATTTGCTGGCAATTAGTCTAAATGAAGCAAACTTGGTCAAAATGAAGCMTCCTATGTGAGATGCATTTACAAAGATGTATCACCACTCAAGAAGACAACCACTGGCTAAATCATGAGAGATGTGAAATTTATAAACACAATAACGAAATACCAGTAGAAAGYACAAAAAAAAGTGCAATTCATATGTAATTAGCATATTGAAATACACTGAAATATTAATCACATATTTTATYGTCTTTAAAGAAAGTTCTCAGTGTGTGCACCTGAAGCCTCAAGTTCATGAACAAGTTTACTGAAATGAGCAGATTACAGCTGCTTGTCTCCTCTATATCCCCTATATCTCTCTTTGTAACACTCTTCCTTGGGAGAAAGGCAGMAGACAAGCTCCTGTGATTACTAAGGACATGTGGAATAGTTCCAAGAATAGTTCCAGCGGCTACCAAGTAAAAACCAAAATGAAGCCAACGTGGTGCATTTGGATGTCAAAGTTTTAATGGGAAAGATGTGAGTCTAATCCCATAAAACATGCAATACTTAATTCCACATTTCAGGACAAAAAATTACTGGTGAGTTTTGGGATTTTTAAAATATTTTTCTACTGTTGTATCTGATGATATAAATGCTTTTTAAAAAATATTCACTACAAAACTGTGTGATTTATATTAGCAGAAACCTTGTTATCTRTACATCTTTATAGCCCCCACAATTACTTTATTCCATCTGCAAAACCTTGTTAACAAAATAAAAATGTTACTTTTTTACAAGCAGCAGAATAATTCAATTCGACAGAGACAAAGAGACCYTCAGCATTCTGCCTGATAAAGATAAATTGACATAGTTACTGATACTATGACCAAAAAAGTCCTTTTTTTTTTATTTACAAAACCCTTCTGCTGCTGTGGGAGTTGGCTTGCTTGCTCTTGGATTTCCTCTTCCTGGTGCAAAAGCTTTTCCACCAAGGAGGGGTTGGGATGTAATGAAGACACAAAAAGATAAAGTCATGTCCCACTTTAGGACAACAATGAAGCTAATTAAGATGGAAGYCCAAAAACGGAGCTAGGAAGTTGATAAAACAGGGACAAGGGAGAATTCAACACTGAGAATTTTTGTCTCTTTGCAGGGACAGCACTCAAGGGACTGTCCCACACAGAGCCTAAAAGTTTAAAGTGGAAAAAACCTGAATGCAATCAAAAATTTGCAGTGAGAAATGTCATTGAGAAAAGGTTTTTTTATTTCCTGTACTCAGTCTGAGAATTAACTGTCCAGGGCACAACCACAGAAAAGTAAATAAAAAGAACAGACAGGCTGCCAGCTTTGCTGAGAACAGAACACAGACACAGGGTTYTGATCAATGTCAATGCAAGATCAATTGTGGAAGCTGGATGAGTAAAAAACCTTGAAAAATAGTAGCATTATACCTTTGAACAACTAAAAAAAAATCCATTTGTGGCAATTAACAAGCAGCTAATAAGTAGCTCTTGTGTCAAAAAGGATTAAAGTGCAGATAAGTCAGCTTTGGAGGGAAATGCCACCAGTACAGAGCCTCTGCCATGGCAGCTTGTGCCTCACAACACCACAATGTTATGGGGACAACATTCAAACCAGTGGCACAATTCCCAAGCCAAATGGAATAGTCTGTATCCAAAAGATGCACCAAAAGCAGACAGATCCTTCACAGCTAATATTTAGAATGCCCTCATAGAGGCAAGGCCCTCTTAGGATTTCAGCTACACAGATTATATCTTAACTTTTGTGACAACACCACTGAGAACTGAGATATAGACCTGCTTATACGAATATTATTCATTAAAAATGATAAAGGATTTGCCACAGTCTAAGGATGATACCCAAGTGCTTGTGCTTGTTGGAGCAGAAGGGTTGAATGAAGACATATGAACCACCCTTAACCTTCAGTAAACCTAAAAACCATCAAAAAGGGAGTGCATAACCAATGATCMGCAAAGACTGGCCTGGAGCTAAAGAGAAGAGCACACTGATAAAAGGAAGTTTCTGTACAGGCTTAAGTCTCCAAAGGAGTGTTGTCATTAGAGGGGACAGAAAAACTAAACTAAAAGGACAATTATCAGATGGCACTGTTTCCTGCACTAAATAAAGGTCCATACTGCACTAGGAGAGCACCTTGTAGAGGCTGTGTCAAATACTGGATCAAAAGTCCTGCAAGTTCAGGGACACCAGGATGAGGAATAAAAATATGGACAGTGGCAAAGAAAGCATTTCCCGTATCACGGAGTATGAACATCCAACTAAAGATTTTGATTTGGGCCTAGAATATCTAAAAGCCCATAGAAATTAAAAAAAAAGTGTAAGCATGAAACATGAAAATGTAAACATGAAAATCCCAACAGACACTGAGGAAGACATGGGAGAAGACTCAGGAAAGATGTAGCCTGACGTATAGGACAGTGATGGATCATGGATGACCCCTGGGGAACAAACCTGGTTCCCTGGGAAGCATCACCAAGGTCCACAGCAATGGTCTGTGCTGGAACCTTTGTGAGATAACACTCACAAGCCACCTGGAAGATGACATGAAGAACAAGGTGATAAGGTCCAATAATAAAAATAAGATTTCCAGAAGGAGCAAAGAGGAGGATCAGTTTTGAAGAACTGCAGGACCTCAGGGGACTGAGTGACTGGACAGTAAAAGGAGATGGGAAATTCAAGCTGAATATACATTTAATTAATGAGAAAAGTATCCTAGTTTTGTATATGTAATGATAGTTTTGTCTAGAAGACTTAAGAAGGAGATACCAATAATATTAAAAAAAACAAAAAACCTAAAGCCAAAAAACCAGATAGCCCACCTTTGGACAAAGTAAAAAAGTCCATTATTCCAGAAACACCATTTGTCCAGTCTTCCCAGAAATGCAAGAATAGCCAWGCAAGATCAGCCAGGGCTTGAGAAGCACCAAGTGGATGCCACATAGAGGATGAGTATGCTGTGACAGTTCCTTAGGACACTTTTCTCACCTCCCATTTGGGCTCCCATTACCRTATCAGGTGCCCTGAACACCACTGAAGAACCATGTGAGGTATAAATGACCTTTGACACGAAGCCTTCTCATTTCTGAGCATCCTCAAGGCACATGGGCTGTCTATCACAGAGGAAAAAAGCAAACCCACATTCTACAACTGTATGACAGCTTTTAGTGCCTGTCTGGAGACAAGCTGGGGCAGACTGTAAGTAGGAATAAACACTTCCCCCCAGATCTTCACAGTTTTGCTCCTCCAGAGTAAGCCAAACTTTGATTTTCCATGAATATTCATGGCAATTCACAGGAATGCTGTCAGGAGCACCATCTCCAGTGCTTGGTGTTTCCTGCAATGACTGAGCCTCATCAGTGCCAAGGGAAATGACTGCAGTTACTCCGAACACAGCACTTGGAGTTGTGGATAATCTCTCCTAAGAAGTGGTTTAGGCCAGGAGGTGGAGGATTAATTAGGGGGACCAAACCCAGGGAAGAAAACAGTGATGTAACCAAACAGACACTCTTGGATGGTGGGCAAACCCTCTGGGCTCCCTGTCTGATGTTCTTCACAGCAATCACATCCAAAAAAGTGGGAGATCCAAAAAGCCAGCCTGGCTTGTGCCCAGGAGGGCAAGTAGAAGGTGCTGGGTCCCACAAGCAGGGAGGCAAATCCCTCTCCCTTCGGAGACTCCAGCCCCTCCACACCCATCAACTCTTCCCAACCCCGGCAGGTTAAAACTGAATTAGTACAGAAGAAACAAGATGTTTCCTTTAATCCAGCGTGATCCTGGGCAAACCCAGGTGCCAAAAGGCCGTGTGCCTCCCCAGGTGAGGTGTGCTCGACTGTCTGTGGGTRCAAAACACGGGTGGCAGAGCTAAACACAGGCACACAGCATTGGCTGTGGTGTGCTGGGATAACTGAGTGCCAAGAAAACCTGAATCAAACGTCGGCCAAGCAGGAAATATCATGCTCTGAAGCATCATCCCAGAAGAGATTTTGTTATACTCTGCAGAAGAACAGCAGCTAAAACCCAGTCTGTGCTGCCTGGTGCTTGTTTGTAGAGCATGCAAGGTGCTTGGTACCTGTAATGATGAAGGTACAAAATGCCTCTTAAAATGAGGAAGAAGGAGATTTTTGCCTCCAGAAAATGCTGCTCTTGCCATCTCCCAGCTCCCCCCTCCCCAAAAAAAAAACATTAATATACGACTGCACATCATGGCTTTGAAAGGGCAGAAAACAGAGATTTTCCACACTCATGCCATTGGAAAGAATTTTTGTTAGTTTGGGCCTAGAGATATCAGTCTCAATAAATTATTGTTCCTGAAAATCTCACTGTACTCGCTGAAGWAGGCTGTGAGCTCATCGAGAGGTGTCAAGGAACGTCCCTGTTGCAGAGGTTGCACAAGCCTCCCTTTCAGGAGAATCATCCCTGAAAGCCCATTTGGCTCCAGTACTGTCTGCATAAATCTTTCCAAGAGGAAAATTTCCAGCTTCTCTTCCAAAAACTTCTAAGTCTTAAAAAGACGAAGATGAAACAACATGACAATGCCTGGCCTTGGCTAAGACAAAAATGCCTGGGCTGGCACCGCTGTGCCTGCAGAAACCTRTCCTGATGTGAAAGGATAAAACTACCAGGCAAACCCCGAGAGAATGAATATCCTAAGACTGGAATTAGCCTAATTACTCAGCACAAGGGAGCATCTCTGGAGCTGCACCCCGCTCTCCCACAGCAAGAAACACCCGAGTGCAGGACCAGCCTCTCCTCAGCCTTTCTCCCTCTGCAGAACAACACACAGAGCAAGTTACTCTGTGCTTCAAAGGATCTCGTTCCATCCATCTGGGACACAGCCACACCAAAGTGAAGTCACTTTGGACTGCCTTTTGAGGGAGAATGACAGAAACYAAAGGGCTGTAATTTCCTTCCCTTTGTGAATCCAAAGCTTATGCTCACTAGCTGGAGCTGGTGCTGTGTGACCTATCATGAAAATGAAGTCATTTTCATAGTCCCTGCTTTCCTAGATGTAGACTTTCATCTTRAAAGATGATCTACATTCTTTGTTCCTAACTACAAGACTTACTTGCCTTCACTGAAGCAAACACTTTGAATAAATCCACTTCAAGCAGTCCCAATCACTTTGTATAACTGACTTTTCTAGCACTTTTTATGTCATATGCAGATGGTTGGGATTTTTTGTACTTTTTTGTTTTGTTTTTTTTACCTCTAATAAAAAGAACAGATTAGAAGATTGAGATGAAAAAAAAAAATAAAAATTCTGCAAACACTCTTAAGAAAATTTTTCTATTTTTCCCCCTAATACYTTAAGGAATATCCTTTTTCACACAAACACACAAGAAAAGAAGTTTCCTATGAAGAACAGAATGTACAATTTTATGTGAATAACCCCATGGCCACGACCATTTATTTGGCTTGAGCTGGCAGAGAATGCAATTACACTTGAAAACATTTTCCTTGACAAAGAGTTAAAATGAATTAATTTGCCTCACCAGATGTAGTGCTACATGACAAAGACAAACAGCAGAGGTGACCTGATGGGTAATAGAAGGTAGAGGGAATAAAAGTAAGAATTTAAAACTCAGTTTTGCAGCAGCCACGGAATGACCTAAAACACAAGTGCAGGCAAATATACCAGATACAGCAACATGAGGCTCCTGCCATGTCCTGGCAGGAATAACTCCAAGTGTGTGTGGAAGAGAAGATCCTAAACAGGTGGACAAAAGCAGGTTTCATGCTGCCTTTCCCTCTGAGGAGACATGCCCAGACCATGAGGATTGATGCTGCTCTGCTGCATCAACACAAGAAAAGCGTCTGTGGATGTGTGTGCAGCTAAATCTGCAAGATTTTGTCTGTCAGAGCTCCAAGCAAAGTTTTTCAAGTCCCTAAGCACTATTTCCCAAATCAAAATCAAAGAAGAAGTCAGAGCAAGTCTCCGCAGTCAGTTCATGTCCATGGGAATTACTACTCTTCATCTAAATAAGATGGAACGATTACCATGAAGTTTGACAAGAATATTAGAGACCACAGGCTGGTGTGTGCTGGCACTGTGAAAAATGAGCAGCTCATTAATTCCAGGCACTGTATTCGTTTCAAACCCATCACAGGGCCTCAATTTTGCAAACAGATGCAGTAATGCAGATCTGAACACCACAGAGATTAGCAATTCCATTCACACGCACAGAACAGAGGGAGAGCAACGCAGGAGAACTGGTGGAGGAGTAAAAACACAGTGCCCAGGTCCACTCTGATGGTGAAGACAAGTGACAGAACAGACACACACACAGAGTTCAATACAAAGCACATTTTCCCCAGGACTGCAGTTAATTTGATTGTTCTTACTAAAAGGAAAACAAAATATCAATATGTGTGTGAATTGAAAAAGCACAATGAAATACTACTACCCTACTTTAGGGTACTTTGATATCTAAAGTATGAAAAGCCCTCTAAGATATATTTAACCTCCCCCCCAAAAACGCCCCATGACTCAATAAAACAGGAAGAAAGCAAAAACCCCCCAAACAAATACATTTATTCCTAGGATAAGAGTGTTCTCTAAAAGCAGAATAGTCACAACGAGTGGTGAATAAAAACAAAAAACCAAACCCTGTTTATTGAGAGTTTGGGTTTTTTTTAAATTTAATTTACTATTCTAGCACATATAAAATTAGGAAAATAGGTTAAAAAAAMCCCCTTACTCTGAAGAAATGACCACATCTTACAACACCTGTCTTGATAGTCCAAAACGCAATCTCTAGGAAGAATTTATTACTTTGACTTGTTCCTCTGAGAGTTATATTCAAATCTGTGATTTGAATATGGCTGAACTGGGTGGTCAGTGGGTTTCAGATCCATTCAGAGCTACTCTTTGATGCACATCTTGACTTAAAAGGATTTATCAAAAGCTTAGGTCTAATCTTAGGATCAGGTCTTGAGTTTTCAGAAGGCTTTATTACCACCACCATTGCACTCCTCAGTGCTGTGGTTTGTAAGCTGATCTGGGGACACCCTTTGTGAAAGATGAAGAAAATTGCCTTTTTTTTTTCTTTTTTTTGACTGCATGACATTTTGCAGCCTGTTCAGATGTTGATGTGTCTGTGGGTGAATGCTTCCTTCAGAAGATAACAGCGTTCCACAAACTGAAAAGCTGACTAAGGAATAATGCTGTAATGAACAGTCTAATTCAGTGTGATGACTTCAGGTATTTTTAAATTTATTTCCTTAACTAAAAAAAAAAAGGGCAGCCATTTTTTTTCCAGTAAGTCAGGAAATATTTTAGTATTTTCAAGAACTATCATGCCTATGACAGTTGTGCTAAGGATGTTTCCATTTCATTGTTGAAATCGTCCCAGCAGCAAAGAATGGCTCTCAAGCTTTATGTAGCACTATTTTGACAGAGAAAAGGAAGCATTTTACATTTCTTCTATTGTACTGCTGGTTTTGTAACAGCATTACATTACAGCATTCCATACATTATAGTTAGTCTATAAAAATGCACATCTCAAAAACCTCTGCACAGATATAAACACTGCAACTCCTATTGAATATACGAGTGAGAAACGTAAAATTGCTTCAGCGTGAGCTGCAATATTTGATGCCTCCAGACTTTTTTTCAGCTGCAAGCCCAAAACCACTCCTGAAGGGCTCCTGTTTGCCAGGACAGACACCCCTGTTTTGCTAAAAACACTATCAAATACTTACTGTGAAGGTACTGGGCAACGTTTATTGTCCACTCSTCCGGTAACTTCCCAGCTTTGGTTATCGTGGAACACTTGAGCTGACTGGAGAGCTCTCGGGACTCGATCCAGCACAGGGTGTCCTCCCTGTAGCTGTAGTCCAGTGTCACCACTGCAGATCCTTTCACAGAGCTTCGGGCAGACATTTGGCTGCCATTGAGATACAAAACCTCGATTGTTTCAGAGCTTGCAATCAGAAGAAGAGGAGGTCTGTCAGCAGGCTCTAAAAACAAAGTGAAGAGAGTTTAAAGCATTAACGGGCTGTATATATCACAYTAATCTTTTCAGTTTTAATGTAGTTTTTAATGTTCTTACCTGCTTGTTTTAAGGTATACAATAAATTGGTTTTGTTTTTATTTTCAGTACTATCATATATTCCAAATTATTAGTCTATTTCATCCCGCTGTTCTAATGGTTCACATCATTAAAGAAAATTAATTACCCCAGCCCCACAGCCTCTGTTTAATTCCGAGTACCATTATTGCAACATTTTTCATGCCTAAGTCATAAAATGAAATACAACTTATGCAAATGATCTCTATCCAGATTAGTGGCATTTCTAGAAAAATTAAGGCCAGGGAAACCAGCAGAACCCATGAGGACACACGAATTGTTAAGGTGCTTTTCATACGAGAGTCTGTGAAATAAGACAACAACTGAGGAGTGGGTCCTGCTAAAAGAAATTAAAACCAACCTAACAAAAAACTCAATGCAGTGAAACCTTACAACACGGAAAAAACTGCAGTTTCAGGCATATGTAAAAAACATTTGTGTTGCCAAGTCAGGAGCTCTCACCCCAGTGTAATCTGCTTGTTTTCAAAGGGATGCATCAATGTTTGAACGCTGCAYTGACATGGAACACTCCCAATCAACATTCCACCTAATGGAGTCCTCACAATTTCACTAAGCAGTTCCAGCTGTCTAAATGGTGAAAAAAATGGCATAAATAAAAGGATTTGACAAATAGTACTTCATCAGCAGGTCTGATTAAAGAGAAAAAAATACTTCAGTGAAYACAGCGCTCAGTGGTCTTGCTCAAACCCACAGCAATAGGTGTTAAACTCTGTTCYTTGGTAATATCTGCTTTTATTTAAACATCTCACTTGCTGATTTTTTTTTAATTTTTTTTTATGTAAAAAATTTCATTTCTATAAGGCTTCAGCTTACATTCTTTCTTACATGGACTTCATTTACTCTTTTCTTATTCTTTCCCATTCCATAATGTATATTCTGCCTTGTATATTCTACATCTTGTCCCTCTCCAGTAAATCCCACAAGRAAGTTTGTAAAACCACACTTCTGTAGCATTACTTTTTGGAACTTACTGCCTGTCCTCTTCATCCTCACATTCCCTTCCACACGCAAGCATTATTTTTCTTTTAGCTTCAGAAAATATCAAAGAACTGCAGGGATTGAATTTCTTTGTAAAACAATCCCTTGTGGTGTAAGCCTCGAGTGAAGCTCTCTAGTCTTGTTTGTTTTTTTTTTTCTTTCCAAAAGATAAGGTAGTGGGGTTCTTGTAAAGCAATTTTTGTTTGAAATCTGCCAGGTGGGTCCATTTGCAGTCAGTGACTGTAAATCTCTCTTTCCCCCTGTTCTTACCAACTTTTGCTACCCTTCAGAAGAAAGCCAGACTTAAGAACTTCTGYCCCTATCACCCACTCACCCCAGACTTTCCAGACTGGCACAAAAGGAGTGTTTCCATCTGCATCCTGCTGAGTTTGGGGATTTATTTTTACATCCAGCAGCTCTGTGCTCAGCTTCTCCCTTCACGCAAAATAATACCAACGCCTAATTCTGGATTCAATCACTCTTTTCCCARCTACCAACAGTGTGAAAAGACCTTTATTATTATTTTTCCTCTTACACTTCGTGTTAAGCTGGATATTTTCACYGTCTGCAATATATAAAGCCTCAAAGAGAAGGCAGCTCACAGGAGCTGTTTGCAGTTCCAAAGCCACCAGGCGGTTTAAGGCTGCAAGAGAGAACCATATCTTTTCTTGCACTGTTTTGAAGTGACCTATTGAAAACTGTAACGAGGATTTAATACCTCACTAAACTCCAGAGAAAGGTTGTATTTTAGTATTAAGGTCTAAGACATAAGGGAATTCTTACAAAGAATTAGCTTCAAACCTCTTGAGCAGCAGTTGTAACCAAAGCTGGCTGCAGACAAAGGTATTGTAAGGASTTGTGGCACTGCCAAGAGGTTCTGCTCAGCAGGCACTACTACACATTAAAAATACAGAAACCAGATTACTGACTTTGAAATTGCATTTTTAAAGCCTAAATACATTAAATAACTCAATGGATTGTATCAGTTAATCACAGTTTTTCACAGTAGGGTAGGTTACCTGCTTCCTTCTGTGTTTCTCAGATAAAGGCTGATTTCATAATTTAAAAAAAAAAAAAAAATCTTCATAATAAAACCATACAAAAATATTAAAATTCCCTAAAAATATATATAAATCAACTTACTGTATAGCATAATGCAGATGAAAAAAAGGAGGTACTAAAGAAATCGTGTCTTTACCCTTACAAAAATAGTTTGTCAGTTCCTCAAGAACAGATTCTACAAAGCTTAAGTGTTCAGTGGACAGATCTAGGATGAGTTAGTGTGAGCTGACAGCAGCTTTTCAAACAAGTGGACTTCATGTGTGTTATTTTTTCACAAGTTTCTCGGGTTTTTTCTTTTTTTTTTCATTTTATAGGAAAGATAAGAAGTGAATAGCTCTTTAATCCAGGGAAGTTTTATGATTCATCCTTCTTGACTAAAACGAAAGCATCTTCCTTTGAATTATGTTTAAGATAGAGCAGTGGAAAAGATGAAAGACTTGCATTTCCCTCCTCCCTGATCTTGTCTAAAATACAGATCAATAAGTGATGCCACAACAAATCAGAAATGAACGTGTTTTTCACTGCCAACAGACTTTYCGTCTGGAAGAAAAACCTCAGAAATGCCAGCATGTTCTTTTTTTTTCACTACAATGATAAGAAAAGCACAAACCCCATAYTTCAGTGTTTACAAGCAGCTTAAACCCCCTTTTCCTGGGGTATGCATTGTAAATCATAAGGACTTTGCTGTCACCAATGCATGCATTGTATAACACTCTGAAAAAATACTGAGCAGTCCAATTTCAGTTTGACATTATTTTTGATGTTTACCCATAATGTACCCCACAAATGGGCTGTTTTATTTCTAAAGTCTCAAAACTTACTTCTGTGAGACTTTACAAGAAAATTGTGTTGTCCAATCAGTTTAACAGGGCTGATTTATTTTTTTTCTGAATGCCAGAAAAAAAATTTTGCTTTAGTCATTATCAGTTCATCCCACCTTATGTCCATGACAAATGTTTCTTACCACACAATATTTCTCTCTAGATTGRCTTTGGAGATATAAAACATACCAGGAACTTTCGTAAAGCAGATTAATTTCTTTTCCTCAACCAGATATTCCCAATTCTGTAATTTTGTTTCCTTAAATACTCTTCTCATCTCATGCAGATCTCGCAAAATAGGCATAAAAACTTGGTAAACAAAGAAGTTCTAAAACTCTGTTCAGCAAAGCTGTGTTTTGTTTCATTTTCGCCTCAGAAGAAATCATTAACTGCTTCTTTATTCATAAAAGAAAATACGGTCTGGAAAAAACCACGGCGAGCCCCCAGCTGTTTYGATACCTATTTTAACATCCTCCCCAAAGGGACTGTGCAGCTGAAAGCTTTCAGCTCCAGAGTTATTTAATTGTGCTGAGGAAGAAAATGCAGGATTCAATGAGGGAGAAAGCTCAGCACCTTCACAGGCGAGCGTGTGGCTGCCCGAAGGGCAGCAAAGAGCAGCTCCCGAGAACTTCTTTGCTAATTGTGCCACACCCCACGTGGAGAGATGCTTGAGTGGGGACCACGCAGGAGCTGATGGACCTGCAGGGTCCCCACGCTGTCCCCAGCACCAGGCAGGGCTCCTCCAGACACAAACACATGTCCCCTGCTCAGCACCTTTGAGGCTTCCAGCGCCTTCTCCACCCCACTGCTCAGAAATACTCAGAAAGCTCCCRGTTCATTTCCAGCTCGGATGGGGCAGTTTGGTGGTTTGGATGGTGTCGTATCCAGGATCTCAGCACGGATGGGAGTTCACATTGGTAGCAGATCTGCTGTTATTCACATTGAAAGCTCTACATAAAGCCCAACCTACACCTCTAGTGCTGCTTCTTATCTCTCACAGCTTTTACACACAGGGTGGAATATTCCTTGGCTCATTTTCTTTATCTGTTTGACAACTGCTTTTGCCAAATGTAGACAAAGCAGAGAGGTTGCTCTTTCCAGCCTTATTTGCTTTMGGTTCTTAAAGGAAAAAAGTTCATAATTTTTTTAAGTGCTTCATCTCTTTTTTCCTTAGACACCTTTTTTTCTTGGATTCTATTCTTCTGATCCAAAGCTGCCTTGTGTTTACACAAAAAAAAAGCAATGTAATGAGCAACACCCATTTCTCTGCAGCACCATGGTTTGTACTGTCCTRCAGGGGTTTCTCTTACTAATGAGTAGTGATTCCTTTCTGAAAATAACAGAAAATGTGAAAACTGCTGTCAAATAAACATGAAAAAGTAGTAAAAAATAGAGAGAAGTTCCTTGTTAATGTGATTYGTTCCATCATGACACCAACAGCTCACTACAATGCTCAGTTGTTACCCAGTTTTCTGGGTGTAAAAAGGAAAACTAAAAGGGTCATGTCAMGCCCAGTACTGACACCATGAGGATTTCCTGATCTAAAATTGCATTATTGATTTTCATGTGGTGGAGAAAGAAGAATATTAAAATATTTTTACTTTGCATGGACTTTCTTATCTTACAAGACTTTCCTGTGGATTTTTTTTAAAAAATGCTCAATGGATCAAGAAAAACAGTACAAGCAGGAACACACTCTCASTGGTGATCAAGAACATCTTTAGTAATGCTCTTTAGGTGAGGAAGCCTCAAAACAATCARTAGACCTTCCTATTTTCTGATGGCAAAACAGCTACAAAAAGGAAGACTCAAAAATATATACAACTAACATGACTTTATACTTGGCTGCATATGCTGCAGCATTGTGGATGTTGAAGAATTCCTTAAGGAACTTTTTTGGGTTTTTAATATAAAAGTATCGTTAATTCATTATGCTGAATGAGAAAACACCGTGTACAATATTGCCTCATTAAACACAATTGACTAATTTCCTCAAATGCCCAATTTACTATAAGTAATGAAAACATGCACTAAGCAACAAAAAGCCTCRTGTGAATATGTATATCAGGAAATTCACCTCTTGGGATAATGCAAGGACAAAGCAATCTCATGTCTTTTCTCATCCTAAGGGTACAATTACCTCATGATCATTTCCCCTGTCTCCATTGTCTTCCCAGAGTAAACAGCCTTTTTTGTTTGTGTGAGGAAAATCTTTGATTTATTTATGAACAGGGAAACTGGGAACTCTTCTAATCTTGGCTGAATTGAGCATTTTGCTTTAATTAATAATAACGAGATAATAACTTTTAAGATTTCCCTTGGAGTATTGTCTTAATAAGTGGAAAGTTTTTTCCAAGGTTGTTGTGTGGCTCTTTGTAGTGGAGTGAGGAAAGTCCATCTCTGTGTTCTTCTCTCTCTGTCTTTCCATATAAATCCTCTAGGATCAAACCATAAAATATTTTCAGAATGGTAAAAAGATGTTAAAACTTACTATTTTTGGCCTTGCAGGACTTGTTGTCAGGCTGCAGCACATAACCCTCCACACAGCTGCAAGTGTAGGATCCATCTGTGTTTACACACGTCTGGCTGCAGCTTCCATACGTGTCACATTCATTCACATCTAAAGGGACATTAACAAGATCTAGTTTAAGCATTAGTAAAAAAAAAAAAAAAAAGAAATTCAATAATATTCAGAATTCAGAATGTTTAAGTCACTAAGTCATTTTGGTGTTTTCTCCTTTTCAAATCATGAATTTATCACGGATTTTGGCTGTTGAAATCACTCGTGTTGCCAAGAAGGAGGAGTTTTCAAGTTCAATAGCTCTTAACTTTGAAAGATAAAACCTTCATTATTCCAAGTGGTATCCAATGCCTACATCATGTTAGGGAGACWTTTGGGTCCTTTTTATTACTAGAGACCACTAGTTATCAAGGCTGATGAATGAAGCAACATTTCARGAGAGGAAATAATTGATTAACCTTCTAAACCTATTTATGCTGGCAGTGTCTTATAGTTCCTTAAATGAACTGTCACCACTTCTCCATTAAACCATCATCTACTACATCAAAAACTATATACTCCTCTAATAAATAGAAAGAACAACTTTCTCAACTAGGGCGTATAAAGCATAATACCATAAAATCAAAATATGCTGTTTAACAGTGGTTGAGGGTTTAAGTAATAAACTCGCAGTCTAAAAACCCTCTGTTTAAATTAGATCCCGAGATATATTTTTAATCACGAAACATGACAACCATAGAGTGAAAGAACTTATGATAAATTACATTTATGAAGAATCTGGCTTAGTACTTTTAGCTGGAGAGGGAAGTGATTGGTAGTGAGTACATACATAAGGCAATAGAACTCTAATGTGATTATCAAGAGAGAAAAAATAAACCAAGAACAAACACCTGGACAGAGAACTAAGAAGTCATATATTTCAAAAATGGAAAAGAACAGTCTACAATTTCAGTCTACAGTTTCAGTCTACAATTAAWTACTCCTAAGTAACATTCCCAGCTAAGTTGTATGACCTTGGCAGTGTTCACTTATCAAATTCTAATCTAGGTGTGACTTTATGGCCGTGAGGTGAAACACGACAAGTTTTACAGGCTCTCCTGGTGTGATGTCTGGGGAGAGAGAGAGGCTCRCTCAGCTGAGCTGTAGCTCCCCACCTCCTCCAGGCTGGCTGATCCTTCAGGAACTTCAGAGGAGCTGCTGCTGGGGCACAGGAGCATCCAAGAGTCAGGAGGGAGGTCCTGACTCTCATTTTAGGGCCACTGTTTCCCACTCTCTGCCCCACAAGCCCACGCTCATTCCTGACCAACGCCTTTGGAGAAGGGTGAGGAAGCCACAATCTGGGCTGTCCGTGGGCAGAGCTGGCAGCCCCCCAGCAGCTCCCTGCCCCTGACAGCCACCAGGGAACCATCAGGCCACCGGGGGTTAATGTCACAGTGAATTCCTCGTTTACCTGYGCAGCTTCTCCCGTCACTGCCTGTTTCATATCCATCCCCGCAGTAACACCTGGTGCCGTTCCTGGTGATGGCACATTTGTACTGGCAATTCATCTGCTGGCACTTGGGGAGCAACTCTGTAAGTAATAAACCAGCAAAATATGTTACTAAATATTTTAATTATTCCTAAATTGYAAACTTGAGAAACTTTTATATGTATTTAAGCGCCTGTCTCAGGAAGGAAACACCATCACCATTTAAGTTAGCTGGAAATACAACACACACACCTTGTAAAAAGCTTGTTATGGAAATTGCATTTCAGAGGGTTAATAAATAGAAATCAACATTGTATTTCTATCAAGAGTTGCCAACAAATTTATTATTGAGGTGTTCTGTTGCTCTGTTTAAGCATCCATTTTTTGCACATCAGCCATAGCAATGATTAGRAAAAAAACAAACAAAAAAACAAAAACAAACTTGAAATGTGTAGATTATRGTTATAAAAAACAASCAAGGTGATGAGCCAGGTTTCAACRTTGATGTCTTTCCTATTCCTCATATCAACTGACTTTCTAACTTTTTAAAGCTTGTTTTGATTTCGTGATACACACGTAACCTTCACACCAAACAATGGGAATACATTCTGCCTCAATAATTTAACGTTGGACATGCAGTGCTGGATAAGCAGTGGACATTTTGCATGKCATTACTGCTGACATCCTCCATAGAATCTATTGCTTCAATACACACCAGCAGCGCAAGGCATGATGCTAACAAACCGAAGAAACATTGTAGAAATACAGACTGCAATGTTTTCCAGCATGAAACAGCACAAAACCAAACAAAAACCCCTCCAACTCTTCTCAGCCTCAAGCTGTGTCCCGTGTTTCAGTAATTTTGCTGATCAAAAAACCCAGCATTTTAATGAAGAACATTTTTTTCCCTCCAGGAAGACGAGAAAAGGATTGGGAAATGCAGCTTAAGGAGTYGCTCTGAGGATATTTCTCAAACCTATGCAGATGGATCAGAAAATAACCTGCAAATGGRCAGAGAAATTTCTGCTACAGGGTTGGCTTTAAGTAACTGGGTATGACCCAAGGAAAGAGAGAAATCTGTATTTTAATATGTGAACAGTTTTAATCTGTCTGATCATTATTCATCAAGTTCTACTTGGGAGTAGAATGAACATGAATATGAAGAGCCTGTATCAGCATCTGAGCCCTGGAGCTTCCGTTCTGGAACAACTGCTGCTGTCAAAATAAAGCCGAAATTTTGGGAGAAAAGTGGATGTGGCTGGCACCCAAAGTTACTACTCACTCTAATGCAACTATTCTAAAAAGAAAGTGGTTTCACACAATTATCTCAGGGCATTCCCTAGAATTCTGTGTGCCACACAATCTACAGGCTGCCTAGAGGYTGATAAACACTGTCAAATCTGCCCATTTTCCCAGTGGTTCCTGGTGTATTTCTCTGCCTTTTGGGCCCCTGTGCACAGGAAGATAATATATTTTTTGGCTGTAGCTCGCTCCGTTGGTTTCTTGTCCCTACTCCAGTCCTTAAATCTGCTACAACTTTCCAAGAACAAGTCCCACACAGAAGGTAAACCAGGGAACTTCCCTAAAGGTGCCTTGAAATGGTTCTGCAAGCCAAGGTGTGGAGCTGGAACCAGACGAGGTGGCATCTGTTTATTTAATTTGTCTATCTGAGCAAAATCAACATATACATTTCATTTTCCAAGCAAACACGGATCGACCATCCTTTACAACCTACAATTTTCTTYTTCAAATATTTGTCTGGTGCTATACAGGCGGGAGCTCCTACTGGATAAGAACTATTTGACTCAAAAACAGGACTTGGTTTGTTTGCACTCTTTCCATAATGGATGCTGACAGCCAGCAGCTTAAACCAGAATAGTGGGACCTGCACACAGCCAGGAAAGCTGGAGAACAGCAACAATAAATTGGCAAGTTAGGGCCATTAAGGGAAAATTAACAAAAACCTGTTTATCTGCTCATATTTTTCGCAAGAACTGTTGCATATCATTGATTTTAAGTTATTGCAGTATCATGTGAGTGGATTTTAACAGCAAAATGGTTGCATTTTCCCTACAATATGTATTAAAAGACACTTTGACAGGAGGATGTACTGAGGGGACAAGGGGGAATGGCTTTAAACTGAAAGAGGACAGGTTCAGATTGGATGTTAGCAAAAAATTTTTCCCTGTGAGGGTGGTGAGGCCCTGGCACAGGTTGCCCAGAGAAGCTGTGGCTGCCCCATCCCTGGAAGTGTCCAAGGCCAGGTTGGACGGGGCTTGGAGCAACCTGGGATAGTGGAAGGTGTCCCTGCCCATGGCAGGGAGTGGAATGAGATGAACATTATGGTCCTTTCCAATCCAAACCATTCCAGGATTCTATGATAGCCAAAGTGCTGTGGATAGAACAGGGATTCTCGAGGAGATTTTCTACTCAAATTTCGTTCTGTTACAAAAATCCTTACACTCACTTTTTTCATAATACTGCCCAATCCTATTGATCAATTAAGGAAATCATTACAAATTTATTTTCTCAAAAGAYGTGTTTCACATCCCACTGTCCAGACCAGAGAACGACAAAATATCTTCTCTCATTTTAGCCAGCTAGGAAAAGGAACAAGCTATCACTTGCCTCAAGTTCTAAACTAAAACTGCTTCTAACTGGAGGGCAACAGCAGCCAGCCAGGAATTGTTCAAATCCACCACAGATCCCCACAAAACTCTAAAGAACCACTGTTGGCTGCCATCTGTTTCTGATTTCAGACTAACTTCTTCCCCTCCTCCACTAAATTATTCATCAGATCATTTCAAAGGTATTTTTTCTTATTGCCTGTGTGACAGACACTTTCTGGCACCAGAACATTTTCTCTCTTTTGCTGATTTGCTAACCCTGCCARGGGAACCCATAAGCGAAAAAGAAAAAAAAAAAATACAATAACAATGTAGAGGGTAAGAATATATAGAATATAACAAAATGGAATAAAATAGAATAGATTAGGAAAGAATATTTCATTTAGAAGGGACCTACAATGATCATCTAGTCCAACTGCCTGACCACTTCAGGACTGACCCAAAGTTAGGGCACGTTATTAAGGCCACTGCCAAATGCCTTTAATAAATAAAACATTAAGCAGCAAAATAGCAAATGTATTTGCTACTTTACTAGCTATTTTGTAATAGCTGTAATACTGATCCTGAAAACCTTTAGAAGAAAACAGAGTTTGACTGCCTCTGGCAATGTTTGAAATATTGAAGGACAAGCTATGGAAGACAGTGTATACATTTACGGCTTGGTTGGATTTGTAACAGGTTTCTTGGGAAGCGAGGAGGCAAAGAAAAATCATGAAGCAGAACACTGATATTTTTAATGCTCCAGATAGGACATTTAAAGAGATAAAAGCCAGGGACTGTCATTTCTTGTCTTTTCTAAAATTCTGCACCCACTTTGATCTCCCTTTCTCAACGCGAGCTGGTTTACGGAGTACACAGGCGGTGAAGAATGAGCATCACTGATCCTCCCACTTTTATCACAGCTACAGAAACCTCTGAATTTGTCAAAGCATGGTATTTCTGCTGCAAGATTTAAAGGAAGGAGCTGCAGAGAAGGAAACAACAGGAGAGAGCTTTATAGCTCTCTCGCAGACCCACGGTCTGAGACAAGGAGCCGCAGAGCAAGCCGTGAGCTTTGCAGAAATAGAGGGTAGCAGAGGCAGCTGTGAGTGCCTTTAGGATGATCTATTTTCCCCAAGCCCGGGGAGTAGTGACAATTCATCCAGCTCTGATTCAGGTCATTTTGTTCAGTGTTTTCTTTCTTCCACAGGAGACATGAGGGGCAGCATTTTTCACTTCCCTACGTCTCCACGAGCGAGCCTCTCTGAAGYTGTGATCCAGCTCTACCACAAAAGCCACCCTGCCTGCTCAAAGACACCCATGTCAATCTTATGCTTCCTGACTTTCATGCTGCTCTAACTCCCAGGCATCTAGTCYCACAGGAGAGTAGTCAATCAGGGAAAAAGATGCTGCTGATCTCATCTCCCCTAAAGTGATACACCTTCGACAATGACTCAGAGGAGCTGTAAGCTTCCCGGACAAACTGCTCCCACAGGAATTCACAGTAATAAAATACTGGCTTCATTTATTCCTTCTGTGTTCAATGAAACACTGCTTATCATAGTTCACTCAAGATGAATGATATAAGGAACTAACTTCTCTTGAATGGCTTTTTAATGGAAGGTTTAAGCAATTGATCTGACTATCCCTTTTGTCAGTTCCTCCTGAGCTGACATGAGGTTCACAACAGGTTCACACCAGGTTCTTATGCTCAGATGGTTTTGGCTGTTTCTATTAACAGGAAAAGCAGTTCAGCTTGCAGTTTCTCAATACTGAATTTATTTCTTTGGAGGCTACTGAGGATTGTCAAAAAAACCAGAATGGATTTACCAATATACCTGTCAGCTTTGTCTTTCCTGAGAGGGAAGACAACCAAGGCCAGGTTGGATGGGGCCCTGAGCAACCTCATCTAGTGGAAGGTGTCCCAGGCCACAGCAGGGGGTTGGAATGAGATGATCTTTAAGGTCCCTTCCAAACCTTTCTGTGATGCTATGGTTCTGTATGATCATGTGAAAGCAGACCTCATGCACACAGTAAAATGCATTCAGCTGCCATTATTTCTGAGCCACTTGCAGGATAATAAAGCCTTTTGGCTGCAGTGGGTTCCCAATTGTGTTTCWTAAGTACATCTGTAATACATAAATCCTGTCCTGCTCCGTTTGTAGTGACCATATATGCTGGAGAGTACTGACAACCTTTCAGTACTCTRCGAATTAAAATAAAAGAAATTGGCTGAAGTTTACACGTTGAAAGTGCAAGACAGTACACCAGGGGAATAAAAGCAGAGCTTCTGTTGTCAGTTCAGGACTTCCCAATTTGGAACAACAAAGGATCCTTGTCACACAGTTCATCAGAGAGTGACCATGAGCTACCAGTGCAACGCTGCCTGGGAAAAAGGGACAYGCATCACTGAGGGCACTGGGATAAGTGTTTCCCACAGAGAAAGTGTAGATGGCAGGACCCAGGATGCTCGTGAGTGCTTCCCTTCCAGGAGGCAGCAGCCGTGCACACCCCGGTGGATATGTGGAGAATAAACTCAGCTTTGAGCAGAATCAGAGCCTCAGGGATTAGCAGGGAATGGAGAGCTGCAATCTAAGGGAAGAATGCAAGTTTTCGTGTTGATTAGTGCCAGGAGATGAAAATGAAGAGGAATTATGACTGCTGTCTATGAATATATCAGAGGATCAACAGCGGGGAAAGAGACAATTTAAACTAAAGGGCTATTGGCAGAAGTACAAATGAGTATAAATTGCCCATTAATAAATTCTGGCTGAAAATGAGAAGGTTCTCAGTTATTACCATAATCAGGTTCTGGAACTCCTCTTTGAGTGGGAACAGCAGGGACAGAAAATAAGTGCTTGCTTTTGACATGGATCATGATAGACCAACAAAAAACAGCATATGGAAAGGGCCCTGAAATACCAGAGACCATTTTTGTGACCCAGAGGGTTCCTTCTACCGTATTCCTCCTGCAACACACTACCTGATGCTAAAACACAGTTTTTCATTATGGAACTAAGAGCAATCCTTTTTTTTTTCCTTGCCTCTGAAATATACCCAAGGAAAACTTAGGGGAGTTTGTTACTGGTCTATTCTTCTAATTGTACTCCTTGTATACTCTTTTTTTCTCTTAAATATTCGTATTCGTTTCGGCACCTTTGTGTTTCATAAATTTACTTGATCTTATCTCTCTGTTATTCAGTTTTTGTGATTCAATATTCATACACTGATGTCTAGACTATTCTTATCACACATATGCTGTAAGCCTTATTTTTCTTTTCTGGTTTATGTTTTGAGTTGTTGAAGTACAATCCTTTCACAAATTAGACTTTAATGTAATCTACCCTAAGGTTTTTGTTTGTTTGTTATTTTTGATGTTAGAGACACAATATAAAGCTCTAAAGTTTGCTTCTCTGGCAGAAAAGGGCGGTTTGATTGATAGAATTCAATTGCTGGATTGAAATAATGCAGCATGTTTTTATCTTACATTTGTTGGTCATTTTATTAGTTCTTACTATCTTATCATAAGAAAAAAAAAAAAAAAAAGACAGAACTGTAATGAACTTTGTCAGATGTCTCAGCCCATAACTCTGTTATGGTAGATGCACCCCAGAAAAAGAGGGATGGAAATCAGAGATCAGGTTCATGACCTTATAGCCCTGCTGTGGGTGACCTCAGTCGAATTCAGCAGAGAAACACTAGGAGTCAAGTTTAAAAGTGCTGTTTTTTATTAGCTCCTAGAATAAACCATCCATTCAGAAAAATAACCTAAAACTGAGGTATGTTAAAGACTCAGCCATTTGCAGTTCAGCTCTGAGGCCAGCCCCCAGCTGCCTAGCCCCAGGATCCATCAGGCAGCGCAGGACTTCTGTACAATTCACAGCCAGGGTAATCAGARCCCAAAATGACAACTTAAAGTTCTGCATCCTGAACCCTTATACCCAACTAAAGCAAATTCTAATTCCTGGGTATAACTGCAGGCCTTTTCCTTCRCAGAGCTTGGATGCCTAAGCTGGGACTGCTGTTGGGTAACTCCATTTGCTTAAAGTCCTGAGTCCAGAATCTCYTCCTAAGGCTGGAGTGTCACAGCAATATTTCTAAGACAGAGGCAGAGAAATGATGCTYGAGAATGGTGCTTTGTCCTGGGTACCAGGCTGCTCCTAAATTTTCCATAAAATAATTACTGGATCAAATGAATTAACAGATTGCTGTATTTCCACCCTTTTTCATTACTGTAATCATCAGGCAACTGAGCCTTTTCCCCAGCAGTATTGATTCAACGCAAGAACACCTGATACAGCACTGGTGCATCCTGTGGAGGAAAGGTTGATGGGCTRTGATGTGGGAACACTCCTGAGGCTCAAGGCACACCTGGATTGTCCTGGGTCCCACCACCTAAGCAACTGCTATCAGGACAACGCTGTCATGCAAAGGCTGAGCATCAGTTTTTTGTCATTTTAGTTATCATTTACATGAAAACATGGCCTTAACTACACCGTGTCAGTAGGTGTGTCCACAGCAGAAAACCTTGGCCTGTAACACCAAGTGATGCAGGAAGTTCTGCTTGGAATAGAGCAGGTGTCTGCACATGGATTGTACTTCACAAATTTACCTGATGTGTCTCAGCCCTCCATCGTGTCTTTCCACGCATCACTGTCTCTGTGCTGGGAATCAGTTGCTGAACAACTTAATTTGTTATTTTAAATAGACATTACAACGTGTTTGTCTATTTTATGATTACAAGAAAATTGCATATCTTGTTTAATCTGCTTGTCAGTCTACACATAACCAGAAGTGTCTCGCTGTGATTATTGTTCAGGGAAAACGGGCACGTCTTGCTGAGTAAGTTCAGGCTGCTTCTGAGTAACAAGAGATTACTTAGAAAAGACAGATTTCTTTTTTCTTTTTTTTTTTTTTCCCCCTGTCATTTCCAACATATTAAAGTCAGAGAGAAGAAGGAATGTTGCAGGAAAAAGACAAAGTTTAAATAAGCAAATTAAATCTTCCAAAACCATGCCCCATTCAGCACTTCCTTTCAGATGTGAGTATAACCATCATTAAAATATTACTTAGTATCTCCCTAGCCAGTTCATGGATAAATTTATTTTTCAAGGGTGTACTATTGAAATTTCTTCCTGCCTAAATCTTGACCTACAATATTTGGCTCAGCTTCAAAACAATTTATGTGGTGTTCTTCAGCCATAGCATCACACAACACTTTAAAAGATGAGATCAGCAGGTAGGAGGCATGTAGTGAARTATTAGCTTCACCCATGGAAATGGCTCATTACTGTGACCTTTTGCTGTTTTTAGTTATACCTTGGCTGCCAGACACAAGCATAAGCTACAGAAAAGTTCACGTGGGAAAATACAAACTGGGTAAGTGACTTCATGACTGAAGAGAGTAATTTATCTCTTTTTTAACCTGGATACAAGATATAAATWTAAAAGAAGAGCTATCCTTCATATCAGAAGAATACACATTTATTTAAGTTTATAAAAATTAGTTTATAGTTTAAGGCATTTTCACRGTATTGAATAGATGTTCACTGAGGTACAGATAATAATCATTAAATTTAGTGTGCCTAATGAGAGATGAAGCCTGACAATATTGCACATGTTCATTAATAGGCCAAAAATGAAAGTAGGGAGTAATAAAGTTTGTRAATGGTGATCATGAGTGGCAGAATGGATAAACTACAGAGAGGTCCAGAAGTCAGGAGGAGCAGATCACCTGGGCTTCTTGGTAGTCTGGACTGGGTTRTATAAAATGCATTTCCAGAACTAGCTCACGATTTCTCAGCCCTGTAAGAGAATTGCAGTTCAGTGCCTGAGGAATGCTTGGAGACCAAAGCAGGGATTTGGTGGCGGGAGCAGAGCAGGCTCTGGCGGGAAAAATGCTCGGTCATGTTGCGTGGAGGTGAAGGATGTTAGGAAGCCTCCCAGGGGAAGTCTGGAAATCTAAATATCGTTGAGGAGTCTGTTCCTGATGAGGCAGGTCCCTTCTCCTGGCCTGTCCCTCACTGTGTRTTTTCATACATGGATATGTGGGAAGGGCCCAGTCCAGTGGCTCAGTAAGTTCAGYTGGAAATCCCTACTGTGCCTCAGGCAAGCAGAGCCTGGCAGTGGCAGTGACATGTTCCCTTCATGTGGCACACCAGGATGTCTTGGTCCTCTTCTGGAACGACAGTTTGCAGAGATAAATGACAAGTTTAGACTCTCTGTTCTGTTGCCTCATCAASTGCTGTGGGTATAATGGTGCAGCAGTGCTGGGAAGGGTGTGGAAATTTARAACATTGTAGAGAGGCCAAAAGATTATTAATTTTCTTTTACTGATACTTTTGCAGGAGGGGGGGAAGAAAAAGAAAAAAAAAAAAAAGAAAAAGCTGGCATCTTTATTTACTTTTCTCGGTTCTCAGTTAGGTGGAAAAACATAATTAAATCATTCTGCAATCACAAAAGACACCTATAATAGCTTTTCCCAATGCCCAATTTCATGCCTCTTCATGGAAGTAGTACCTCAGAAATTGCCTCTCTTCGTGGATACAACTACACTTGACAGATAAAATCCTCCAAAAATTGCCAAGCAGAAACCTCAGGCTCATGAGGCAGAGCCTTCCTGGAAACTCAGCCAAGGACTTGGAATCAAATACCAAAATAGCAACAGATCCCAGAGAACCAAACATGCCAACCAGTAAGTGAATTTTGTTTGTGTGCAACCTAAACCCAGTGAAGGATAAGACAAAGGATTCTAAGTTAGAAGCAAATTAAAAACTGGTAGCAAGGAAAAATTATACTGGAGAAATAAAATTCTTATTCAATTGTTGACTTTTTTTTCCTGGGAGACAGACATATGCACTTCTGGATTGTGGCAGGGGCTAGAATAAGCGACACACTCCCTCACAAGCAAATGTTCAGTCAGCTAAAGAGGCTGAACATTTAATTTTTCCTGCAGGAAGCAGGGTGGGATTCAAGTTGACTTCTGAAGGGCGTTTGTCACACTGGAAGCGTGCAATTCATGGCAAATTCTGCTTTAAGTTGTATATTGCTGCTGGTGCCTGGAAGGCCCACAACTACCAGTTCTCAAGGTGCTGCTGCAAGTTTTCCTGAACAGCTCCCACCCRTGGGGGTGTTACCAACCTCACACGTGTGTGCACAAATGCAGCTTTCCAGAGGAGCCAGGAAACGGGAACCATCAAATCCCAAACCCTAGAAAATCACTGCGACTCAAACCTGCTCTCCTGGCATCTGGGAATACACACACAATTTCGTGTTTGGTGATTTGATGTCATCTCACCTGGCAYGCAGCTGGGAGTGCTCAGCAACAAYTTTGCTGGAAGRACCAAAYGTAGAGCCCCAGCTGAAAACACAATCAGCAACAACACTGCAAACTATGGAAACATTTGCTGCCATTTTACCATGACTCATCTTTCCTTGTTGCATTTCTTATATTTTAACAAACTAACGACCCTTTAGCCTTTGGCAATGTGCAGTTGATTMAGTGGCACAGAGTTTGAAAGCAACAGAAGGCCAAGAATTGCTTTTCATTCATTGTTTCATTCAGCTGTAAGTCAGAGACCTACCCAGTGCATCCCTATTGCCCAYACATATTATTGCCATAGCTACATATAATGTACATAGGAAAGCTTAATTTTACTGAATAGTTTAGATAGGATAATGCCGTTTGTAATTTTTTCACTGTAAGTTCCCCACCTGTTGTTTTGGGACTTTTTTTTTGCAAAGCACTTCAAGTCTCTAGAGCCCAAAATAAAACCCTTCTCTTTGCCCATCCTATAAATCAAAGAACTGGTGAGCAGAAAACTCATTGAAGTCATATTTAAGCCACCAGTAGCTTTTATGGTCAGGTAACAGTTATATTTTTATGTTGCTGCATGTACCTTTGCATGTACAGGAAAAGAAAAATGCAGTTTTTCCACAGGAGATGTCACTGACACATTTTATTAGTGGGCATAATGTAAATAAATGTCATCCTTGTATCCTGCCCCTCGCTTCATTCCCCAGGGCACAAGCAGAAAAGGCTGATAAATAAGTTAATAAAACATGATGATTCTGAGTGCCCATTTCAGCATTCAAGAGCCCGAGATTATCGGAGGCACAGCTGCAAAGGATAACACTGAAAATGAGAGGCTCAGGTGATGTGCTTTGGAGGCTGAACAGTACCACAAAGATCAGCCCTATTTCTGGCTCCTGAGGATAAATAAGGAATTGTCATGGTATTTACATAAGGGCTTCATGTGTTACTTCAACATTGACCTACTGCACTCTGGCACATTAAAAGTTAACCTGGCTCTTCCCTGGCTCCTCGAGGGAAAAAAAAAAGTAAAAGGAGAGAGGGGAAAAAAAAGCATCTGTTTCTTTTTTCTCCAGAATCCTTTTCTAAATCCTCTGGTTATTTTACAGAACAGTCCACCTGTGCTGAGGGCTTGGCTTAGGACAATGAACAATGCACAGGTTTGGTGAGGTTTGCTGCTTCTCTCGAACTCTGCTCAGAGACATTCCCCGCACAAAGTACAGCAAACTTCTAGCATGGTGTAGCTTTTCACAACTCCAACTAGAAGCTCAGGAGATGGATCTAACTCCAGTTGCTGTTGGCTCATTCCAAGCTGGGCAGAGAACCTCATTATTTCCCCCTTAAAGAGCTATTAAGCCCACCTATGCATGACTCAGAGGGCAGAGCCACCTACATCCAAAGTATGAAGTTAATCAACAAATACATCACTTTAATTTATATTTKTAGCTATTTTTTACATCTCAGAATGGATTTTTGCAAGATTAAGATTACTCAGAAATAAAATTATTCAGTATAACACTGTACCATTAACATTATTGCAAGACTGTTATCTCTGCATTGTATATAATTTAGATTTATAGTTAACCATYCTAAATAACTATTTGTAACAATTTTTTCATGCAAAAATATTGCYAAAATACCTTTAWTTATGTCTATATCTTAATTATATTYTCTTTATGAAATATAGAGTAAATACTGTGTAATATATTTTTAGAAGTAATTTTAAAAGACCTAAGTTCTCCTACCTAGTATTAACATCAGAAAGTAAAGACCTTACTGCTTGGAAAAAGGAAGAATAGATTCATTTACTTCTCTGCAAAGGCTTCTTACAGGTGAGTGCTTTCAGCACGCTGTAAACTTTGTGTGTCATTTGAAGACTTTCATGAAGAGTTGTGTTTTACCCTCATGAAACACGGTTTTGAAATTGGACAAAATGCCTCATTATTATTTTCCCTTGTGTAGTCTTGACCAGATGAAAGAACAAGAAGCAAACCTCCCTCCTGAATCCTGTCTGTTTGCTGGGAGGTTCCTGGTTATCCAGTCAAAGAAATCCACAGCAGCTTTTATCACTGAGGAACCCAAATCTTTCCCTGGAAGAGCTCCCTGAACGCAGGAAGCCTTTTCCAAATGTGGAACATCTTTAGTTGGGATCAGGTGTTCTTTTTTTTGCTTGACTTGGTAGCAGAACTTCTCAGAGGATGCTCAGACTTCAAAGAGACTTTTCCTCCACAGAGAGAAGTACTCTCACCATTTCTAGAAAATTCGATCACACTGGGGATTGGAACAGCAATTACAAGAAATGCACAGTTATAGAATCACCATTTCTTCCCTGAAAAGTGATACTAAAATAAAAACAGGATACAAGCATCTCGTCTACAAGATATTTGTATTATGTCTACTGGAATTGTAGTGATGATATTGTTTACACAGTAGTGACAGCTCTGTCTTTATGCAGACAGGCTCAAATATATTTATGAAACAAACTTAGGTCTTATTTATCTTCTTGCTATTCCCTGTTCCCTCTAAAAGCTTAGGCACACCCAAATTTAAAGATGAGATTGGAGTAGCCAAGAAAAAGAAAAGAAAAAAACATTTATTTATTTACTGACTCTTCATAAAAGCCATTAAGTACATGAATATCAGAATGATATGTAAAGTAAAAAAAAATCTGAATAGATGATTACAGTGAAAATAAAGAGGCAGTTAAAGAGGGAATGAGTTAGAATGGTTGCAAGATAATTAAATTCTTCATGAAGAAAACAGAAATTGAAAATTAAATTGGGAAAGCATTTGCAGCAACAGCTAAATTTAAATGTGTACACTTCACCTTCACTTTTTCTAACAGCCAAAAYATAATAATTCTACTCAAATTTAGGAAAAAAGCCTTGCTTTATTTTGCAAAGTCTATCAGCACAAACTAGTTTTGTTTTAATTTATTGATTTATTGGCCTGTTTGGACATGTCTTTTTGATACCTCCCAAGGTTTTAATTCTGCTCCATGGTCCTCATTTGCTCTTCCTCCAGCACACTACCAAAATCTCTCCGTTCTGAACACACTCAATTATTCTCCAAAAAGCACCATTTTCTACTTCTTCCAAACTTTTTCAATGCCCTGAGTCCAGCATACAGAAAAAAAGGACTCTAGAAACCAAAGGCTTTTCTTTCAACTGCCTSTAACAGACATGGTCTCTCCAACTAAAAGAAAAATACACAATACTTGCATAACTGTAAAAAACTATTCCACTGTCACACTTAAAAGAGGAGATGTTTCAGAAGGCAAAATTGTATTATTTTGCAGCATTTTTCCTTTCTTTTTTCTGTTGATGAGGTTGTAGGATGAGTCAGAATAGAAAATTCATTATTAAAAACTCCTCRGTATTGCCTGACTACACCTGTACAATTAATTGAAGCTATTTAATGTGCGTTAAGTCTATAAGGTATATTTTTGTTTCATGCTTTAATGAGTACTGTGAGTGAACTCCAACCACACCTGCTGCTGGCCTCCCTCAAGCAGCTGTGGGACCACATCCTCCCAAAGCAGGTTACCACCAAATGCTTCCATCCTGCCATTTTCTGAAGCTTTGCAAATGCCAGAGTTTTCAGGAATTTAATCAGATTTTCTCTGTATGTGTCTGCCAGCGGCATTTCAGAGACAGCAACTCCCGTTTCCTGCAGCAGCTCTTTCACAGTCCTTCCACACATCTCTTCCCAGAATCACAAGGAGAAGGCAAATCCAGTAGCTTTCAGTGGTTAAACTTCAGGTCACAAGCAGTTCTGGTTATTTCTTTGGGGTAGTGTTACTACTTGTTGTACGACCATTTCTTTTAACATGCAAAAATCGGTTCTGTGGATGTCAAGAAAAAGTTGCTGGTTTCCTCCTCCAGTTTTGGGGCTAATTTGCTTTTTTCAGCTCTGTCCTGTTTCGCTTTCTTAAACTGATCCATCCTGCCTCAATTTTTTACCCACAGTTAGTTATATACTGTGTGTATATATCTATATCTAAACTATATCTATATCTATATCATCTATATCTATCTATATCATCTATGTATCTCCAGGTATCTCCACCATTTTCAGAAACATGCAACAGGAATCACCTGAATGGAGACTCACATTTTAAGAGAATTCAGTAGATCCCAAGATGAATCTGCGTTAGGCACACATCCACGGAGGGTTGTTTTCTTCTTTCTGGTATTAACTCGTGGCATAGCATGGCTTTTGTATTTCTAAAAATACAACTTATAGTAATATTTAAAATACCTGGAGAAAATCCTCCATCTCTGTAATGGACAAATGACGTCTTAAAAAGTGATGCCACTACTTAGCCTTACTCTCCAGCACACAGTGTAACTCCAGATCTCTGGTACAACACATGGTGTGGTTGTACCCTGTGAAAGCAGCAGTTTCAGCACAGTTTAATTAGATGAACATTTGAATTTACATAAATTCATCCATACATATTTAACACACACAGCTTCCCAAGCCTTCCTAACTCATGCAAAGTCAGCCTTACACGTGCCTGATGTAGCCTGCACATCCAAGGCATCCTGAGCCAGAACACAACCCAGAAAATAATCTGTATCCTCACAGTCACATCCAGTTTCAAGTGATGTCCTTTAAGTGGCTGATGAATGGACATTATTATAAAGATGTCTATAAGACAAGTCTATCAGAGGATGCTGAATAAAATAAAGAGTTCAAATACCATTACAGTTAATGAATTAGGTCAAGTCAGGTAATTTATCACCTGTCTGAACTGGAATCCAATCTGCGGCATCCTTTAAAAAAAGACACATTCAAATGAGGTAGTGCTCAGAGGGAAGCTCATAGTGAAGATAATAATAATTTAAATGAGAAAATGCCTGCATAGCTTTTTGCTAAGTCTGACAAGGGATTCTTTCACTGTGCAAAAGCAGCACAGTAAGCAAAAGCAAATTTCCACAAATTAATTTGACCTTGATGAAAGGCACATATTTTTATCAATCAGACTTAACAAATATTGACTTTAGGCATTAACTGAAGACACACATAAACATTCAGGTTGCTGAAACAGTTGTCAAGTTCGTTCTCCTTCTGAAATCACAGTTTGCTGATAAAGATCAGACTGAACTTAACCTCTTAAAAAAACCTGTGGTGCCTCATAAAGCAAGAGTCGGACGGATTAGCCTTCTCTGCCTATCAACCGCTAAAAAAAGATGTGTCACACAGGCAGACTGAGACATGGAGCCAGAGTGCTGGCTGGGACACACATACAAATGAAACTTGGGATAGCTGAAACCACACTGGGCCTTGTGCCATGGCCCATCCTCCTACAGCAGCATCAGCTGGAGGCTGTGAGGGCACTTTTCCTTGGGACTACCCTTCACCATGGAGGGTTCATTCCCATGGGAAGGACAGGAAGGCAGCGTGCTTCAAGGAGCTTGTTATGGGTCACCAAGTAGACACTTGCCTAAAAAAAAGACTAACACACAGTAAGAGTTTAATTTTCAAAAATCTGAAAGATGAAAAAACACTTTAATAGTGATTTCCACTCTCCATTCTTAGTAGGGGAGGGAGGGGAAAGCAGCTCGTGTACAGCAGTGCTGTCTTCTTTCAAGTCACTCCATCAGCAGCTGAATGAAAAATCGACCATCGCTCTGGGAAAAACAAGATTCCCAAGATGTTTCCTGGGCGAGCTGTGCCCTCTGGCACTCGCTGAGCAGGCACAGGGTCTGTCCTGCCAAGAGGGGCACCAGCTCCAGGCCAACACTGGGTGTCCCTGCAGGAAACATTCCCCACCTGAGAGCACCGAGAGCTGTTGAGCTCTTCCCTCCTCTGAGCCCAAAGCCTTCTCTGCACTGTCAAATTCCCTGGGAGAAGGCAAGAGCAGGCACAGAGGCAGCCAAGCGTTTGCAAACATTCCGTAAGGTGAGCGCGAGATTGGATTTGAGTACAAAAAGGCTTTTTTCTGTACCACGGTATTCAGGCATCTATTTTGTGTCATATCCAGCCTTCACCCAAGAAACACCTTGAGGCATTTCATGGCTATGTTGACATTTCAATTATGCTGCATTTAAATAGATTTTGTTGTGCTGAGTTGTATTTCTTGCTAAAATACTTCCCCTTCTAAATATAGAGTTATAGAGTTATTTACTAAGTCAAATTCTGACAGGGAACGTACCAAGGAAGCAGCAAAGCAGAAAGTCACAGTATTTGTCTCCCCTTTTAAAAAATTCTCTCTGTCTCTCCATTTTTCATCAGCTCCATGACTGGAGGCTGTGCACAGAGAGCACTGCACGGACAGGAGCAGAGCTCCGTAAGGAACCTTCAGAACGGATTTCTCACCGGGAACGGCAAAAGAAGGTTCCTTTTCTCCTAGAACTGGCTGTAAAATGAGCTGGACATCAGACTACCTGTTGGAGTGGCCAAAAAGGGTCCAGGCCAACACAAGAAATCCGTGAACAGCCTGGGAATGAAAGGCTGTAGGTAACTCAGGGAACCACTCAGCCAACCAAGTACGCCAATGCTTTTTCCTCAAATATTCTTGAAGCTCATAGGAAGYAATAGAAGCAAAGAACTGGCAGATAAAAAATTGCCTCCATAATTTAGCAGGCTGTCTGTAATGACTGACTTCTCCACGAGCCGTGGAAACGTCAAAGCCTGTGCTAGCAGAGTCTGCAGAGCTCCCTTCAACTGCTCGTGCACAGCAAGCCCCCAGGAACCCGCAGGTTCCTAAAACATGGAACAGCTTCACACTCTTTGAAGAAAGAAGAAAAACTAAGAGTCAGTTAAGTTTTATAAGTGTCTCCTCTTCCACCTATTCCTGGCTATGGAAAGTGACAGTTGGCTAATTCCAGACTGTGTAGGTATAAAGGTTTTTTTTCCTAGCACAGGCTGTGCCTCTCTGCTGCTTTAGCTGTTCTGCAAGTGACAAATGATACAGAGCCTGAATATTTTCCTGCATGTATATTTAAGATTTGTACTAACTGCTGTTTATCCAGAGAAAGTAATGGCTTTGAATCCAAATGAAAATTATGCCATGATACTGGCCAAGTTTTTACTGAATCTGGTTTTATGAGAAAGAATAAAACAAGTGTGCAGAGCTCTTCAGCAAGTTATACTGCTCACTTTTTTAATACACCTGGAGATATTTGAGGGAGTGTGAAGGTGATCTCCGGAGGATATATCCAATACTKTTACCCTGAAAATCCCATGCTGAAACATCATTGCCAAAAATAGCCTCCTAAAGGTGACACTTCTATAAAAGATGTCACAAGTTGCTGCAAGAGCCTCAGGAGTATATAAGCCATCTTTACAGTGCTACTGCGCATGTATTTCATGCATTCCTTCTCCTATTTGATATTCCTGTTCCTATTTTACAGGAAGTTCTTTGGTTTGGAGATTATTTTTGATACATGCAGTTATGCATGCAGCTGGCTTGAAAAACCTCATTATTGTATGAAGGTGAATATATCAGAGCCGTGGGTTTGATGCAAAAAAAGGAGTCTGGAAACCAAGGAGGAAGTGACCAGTTTTTTACATTTACAAGGCAAAGAAAGCCGATATTCCAACCAAAAAATGTAATTTAATAAAAAGAGCAAAAATGTAACTATTTCCCACACAGCTTCATATGATGTTAGCACAGCTACTCATGCAAAGGCTTTCATCTGTGTGCTCATTTTTAGAGGTCAGCAATACACGAAATGGTTTACACAGCTTTATGCACACACCTCTTTGGGTGATCAGTGCGGAGATGCTCTTCACCTTCCCCCAAACCATTCATGCACTGACTGATACAGAGGAGACAGTGAAGGAAGACTTGAAGAAATCCTTTGGAAAATTCCCTGGAGGCTGGCTGTGCTCAGCCCGGGCTGGATATTCCTGCACAGGCAATTCCCGTCTCTAACCTGCTCGTAGGGAGCGCGGCAGCTCCTGACAGCACCGAAACCTGCCCAAAACTCACAGCAGCGACAAGTCCCAGCTCCCTGCCACCTTCTCCTGGCCCAGCACAGAGACATCAGCACATCACTGAGCCCATCTGAAGCCACATTAGACACATTTTCAAAGTATGAACATCACCATATGATTTTATTGCAGCATCTCCTGAAAACTGGCTTTTCAGTASAATAACCATTCATTTCTGCACCGATCTGTACTTCTTAGCAGAACTGAGGCTCCAGACCTGATTCAGATTTTTGAGGCAAACTATCTGCCTATCAGTAAAAAAGTAAAATWCTATGGAATATTTATATAGAAAATKCTTATTATTATTCAGGTGACATGAAAGCTGTTGTGGGACCTAGAAGTGATGCTAATTTTAGGTCRTATTTCCAACTGCAGTGWGCAGCTTCTTTTATTTTATATTTTATTTCACTTTCACTTGCTCTATTTGTCACTGCAGTAGGTGATTCAGGTACAGGATGCAGATGAGCTGCAGGATATTAGCTATTCCTATAAGAAATATTTCCACAGTTTTACTACAATGCTTCAGACTCATTTCGCATACACAACCATCATGATAAAACATGAGGGGAAAAAACAACCCTGAATGGTTAAATTAATAAAAAGGGAATTGTGTAAATTAAGTAGTATCAGCRTATTCCACCTCCTACCATTTTTGCAGGGCAAGAAATATATTTTTAATAGCTTTTAGTACAACTAAGGAAAATTAATTTTTTTAAAAAAAGTTTGAAGAAAATAGTCAAGAATCCAAAATTCTAGCTTTCCTTCAAACAAAACTATGATCTTACTAGAAGTTCTCCCAATACAAAGTTGTTGAGGGTTTTTTTGAGATAATGGGGACATTTATTAAAAAAAAAAAAAAAAAAATAACAAACAACAACAAAAAACCCCACATAACCTAGCAGGTTTTGTGTTCTACACTGATTTAAGTTTAGGGCAGTTAATAATGGCTACCTTTGGCGCGGGGGGGAAATATTCACAACCTAATACTGCAGTAGGATTTACACATATCTTCATATCTTCTTGGTTCTGATGTTAAAGATGACTAAAATTAAAGATGATCAAGTTCKTTGTTTCTGACACGGTTGGTTTACAAAGAAAATGCACAGCTTGTTCTGAGGGGATCCAAGCACTGCAGTGATGAAGGGAAAACATCCCACTGATTGTTCAAGTGGATAGACCTTTATGTTCTGCTGAAATGCTACAGTATTAAAATTATGTCTGTTTACTCTGAGGTCAGACTGCAACGCTTTATGTGCTTTACAGACTGGGAGATGTGATGTTATTAGTTACTCTCTGTCCCAAAATGAATACAGGAGTCCACCACTTCCCCTTCATCAGTTTACTGAAAGGACAAGGTTTGGGGTCCCACAATATTTTAGTGAAAAAGCACATATTCTTACAGGTTTTTTTTTCCTCTTGGTAGAGAAATTCCTGTCTTTAATAAGCATAGCAGGTTTCATGACARCTACACAGACATGGAAACAGATTGTAAAGAATTACATCTACTTTACTCCTACATCTACTGCTCCTAATTCRTCTACATTACATTGCTACTGCCACCTGGGACTGCACTATTCTGATCCACTCAGTTGTAAGGAAGGAGACTTTGGCTGACCTCTGGGATTCACCCTAAAATATTCAAACAAATTGCTAATCATTACAGCAATCTTGGCTCCTTGGAATAAGGATAAAATGAAAAGGAAAGTTGATTTCCTTGTAAGAACAAAGTACAGAGATGTGCCAAAGCACAGATGTGCCAAAATTCAGGCTTCACTTTTTAAAAGCAAAACCAGGTCTTTATTTCAATATAAATGAGAACAAAACTGGGATTATATTTGGATGAAAGGACTAGAACAAGACTCCCAATTAAAATTATATCAGCAAAATCCAGCAATGTGTCAACCAGTAAGAAATYCGATTGTTCTGCAGACCCTGGCTGCCTACCAGGCTTAACTATCAGAAAAATACACCTCTACCCAAAACTATTTCCAAAAATTCGCATGGAGAACTTCTAAGGGACCGTTATTACTTTTACTAACTTTTTACAATGCATAATGCTCTCTGAAGTGCCTTTATTAGTGCATTCAGGGTTTTAATAAATTGAGAGACCATCCAAGATCACAGATTTACTCTCTTTCAAGCAGCACCTCCAAAAACCCTTCCAACATTCAGAAGTTCAAACCGAATGCTGACTATCACAGCGTGCTCTTCCCGACCTGAATATTTCAAATTCGGTTTCCTGATGAAAATCCCCCATCAAACACCTTTTTTTTTTTTTTTTTTTTTTTATTGACAATGGCGCTCTCCTCAGAACAAAGAGAACGACGCCTCGAGGGTAGGAAACGTGCATCTGCAACCCTCCATGTTTCATTGGCGACAAAAGTTTCCCTGACTTCGTGCTTCCTCCGTACAAAAAAAAAAAAAAAAAAAATGAGCGACAGGGAAAGCTGTGCCATTAAAATCATCGGAGAATCAAGAGTGCACTAAGAGCCCATTATTGCTGCTAATGAGGCTGGTACCGCTGCGCCGAGTTGCTCTTTGGCGGCTGCTGCTCCACAATTGAGGCAGCCTGGTGGACTCAGATCCGCATTGTCACGCTCCCAGAAGGCAGCACAAGGAAGGTCACGAGTCTGGGCAGCATCAGACACATGGGTAAAGCCAGCAGAAGGAAGGTTGTTCGGCAAAGAGCGAGTATGCAAATGCCTTGTCTTTATCTTAGCAGGGTAAGTTTGAACACAGCACAGCTCTGCTATTAAACCCCCAGGGTCGCTCCTGAGCTCCACCCAAGTGGCCGCAGCTACTCCCAACCGGGCGTGAAACGGAGCAGTTTAAAATATGACAATCGTAACTCCGCGTTTTCAGATGGCACCATTTGTTACAGGATTGGGTGTCTGCTGCGTGGTTTATCTTCCGCGGATGAAAAATTTACGGTCGCCCTCGAAAACGTTTCTGGGAGATTCAAGGAACTCGCCACCAACTTTCAGGGTAAAACAGCCCCCATAAATTCCTGCCCGGTGACACMCACACGCGCACACCAGTGCTCGGTGTGGGAAAGCAGGGCTCCCACAAAYAGCAGGTGACTGACCTTGCTCACAAACAGCACACGCAAAGTAAATTAACCAACGGAGGCATAATCATATGGGAAAGGCTACACCGAACTCAATATTCCTGTTTTCRCTGGAAGGGTAAGGCAGGACAAGTATTGCAGTGTCAGGCAGCTCAGAGAAGTAATACAATGGATTATTGGGCCACACGGCCTATAGAAGTATGGCTATTTATACCCAAAACATGATTCAAAACTGCAAAAAATAATACAGAAATGTCTAAGTCCATATTAGATAAAGATATCAATGTTTCCCAGACTCCCAGAAAACACTTCACCTCTGGTTTTATTTTCCACAATTAATGGACACATGCCATGTACATTGATAAGCAAATATTTATTAGCTAAGTTTACCATTTAATTCCATATTTAACCRAATTAACTTCAGATTAAATTATTTAATTTTATTCTTCCAATATAAAGACAGCAAATATAAAAGGTGGATATTGACAAAAATCTGTGCAAAAGCAACTGAAAACTGGGAAAAAACAACTAGTGGAACACCAAAAATCCCAAGTTAAGAGATGTAAGTAAGCAAGATGACAATTACAGCTGAAAAATAAAAAGCTAATGTATTTTCATGATCTCTCATCTCTTGCAAGAATGACTATATCCCTAGATACAATCTCTTTTTTTCTTCCTTTAATGAAATGACATTCAAAAGCCCTTCAAGAAGAACAACTGGCAGCAGCTGCAATATTCTTTAGATTTTTAAAAAGAGATGAGATGACCTGATTGAAAAATGCTGGTCAGTAACAATAGCTTTGTCCCATCCTTTTTTTTTTTTTTTAGTTTTTTTTTCCAAAGGAGAAAAGTGCTCCCTGACTGAGAAAAGAGTGGGCACAAAGCATGTTCTCCTAATCACTCAGAGGTAACAGGTCCCAGCTGAGCTCTACCAGGCAACAAGCTTTCTATTTCCTTTCAAAGAAAGGGAAGTAGACCTCATTTAGAGAATTTAGAAGTTGGATGATTTTTTTTATTCCYCCTTGTGAATAGAAATGGCTGCAAAATAGGCTGACTAATGCTGCAGCAGCTCTTCAGAGCCATATTGGGCTTACTGTGCAGAAGAAGAACTTGGGACATCTTCAACAGGAAACAAACATGTGCAGACATCCACGGACTCTTCTCAAACTGGCCTGTACTCTTAATTCTGGAGTAATTACTAATAAACCTGTATTTTGATCTGTTTCAAGTTGTTTCTAATGAAGCATCAAAGTATTTCAGAAAAGATGAGAGATAGACTTCTATCCCTATTACTATAATTTGCAAGGAAATAATAGAATAAAAGGCAATGGATAATTTGGGCTACTTTCCCTTGACCCTGACAAGGAATGACACAGAAGACAGAGCCTGGGGTCAATTTGGATCTCSTAATTTAATGACTGGAGCCTGTCAGTCAGAAGGGAAATGTGTTAATAAAATCGGCTCAGGTGCAAGGGGGGATTAGGACTCATTTCTCTGTGTGGGACTGCAGTGGCCAAAGGTTATCATTCAGAGTGCTAAAACTAAAAGATGCCGATAAAACAGCTTAGCATGTTTAGCAGCTGCTGCACAAACATAATAATCATTTCCACACTGAGCACAGAATCAATACAGAGAATTACTTCCAAATGCCTRCTAGGGTGTTCGCAATGTCACCAAGGAAGGTCTGTCTCAAATCCCAGAGTCATCATCCCGGTACATATCCCACTCACTTCCCTCACCAACACTTCCTTCTGACTCTGAAAACTCTGTTGGACATCCTGCTCTTCTACATCTGCCCTGTTCCATCCTCTCTATCCCATAGCTTGAACACAAGGGGGACCAGCAGAATTATTTAGTTCTTAGGCTGCTCCAGGCTTGCTTAGGCAAGACAAATTTTGTCCAGAAGACTTCCTTGATCAATGTAATAAAGAAAATCTGTGGCCACTTTCTATCTTCTTCTCCAGCTTTGGAATTCAGTAATTTTTTTTTTTTTTATTTAATAATTTTGCTTTCCAGTAAATAATTTGATTTTTCTGTTAACTTTTTACAATTCAGTGCTTTGCAGTTACAAACACAACTTCTAAGTCCTCTTGTTATTTTAACTTTCGATCTTTTATTATTGAGTCTCTTGGGCTACCATATCTTCTCCATTTTAAAGAATTTCTTTCATGCATTTTTATAAAACTTTTTTTTTTAAAAATTAATATGCTGCACTTAACAATTTTACAACTCAGTGTTCTGTGCATCCCAAAGCAAAGCACCAAGAGCCAACAAGTCAAGCAAATAAGAACTGTAATTACAAAATTAATCTACTTCTACTTTTGATTTGAACTAAACTAAAGCAAAATTAATGTGGTAAAGAATTCCACAAAAGCGCTGCATGAGCAAAATCCACTTAAGTAGGTACAAAAAATAAGAAAATGAGATATTAAAAAAGATTGAGTAATTGAGTGGAAAACACCACTGGATAGCTACAAAAAGAAAAGCAAATGGAGGTGGTTATAGTACCTGGGCAGGGAAAACGAAAATRTGCAGACACCTGTTACTTACATCTTACATTCTACTTTGGTAGCAGAACTATCATAATCCATATTTCATCCTTAAGGAAAAAATAAAACAAAGCCCTCACCCTTTCCATGCTTTGCTGCAATATTCAACTGCCAAATCTAAACTCTTTGCATCAACTTATTCCTTACACACAGCGATTAAAAAATTATGGAATAAAGCCGCAAACACATAATATCAGGTGGCACAATAAAAAATTTCTTTTTAAAAATTATTTATAAGCTCTGGTAAAAATCTTCAAGGCTACTGAGTAACTTCAAGTAAGTCTCTTCACATAACCATATCCTTTAGCTTTTTATGGATTTTTGCTCTCTTACATCTGAATCAGGCTGTAAACAGTACAGATGCAATTTTGTGTGAGCAGCAAAGGAAATCAGGAAAATATTGCACAGAAATCCGATGTGAAGAACAACAGTAGCTGCAGAAATAATGTAAGTTCTGATGGTCAAGTTTCAATATCCTTTTAAAAGATGCAGAATATGTTCACTTGCTTCAACATCATTTATTGAACTCTAGGATCACATTACAAGAGCCGTCGAATACTACGGGACAGCAATTATTGTTGAAGATGCAACAGAGGTCCTGGAATACAAATAGAGGGAGAGAGAGACTGCTCTGTGGGAAGATCTAGTACACAATCTGAGTTCTAGTGTGAAAACCASTGTTTTGGTGACTCTTCAGCCAATCCCATGCAAGCTTATTGTTAAAGCAGCGCTTACTGTTGGCATAAATCTGCTTTTCTACACCTCTGTACAACTGAGTTTCTAAATCAAAGATATAAAAAGTACAATTTCCCAGCCAGCAGCTTCCCTCTGTTAGGAAGTGTGCAGGCTCCTGAACTTTTACTCTCACAGAGACTTTGAAAGCTCTCCATGGTACAGGCTCACGAGTCAAGGCAGACAACCTGTATTTCCTAAACCAGCTGTAATTTTAATACTACTTTAGGAGATTAAGACTGAGATGTGATTTTTTTTCTCTAACAGAACAGCCTGTCCTTCATTGCTGGAATGGAAAAATGACATCCACCATCGAGCAGCAAGAGTCAGGCGGAATATTGTTATAACCTTAACAAATAAGAAGCTGGACAAGCCTATGGAAAATGCATGGATGTAAGAGGTTGAGATAGAGGTGGATTAGGACTAGGAGGAAAAGAGATTTAGAGGATAAAAAGGACAACTTGAGTAGTCAGAAAAAAATGCAGCTGGCAAAGGATGCAGTTTATCCATATAATGTATATGTAATGTCTACGTGCCCTATGGTGTGCTAATACTTGCCCTGTGCCTCTTGATAACATTTCATCAAGAATCCTCCTAGGGATCTCCATTCCCAGGATTTTCAGGATGCTCTGTGTGACAGCTGTGATCCTCTGGGGGCTGTGCAAAAGGCAGCCCTTGGGCAGGAGGACACTGGCAGGGGCAGGGGCTGGTGCTGAGCTCACGGGCAAAGCCACACGAGCTGCACAACACAGACCTCACCCAAACCCACCATTCCTGCAGAGTTTCTGTGTCTCTGTGGTGACTGTCACTCATCCTGATGAGAACTCTTATGGTCCTCATTCCAAGCTGCTGYTGTTTATTTCTCTGTGTATTTCAGGAATACCAAATGCCGAGTCTTTTCCTGCCTCTAAGGATCTTACCCTAATGTTACATTTTTCTGCACATTTCACTGTTTCTCCTTTTGGCTCGTGGTGCAATTGGCTCTGCCCTGTTTTTCTAACAATTTCTTTAGTTTTGATTTGTTTTAGTGCAGAATAAGATTTCCTTAAATATTTCCATATTTCACACCTGATGTGAAATCCTGGAACAAACAAAAATACCTGTCCTACCCAAGAAGGCAGAATGAGATGGGTGCTGAGACCCAGCTTTTACCAGGAAAAGCTGCTGCTGCCTCTTCAGGTTCGTCTTTGTCACTGGATTCCAAACCAAGAAGCCAAAATCACTACTTACTGTTATTAATAATTTTATTTTTTATATTTTTCATGTTTGATTTTGATAGCTTCATTGTAAAGCTCCATGTTTATTTGGTATTTAAGCCTAAAAACCACACAGAAGTATTTTTTTAAACACTACTAACTTCCAAAAGTTGGACCTCCTCTTGGTGGCCTTTCCCAGCCTTAAGGATTCTACGATTCATTGTGATAGAACTCTTTCTGCTGTATAATAGTTTGCTTATATTTTTCCTTGCGATAAAATATTTTCCCTGCTGGTGTCACTAGAATAATAATCTTCTAAAAAGACAACTGTCCTTGGTTATGAGATGGTGTTTTGGTTTGAGTTTCAATAGTTGATGGACTGTGGAATGTGTTTGTCACATGGTTAAAATCCTTGCCATAAGGTCTCAGGTACTGTGGTGATTTGTGCAAGGACCTCGCCAGCACAAAACACATTTTCCTGTATAAGAATATTGTGACTCATTTTCTGTATTTCTCTAAATTTTAGTTTCTACTTGGGCAATGAACACTTTGAAAAAAATTAATTCTACGGAGTAAATATTTTAAAATGTGTAATGTGTGCTACCCCATGGCTACTCAACATGGATATAAGCTTATTATACAAATTATTATTTTTTTGCCAGTAACTCAGGGCAGAATTCCCTTTAACTGTAATTTATCCATTTTCTTSTTGATGCATGAATAACTCCATTCCTCTTATGCTGAAAATATAGTAGAGATGTACCTCTATTAAAAAAAAGCAGCAGGTATTTTTTCTTGGCTGTATTGAATGTAGGTAGGGGGCAGATTTAACATGTAATCAGAATCCTCTTTTACAGACTTGGATTTTATAACAAACTCTTTTTTTAAGTTGGTACTCTCTGATGAGGGATACTGGATCTCCCAAAAATTGCAGTATGAAGTATTAATTAACAGAGGTGATGCTAATGAAATATAAATATTCTAGCAGCTTAATGATAAAGAAAATGACTTTCAGATAATTTTTGGATCATGCTTGACAGCACTACCTAAAATTGTGCTGTACTTTAAAATTGCTCTTTTGCTTGCCTAGATGTCTGATAGCAGCTTAATTAGTAGCTTACATCCAGTGAGAAAACATAATTTCTTATCCTTTTCTCACTTATATTTTTTGAAATGTTACTTGCATTAAAAGTTCCTTTCTMGTTCAATCTTTACAGCCTGGAAACTGTGAAGTTTGGCCCAATCTCCAAATGGTTGGGACTGAAGATGAATAAGTAAAAGAGGAAGAAGCACAAGCAGAAGAAAAACTTGCAGGAGAGGACACAAGGTGCACTTTTTCCCTCTTCTTTCTTCCCATTCACACAAAAAACCCGTTGTGACATAAAAAGAAATCATTACAACAAAGCAAAGGGTCCTCATTACTTCTGAGGAACGAGAATGTCAAAATTTGGGACAAATGAGCAAACGTAAAGCATTTCAGTTTCATTTCAAGAGCACTGTCTAAGGACACCCTTTAGAAAGGTTTTCTATTATACTTGAGAACATCTCCCAATTTTGTTAAAGATCATAGAAATTTATAGATCATCTTGTTTTTCCTTTGGTCCATAAGAAGCAGCAGAAAGTGAAACCATTCCAGCAAGTTCACTTTTCCAGCTGCTAAAATTTATGTCCATATTTTGCAATCTAAGGCAACTTTTTAATATACCACTAATGGTTATTTCATTTTCAAATGGAAATAGTGGAAGGTTCATCAAACTTATGCTCCTGGGAGCAATTCTGACATAAAACAGGGATGACCAGAAGATACAACATAAATATATCATCTCTAATTTCTTAGACTAATTGATAAATATCTCTATGAGTCGATCATAGTAATTTTTAGGAGTGCTTTATAAATGAGAAATAGACTGTTCAGCAGCACAGTGCCCATAATATTCTAGTCAAAAAATTCTCTACCCTCACATCAAACMCCAGAAATTAAGATTTATGCTTAATAGTAATAAGTGGAGAACCACAAGACCTCACCCTATGTGTTCAACATGGTCACTATTCCTTTGAGTGAATAAATACGTACCTCTGTACTGGTTCCAGTAGATTACTGAATGAAAAAAAAATGAATATTCGATCATTTTCAGTTTTTAATTGAATATTCATTTTGCATTTTGTCCAACTCTTTGGCAGATATACTACATCAGAATTCCTGCTGGAGTTCTACTGGGTGTGCTTAATTGATAACACCAGCTAATTAAATTTACAACTTCTATGCATATTAATTCTCCATTTTTATTTTGGCACTCTGGAATTCCATCAAGCCCCTATTAATAAAGGATGCAAACATGGGTACAGAGCCATTTCTGTGGCTTAGTACACATGTGGAGCTTCAAAACACAGAACCTACGACTGGTAATAAAATAGACACCTTTGAACTCACTTGGAATATAAAAGACAACCTCAAAAAGCCAGCCTTTTCTGAACCTACAACGATCAAAGCCGTGGTTTACTTAGGAAAGATAGTTATTTGAAATTTCTTAGATCAAGATACATATTATCATATATTAAAAGCCTTGGGGATCTGTTTTAATGTGCAATATCCAACTTGCAGTTTCCTTCCCCAACAAAGCTCACAAGAAAATACAACACCCAGTTTTTCCCTAGCAGGGAATGTTGGATGCTTCTGGATTGACCCCAGTAAACCCGAAACACTTTTTGAATTTGCCCTCCAAAGTCTGCCCCCTTGCGATTTTCAATATATCATGAGATCCAGAAAAACTTCCCATTCGGTGGATTTGCCCTCAAAATACATTCACAGGTGGTAGAATTATTTTTTTCCCTTATTGATCCGAGGCTTCTTACGCGCAGAAGAATTCCATGAAGAGGACCACATCTGTATCGCTGTAATTGCCACAATCACTCTCATTCTGCAGCCACAGCTCTGATTGCACAAGTTTCTACTGCACAAAAATAAGACATTTATTCTTTCAAAAGCTCGTGCTTATTTGATATCAGCATCATCTCACACCATCTTGAAGGGAAGTAAAATAGCAAAGACCAGAAGGGACAGCGAACTCTTGGGTTCAGAGCAGAGGCAGGACTCCCTCCCACTGGTGTTGCACATGTGGCCACCCACCAGCATATTCCAAACCTGGGATTATAGTACTCACACAAGTGGCTGAGATGTTTAACAGTAGTTGAGGAAAAAAAAAAAAAAAGTGTTGTAGGGTGTGTGGGAGATTCAATTTGCCTTGGAATATTTTGCTCTTTGATTTATCTTCCTATTTCAAAAGATATTTTCTGTGCATTAAAAAAAAAATATTATAAGTACTACAGCACCACAAAGCAAAGATGTTTTCAAAACTGATTTAGACCATTTAATTCAATAAACTACTTTATCTGAAGTCAGAGAAAAGTGGCTTTGACAACCAATAATAAAACTTGGATCTTTCAGAATGTTGTGTTAATAAGACTTGAATTTGATGGGTGAATTTTGCTGACCTCACCATAAACCTTTTACATTATGGAGATGTTATAAATAGCACTCAGCAAATGTGCTTGTTGAAGAGAGGAATGAATGTGGATACATTGGTTTTCATTGGCACACCATTGCTTTAGATTTCAGTTTTATTTTTGAAATCCTGATACAATTCAGGTCACTGATAATAGCCACCAGTCATTCCCAACAGGTTTTTTACAGTGTAACCCCAGTGAACTTTTGCTGCTGTCTATTATCCACTCCAGATGCGTGCCACTAACTAAGCTGAGATTTACAGCCTTTGAGAGTAGTTAGCAAGTGGAAAATTAAAACAAATAAACTATGTATTGTTCCTTATGATAAATTATATCTAACTGTAGGAAGACTTTCATTACTGCTAAGAACCTCGAAGAATATTCCAAAATATATGACTGTTTGTCAAAACAGCTGTTTCCTTTCCTGGAGAGAAGGAGGCCTACCCTGTGTYAGCCCCTGAATTAGGCAGCAGCGATCAGTTGTAGCGGAAATCCTTATGGGGGCTGCCAAAATTCACTCCTTAAYGAGGGAAACCAAGTAAGGACAAGGCAAATGGACAAGGAGGAAGAGAAGGATTTTCCCTCTGGCTTGGAGTGAGCTGCTGCCAGKTCCTCTGGGGCCTTCCACAAATCCTCCCTGTCCTGAGGGATGACACCAGAGCAGAGCACGAGGCTTGACCTCACTCATCCCACTCCGTCCGTCAGGCTGAGCAGTCTCCAGGCTTAACACACAAAGTCCGATGGAGGTTGTAGATCCTTCAGCTGTGAACAAGTGTGGGACTTTTAGTGTGGATGTCTTTCGTGCCTTGGCCTGGTTATAAGTATTGATCACATTATTAGGAGCTAATAGATAACAAACACCACGGCCACGCTATGGCCATGGAGGAAAAAGTAATGGTTATGGAGGTTATGGGTGGAAAAAGTATAAAATTTCTCAAAATAGGTGAAAGAAGTTCATAAAATTAGGCAGAAAAAGGAGATCCAGATGCAACACTGTGGGAGATGCCAATCTTCCCAAAACAAAGGGCACACGCTCCTATCTCCCCACCAGCCCTTTTTCTAATATTTTCCCCAAACACTGACTCCTGGCTCCTGGCAGAGATCAGATCCTTGGCCAGATGGACCTTTCCASAGAAGTTATTTTGGGGTCTGAATCAAAAGGAAAAGTTTCTCCTGTTGCCTTCTAATCCCCCTTACATTTACCTTTCTCAGTTACAGTACATAAAGCTATTGAATTAGCCAATAAAGGCCAAGTATTAAAGCTATTATTTCTGCACTTCTGAAGTTACACTTGAGAATAGAAGGCTTGGAAGAAGTTCTGCTTGATCCTTAGGGGGAGAAAAGGCTTATTTATAAAAAGTAACAGATGTAGCTAGATGAAAAGAAGCCAACCATACCACTCAAAAATAAAAAAAAAAGATATTAATCCTTCACTCAGCAAAAACTGGRTACTTGCAATATGTGAAGATGCTATTAAAATGCTTCTGAAATTTTCAACTTAAAAAAATTATTTTGCTCATAAGTAAGTTGAATTATTTGGGAAAAAAAWATCCTAAAATCACTGAATGATCTGTGCAGGATTTTTCAGAGAATCATGAATGTGGAAAGCTTCTCTGGTTTTGTCGATAAATGTGTCTCTGTCTGCTTCTTCTGCTATAATTCTTATATTCATTAAATGAGCTTCAAATGTCACACTTTATATTTGAAAATGTTTATTCTGCAGCAGATAATTTGAACTAGTAGGCCAAGTTAGTGCATGCAATTCCCTGATGTGCCCTTACCACRTATGCACAAGAAGAATTTAGGCTGGATTCAAACGATGGGGAAGACAAGAGAATGACACGTGGATGACAAATGGTTGCCACTCCTGTTCTTTGGGCAAGTTTACAGCCTGATTTGGAAACATATTTCTTTTTTGCACAGGGCTGTATGACCACCACTGCATGGCAGCACATTTTCTAACAAGAGCCTTGTGGCTTATAAACCTTAATGTATGAGGTTATTTTAATTCTTTCCTCTAAAAGCAATTCTCCCAGGTGGCTTCTAAAGACCAAGATAACTTATATTTGTGTGACAGAGAAGCAGAGAGAAAGTGCAATATTTTATTGATGATTTGAAAAAGTCATCAGCAAGCTGCAATTTGTATTCTAACGAACAAGGACTGCGTTGTTATCATCCCTTAAAATAACTTATCAACCAGCCAAAATTATCCTAACTTTGGTTTCTTAAATTCTACCACACTTCCATAATAAGTGGAGCTCAATGGGCCTAATCTAAGACTATTTTTGCTAACAATTTGGTGAGCAATACAGACTTAATTCACAGCAGTATCACCACAGACTGTGCTGGAGGAAACTCATGGTGCTAGGGATTAAAACCCAATGACAATGATTACCATAGGTATGGGGTCTGTATTTGCAAACTGCTTTTTATATTTATCTGCTTATTTGAATAATTAAGCTTGTTCTTAGAAAGACTGAATAAAAGCCAAAAAGGACATAAGCATAAATACATAAATGGCTGTGGGTTGAAATTAGTAGGAACATACCAGTTATGCCACTTGATTTTTAATAAACAGAAATTTTGTGTAGCAGTAGAAGAAAGTGGAAGAAAATAGAACAGCAGGACCAAAGGGTTGAGAAAAAAAGCCTCTTCCATTGCTTATTCCAAATGCTACCTATGCTGCATTCAGTGAACATAAAAATCCATTTGCCTACATTTAACACCATTATGCCCTTCAGAAGTTGGGGTTTGATTTTTTTTTTTTTTTTTTTTCTGGTAGTAGAACAGAAGAACATTTAGGACACTTGAAATCCAAAAGTAATGCCACTGTAAGTCTCCGGTTTCCTGCTCAGCTTTGGTCCTATGTGAGCACTAAGGATAATTCTCTTCAAAAATGAAGAAACAACCAAAACCTTGGCTGAAGCCATTACCACTCTGAGCCTTGATCACAMGGCTCCAAAGGATATCATTAGCACAAGCTTTACATGTTTTTGTRCAACAATTACACAGAATTTAATATTTTTCTTCTGCATATTTACAATTTAGAATTGATCTGGGTGCTGGAGGTTATTTTCTTCTCATACAAACAACAAGTGCAGTATCAACATCTACACCCAAGGGAATAATACCTTCAGTAGGGAACCCCAGGCCCATCCATTTTCTGTAAGAGCTGAATGGGAATGACTACTCAAAGTAATAGGTTTTAAAATGTTTTCTGAGATAAAGCAGCAGTACCCCAGCTTTTTTTTTTTCATTGTGATTCTGTTAGGAAACAGGTAGGCAGCAATAATTTAGAATGTAATTCCATTTACACACAGATCTGAATGTAGACTTGAGACTCCTTTGTGTAATTCAGGGCTCTGGAATTGTCACATTCAGTGTATCTCGCTAAAACCTTGGTATTACAGATTGCAAATGCAGAACAGTTGTTAAGTTTCCCATCCCTGGGGAAAGTGCAGGCACTGCAGATTTAGAGTGCTCTGTCTGCAGGCGAGACAGAGCCAGCCAGAAGCTCCGTGCATCAGCTTTTCTCCCGGCCAAGGAAAAAGTGACCTTGCTCCTGTCCTTCTTGGCAGGTTTGAAAGACATGGAAGAAACTGCATGAGAAGTAGGCAGCAACAGGGGAGAGAAGTGGTATATCACCCTTTGGGGCTGCAATGCAAATAAGCTCTGTAAGACTGTAAATATATGCGTGTCTACCTTTCTCTATGCTTTTTTTTTCCCCATATTTTTTTCACATCCACCTTCTCTCTCCTGCCTTCCCTCCCTGGCAGGCTGTTACTGTCTGTCACCTCGCCGTGGGACCAGGTGGCACTGACACGTAGCAGAAAGCAGCAGCAGCGCTGATAAAGGATGCAGGAGCCACACGGATAATTACACGTGGTGCTGCAAGGAGAAGCAGCAAAACAACTGGCACCCAGCTCCTCCGTGCCTGTCAGCAGGTGCAGCAGTATCCATGGAACCAAACAGCACCCTGGGAATACAGGGGCTGGTTCAAAAATAATCTGTCAACAGGCAGAAAGTCAAGGCAGGCTTCAGTCTGCTTCTCTGCTCTGGTTGTGTCGTTCAGCCAGGCAAACTCGTGTGGGACTGAGCTAATGCATATCCATACACACAYATAAGTGCTCTGAGGTGTATCTATGAGGTGATGCCATATATCTTGCACTGATCTCTGCTGCATGTAAAGTCAGCTTTGTCTGCATCCACGCGTTCAGGTCAACCTCCTGTCCCTGCGTCCCGCAGAGATGCTCTTGTCCTCTCTAATAACACAGCCCTCGGAGCAAATGTGGTGTGTCTCATGAGCTGCAAAGTCAGAAGGCATACAGGGAAATATGCAAGGAAAATGCTGGGACTTGACATGATCATCTTTTTCATGGCAAAGCCGTTGGACATTCGTTTTTGTTCATGTATAATTCAGAGTGGGAATTCAACCTGAAACGAACACTGTGTGTGTGCAGTTAGGCACTCACAATAATGAAGAATTTAGGAATAACATTAAAAAACAGAAGAGCATTGCTCTTCAAAACACAGCCTACATTTTTCAAGTGTGTGTTTCCACTTGAACAGACAGTTTACAGTTCTTGAAGCTGCTGGACTATTTCAACCAAGCCAAAGACTGGGAGTTTTAAAGATATTAATTCTGAGAAGATTTGGGGAAATCAAGAGCTTGTCATGTAAGAAACTTATTTCCTRCCTCCATTAACAGGGAAGCTGTGAAAAACCTCTCTCCCTGCTTTGTCCCAGTGAGTTTGGCAATCACCTCAGACACTCTTGCCTTGCCAGTGAGSCCCGGGGCAGCACTGCTGGGGTGCCCCACACAGGGCTGCCCACCGSGGTGAGCAGTGGGGGCACAAGGGAGGGTTTGGGGAGCACTGCAGGGAGGCAGGCAGGGAGCTGGAGAGMAGGGATGGGGAAAGGCAGACTGTGGAGGGAAGGATGGCAGCAGAGCCAGGTCTGGAAGCAATGTCTGTGTTAGCTTAGGAAGGGCAAAGGTACAACGTGGGTTTCAGGGAAGATTACAGCAACCTGGCTTTTTAGGGGGGACAGATGAAGATTCAAGATACTATTCCATTTTTTAATTTAATTTAGATTATGAAACAACACTTTTTTTTTTTTCTCTTGGTTCTTGGTGATTAAGGATCTTTTCCCTTTCTGACTCACTATTTCCTTGGTCTTTGCACTGTTTCCAGTAGTTGAATCCTTCTTTTCCCCCTCTCCAGGAGGCTCCTGCATTCTTGCCTTTGAGAACAGCAGTGGCTCTTCTCACTGATTCCTGCCTTTAATCCCTGCAATCCTCCTGCAGTACCTTGATTCACATCTTACATTCCTCTCTCTGGTTTTCATACTCCTAGCCCCACATCCTCCTTCGATTCCTATCCCAGGTGTTTTTCCATCTCATGCTAAGACTGGGTATACAGTTTTCCTGCCTCCTCCACTCTTATTTCTGTCCTCTGCTCTTGTAGCATGAAAGGAGAGACAGGACCAACACAGTGCCCCTGCTCTCTTTGTCTAACAGCAGTTTACAGCCACCTCCAGGACTTTGCCTGCCATCAAACTCCTCTAATAGCCTGCAGCCGTGTTTCAACTGATTTTACAAACGTCTGGAGGTGTTAAAGTGAACACAATTCCCTTCAGCCTGAATGGCTTAGAATCAGATATTTCTCCTCTATACCAAAAAGGCAAATGTGTAYTTGATGTCTCTGACGGCTGTCTTTGTTCAGGGATCTATATGTCTGCTTGCAGACTGTTTGTGGCATGATGAAAAACCTAAGCACTAAAAATATTAACCGTATTTCAGCTGACAGCACATCTATCTCAGCATTAACCACGAGCATATAAAGAATATCAGGTTGTTTTATGAACAGGCTCTGCTGCAATTGCAGTAATAGACCCGGTGCTATTAAGGAGTGMCAGTTTGTTGTGTTTGCATTACAACTGTCAGGCTCCAGGATTGTACAGACCTCACTCCATTGCCTCTGGAACGATGAGCATGAGAAGCAGAGCGGAAAGATTAACTGCAAATCCAACTGGAGGAGCTGCACAGGTGAGGCAAAGTTTGTAGAAGGGTAATGGCTCTGTGCTTCTCGGGAAGAGACAAGCTGTGAAGGGGAAAGTCTTGCTTCCCAGCCCAAGATGAGATCAGGAATGTCAGAGGTTTAACACGCGAGCTATTAACTTGCAGATACTCCAGCGGGATGTTGTGAAGCTCAATTAATATTTGCAAAATRTTTGAAAATGAAATGCTGAGAATTAACCTCGCTATCACGAAAATCAGTGACAATTATGGCAAAATCCTGTTTCTCAGCTGCTGATACATTCTCCCATACATTCTCTTTTATAAAAGAGTTATAAKCATGGCTTGCTTGTGATAGTCTATTATCCAGCTACCAGCTCCCTTTTAACAAAATCTTCTTAGTAAATGGTTCTGGTGTTCCCTATTTAAAGTCGTTAATTCTTATCCCTCTCTTATGTTGTATTGCACAAATCCAAACCCYAATTAAAAGCAAAAAAAGTAATCGTGTTGACAGATTATTATCGATATTTTTCAAGGAAAAAAAAATCCTTAGAAATGACTACAAAGTGCAAATATTGTTTACAATTAAAATGCAAATTTCAGGCCTTTAAGCTGAAACTCGGAACATCAATTCTGTACAACATAAGCTGGTCAAAACGATATTACATTTCGTTTATCACTTCACATAAGCAGACAAGGAGAAATCTGGTAGTCAAGTCTTTCTCTCTCRGATGTTTGAAGCATTCTGCTGAGATCTGACACCCATCAGGACACCCCACGAAAACTTATTGTACCGCTAGGAATGATTTATAGTGTGCTGTGAACATTGTTTCGTGTGGTGAGGTCTTGTTAGAATGCTGATGTATTGGAAAAAAAGCATCATCACCTCCTAAACTTACTGTGATAATGTAGAAAACCTGTCTTGGTGGCCATCCAGCYTCAGCACCGCTAGCTGTAAGAACCAGCATCCCTCCTCTCTGAGAAGCTTTTCAAAATGCAGCACCTCCCCTCAGAGCTGACAGATTCTGATCCATCCTGAACATCCAAAATCACATTAAGGAAAGGCTTCTTATGCTTTCATCACCAAAAAGAATAATCCCCTTGCCCCACCACTTAAAACAGGGTTAGTCCAATTATTGTTAGTCCAATTCTTGTTTAAACAGTTCTTTTACAGTTGCCAGTAGTCTGGGGGCTTAGGCAATGAAGAATACATAGTTTTGGTGTTGTGACTGTGCAGTGGCTTCTGACTTGATAATTCATTTTTAATCAACTCACAGACGTAGGGGATATTTCTTATGGCAGCTAGAACTATACAACACAGCATTTTGGCCAACTTGTCTGTCTGCATTGTATTTCCATGACAGTTTAAACACCATGTAGTAAGAAGGTGTGACAGAATAACAAACTATAACAAAATATTACAGCTATACTGATTGCACTGCCCAACCAAATTTCCTTCCCCCAATTACACACATCTCTGATATTTCATAAACAACTGCAAACCAACATAAATCTCCCTCTGATGCATACAGAACAATTACAGATTTCAGCCTCACTGCATAGCAGATATCAGAATGCAGACCAGCAGAAATCTGCTGAGCTGAAGCAAAAAAGTTTTATTCCCAAAAGAGATGCTATGTAGATGCTGAATGTAGGCCTGAATCTGTGTCTAGCTGATGTACAGGCTTACATTCTGCCTTGGAAACTGTCTAAAAAAGCCCACAGCAAAGAGAGAAATAGGAGAGCAGTCAAGGTTCTGCTCACTTGCATTAGTATGTTAATCAAGGAATGGGATAAGAAGCTTTTTGTTTTGTTTGAATTTAGCAATCAGACTGCTCTGGCTTACGTATGAGCATATATTTAGCAAAATCACAAACAAAGTTAGCAATCAAGTAGCTGAGAGAGATCCTCCAATGCATCCAATTAGGCACAGAGCTTTCCACCTGAAGGAGATCACGACAGGGTCTGTGGGTTTGCCTGCACTGCAGGGAGAAGCTGCTGCAGGGACAGACTCAATGATCACCCATGCCTGCAGTGGCCAGCTGATCAAAGGAATGGCTAATTGATGGGGAAGGCTTTTGGGTAATTATGATTTGGTTGCTCAGATCTTACACATTTTTAGTTAAATGAACTTCTGCCTTGACAGATGGACAGTAGCCTGGTGTCTCTTGAAGCTCAAAGGGTTGTGTCTGAACTTCTAATGAGGGTTATAGGAGAGAGGAAATAATGTTCCCATCTGTAGTATTAAGTATCCAGTATCTGATACAGAAAGGGTCAAGAATAATTTTTCATATGGATGAACTATTATTGGATGAACTATTGAGCAATATTTCCAAAAAATCCCATAATTTGATGAAAATGAGTTTGACTCTACTATTAAAGCAGCTGATGAAAGTGCCTTAGTGCYAAAGTAAAGGAGGGGATAAAGATGTCAGTATAGGATTGGTTGGAACAAAGAAGAAGAAGGTTACAGGCAGTGGATCTTGCAGGCACAGGGTAAAGTCACTCATAGCTGAATATTTTTACTACTACTTTAAAAACTGGTATCTTATATACTGACTATTAAAACTGTACAGTAAAAAAAAAATCAGAGTAAGCTAAAGTTTTAAAGAAATAAAAAGAAGTTCTGAGTAAGAGGGATCTTCCATCTACATTTTACTAGATTGTTAGCAGTTAAAGACGGAAAGARTGAAGTGATATTTTTTTCTGCACTGGTGGGTAGAATGAAGGGATTTCTCTTGAACGTAGCGGAAAAAAGTGGACCTTGCACTGACTTTACCAGAGGAGAAAGAGCTATGTGGTACCTATTTCSCTTTCTTGTTTGAGATCACCTCATCCAGGCAGCTTTAGTGTATCAGAGCTCCTTTGAAAGGCCTTGGCAGCCCACCCACAAAATTCACCAAAGTCCCCTTTGCCCTTCCAGTTGCTTTCATGGGAACTTACAGCTCCTGTTGTGTAGGATTTGACCCACTCTGACATGCAATACTTGGGGAAGTTACCATATATTCCTTCCTAAGAGGATTTGAAGTCTCAATTTCCACTMTTTTTGATGCTACAATAAATAATGCAATAACAGGCAACATTAGGAAAAGGTGCTATGAAACAGGAAGTTGCATCARGATTTCAATCCAGAAGTATCCATATTTTAATAGAATATATTAACAAACTCCCAGGTATAACTTATTTTCCTAGCCAAAAGCATAGTTAACCAAATTACACAAAGCTGAAGGAACTATTGTAAGTTTTACATTCAACAAACACATAAGAAAAAGACCTTTTTCTAGGARAAGCTACAGAAGGGATCATGAACATTTGCTCTCTCTATTCTTACCTTCACTAGAAAACTGTTTGTATTAAAGAATAAAAMTTGATGACAAGTGCTCCACACATACACATCCAATTATTCTCTGATGGCTGTTTTTTATGTATTTGTTAAAGAAATGTGTGAGGTGACCTGTGATCTTTCTCAGATGCAGCAGATCTGATTGCTGTTTCTACAAGGTGTAGGCAATACAGCTTCAATTTAAGGCRTCAGCAAACTAAATAAATCCCATTATTGTCAGTCAACTACAATCTTTTATTTACTTGGATGTGACACTAATTATAGTAGAGCTTTCATAGTGAGGAATACCTTCTGACACATTTATCAAGGACAATATAAYAAATACTGTGGTAAGAGAGTGACTTTGGGTCAAACTCTATTCATTTACATTGGTATTTATCAAGATTAATTATTTGGATTTGTACCATAATACTGGAAAAAAAATTGGTTTTCTGCTTTAGATGTTGTGCTTCCAGAATGAAGTTGTACAGGTCAAATTCTTCTGTGTGTCAGTCATATCCTTTAATACAATACTAACCATTTTTCCAAAAAAAACCCTGACCAAAAACATTTCCATGGAACAATAAGCAAACCAAAGWCCTCGTTTGCTGTCAATGCTTCAAAATTTCTTTTGAGAATGGAATTTTTGAATACAGTCTATAGATGTGTAACAAAAGTAGCTTATGCAMTTATATGCAGCACTCGGATTTTTAGCTGAATGTGCTCACAACAATCTGGTGTGGCTCAACCCCCTGCCAGAGCTCTCCTCATCAGATGTTCACCAGGTGTGTGGAGATACAGCATTTGGGGCAGATGCCTTCCATAGCAAAGAGTCTGAGTCTTTACAGTGGCATAAGAAGTCTTTTAATTTCTTACATCTGGCAGCTCCCAGCGCAAACAACATCGAAACGTCTGAAGTGACATTTGAAAGCACTCTTGAAATGCTGTGTCTGGGTGTTCAGACTAGAGAATTTGAGCTAGCACATGCTGTTTGCACTAAAATATAAATAATCATGTTACAAATACAGGGATTTTATTATTATTGCTATCAGTACTTTCAAAATTTGCTGAAGGCAGCTATAGAGAGGGCAAAGAAGAGGAGACATGCTGTTCCCATGGACTCTACTTCCCCTGCAGCTCAAGGGGCAGGAGGCCACTACTCCCTGTTCCAAAAGAAGGACTTTTTACAAGGTGGCTGAACCTGATCCCCCTCTGAGGTGCATTTCCAGCAGTGCAGAGGACAGCTGATGGCAGGCAGGCAGCAGCCACCAGGCAGCAGATGGGCAGGTCGGTGGGAAGATAACCCCAGGCTATCAGCAGAGAGCCAGGGCATGGAGAGCAGCACTGTGTGATCACCGAATGTACCAAACAGCAGAAAGACTTTGTCTCTCTGCCCACCACAAGCCATTTACCRCACCTGTTGGGTCCTGTGAATGCCTCTTTCAAAGATGTTTTGAGGGCATGGCCAGCCCTTCCTCCTCACTTCAGTCTGAGGGGTTAAACTGACACAGCACAACCCAAACACTGCACATTTCAGCAGTGCCTTTTTGGAAATACAGATCTTATTTTAATCCCTGCTTGAAATGGAGATGTGTTTATCGTACAAACTTGAAAACTGGAAAGTATTGCTAAAGACTTTGGAATCACTGTGGCTGTTAATGACCATCAGATCAGGAGCTGTAAAAGCCAAAGACAAGGAAAGCAATGAAAGAAATAAAGAAAACACACAAGAAGGTAAAGAAAACACACAGATAACATTTCCCTATTGACTACTGCTTGTGAGGTATAGAGTGCAAAATATTAAAGACATGCGGGCCCTAAAGTCTAGGTTTTTAAAATTCATTTTAAAAAGCACTATTTTGTTACAATGAAAATCATACTACTGCAATAGAAAAGTAAATTTATCTGAGGCACTTCAAATCCTAGTTGTTGGTTGGTTTGGGATTTTTTTCCTATAGCACAGCATGCAGATGTCTGGTACTGGCTCAAAGCACATCAACCTAAGGAAAAGGATGCCCCAATAAAAACCTGAATTCTTACACATGACTTTGGACTTGAGCTCYCATCTCATGTCACATTTAGTTTTTCTCTAGAAGTTCACTTTTGTATTCCCTGTTCCACAGAATACTTAATCTAGTTTTGTTTGGGTTTCCTTTCTTGTTGATACTTTGGCAAACTGGATGGCCACACATCAGTGGCACTTTGTCTGTTTGGAGACAGACATTAATGCAGGCAGTAATTGTCCCATTTGCATTTCTATCAAAAGACAAAAAGAGAAGGACACCACCAGCAGTTTAGAACCTCCTCCTGCTCCCAACCTTCTTTTCCTCTCCCACTGCCCTTGCAGACCTTTCCCAGCAGTACTGGAATTAGCCAGTCTGCATACATGCCATTGACAGACATACTCAGAGGTTCTCCTAATTCGATTTTTATCAACTCAACAGGAAAAATGTGAATCCTCACCAAATCTCATTAGGGACCAACCAATTACACTCACTTGAACTCCCAAGCAGAGATGGATAAATAATTAACAATTTACTAGATGATTTAAGATCTAATTTTTACTCATAACAAGATTGCCGGGGTTTTTTTTGAATATTTTTATTATTGCCTTTGGAAACACCCTGTGAACTATTTCTGTAAATAATTCTGGGTGTGTAGTTTCTGGTTGTGTTGGAGTTTCTCTGGGGGATTTGTTACTCAGCACTTACAGGCTGCGATAATTGTCTGAAACCACAGATCCCATATTATGTTTCTGTCATGTATCTGGATGGCTGCAGTAACTATAATTATTTCCTGATGCGAATATTAAATTGGTGCATCTGAAGCAAAATTTTCTGTGCTATTATTTTAAGAACTTAGTTTCTCTAAGCATTCTTGTTGCTAAAAACACAAGATGGTCTGACTACACCAAAACCCATGCCCTACTGAAATGACAAGTGTGACAGTGGTTTGCAATCTTTCTGCTATGTCATTGGAGAGCAAGATATGAAACAGATTTGTCATTGCATTTGCTGAGGGTTTCTTCTATTCTGGTGCTCTTCCAGCCTCAGGGGCAAGAGAGTCAAACACCAGGCTCAGATCTGGAGTCTGAATGAAAGAAAAAAGGGAAAAATCTCAATAGGCGAGTAGCCAGAGCTGGGATCGGTAGGGAGGAACAAGGAACTATGTTAAGAACAGAACAAGATATGGGACTGACAAGGAATGAAAGCAAGCATCCTCTGATAACAATGTATGGAATATTTAATGGTTTAGTTCCAGGACCTAAACAGCTCTCTCTATGAATAAAACATGCCCCTCTCTGTTTCAGACATTATTCTTGCTGGTTTTCATATTTTTCRCAAGTCTTTAGTCTGTCCAGAAACCAAGGAAAACAAGAGGGAAATAAAGATATGGTTATTCAGGCGTATATAGGTTAGAAAAAATGCATATATATAAATTCAGAGAGCTTTCAACTTGTAAAGCATGAACTATCAATGAATGCATTTAACCCATACTTAATTAACTCTATACTTAATTACTAAATCACCACAACTGCAGCAGTATGAAAATATAGCTACCTGGACACCATCCTTCTTTCCAAACTGTGTAATTACAAATTCCACAATATTGGACTCATCCTAATACTACTAAATATATATATATATTTATCTACTAACAGAACACAGTATGAACATTTCTAGATAACTGAAATTGTGCAAAACCATTCACTTATCAAAGAATTAGGAAGGCATTCACGTACACAGCTCCTGTTAAAGAAATGTGGAGGCAGGCATTTATTTCATAGGGGAAAAATACCAAGAAGTAAAAAGATATACTAACACATCAAAGAAAAAACAGTGAAATCCTTCTGGAGAATAAACAGTGTTAAGAAAAGAAACCTCAGCAAATTTGTTGTTTGTTTGTTTTTTTCAAGACAAGGATTTTTTTTTCCTATGGCTAAAACTAGAGGGGAAAAAAATCTCTTGCAAATATATGGCAAGAATGAAGCTCATTCCAACATGCCGAAACAACCATCTCCTGTTTTAAATCTTTGTGTAATTTCTTTGAGGAATTCTTTGTCTGCAGCCTATTTATAGTGGAGTTAAATGCCCGCTAATCCAAAAGTGAACTATTTGGTTATAAGTTTTCTATGTTCTGCTCMTTGAGTGCATGATAGGTGTTAGAATTAGCTGTCTGTGAATTCATTAAAGACACTGGCAGGAAGCTGGAAAGCTCCTTTGTGGAACCAGGTAGCTGAAAAAAATTTGGAATTTCCTTAAAATGCTGGTAGCTGCCGCAATTGAGCCTGATAAGACACGGACAGGACATKTGGAACAGGAGCTTCACTGAGCATTATTTTGTGACTGTTTTTCTATCAATGAGAAAGAAGTAGAAAGATTGGTGAAGCAGAGAAAAAAAAAGCTGCAAATAAGCCTGGGGCACAGCCAAGGAGGTTTTGGAAGCTCTGCCCTTAAAAACAAAAACCAAAACAAAGCTAAGCAGGAAAGCTGCTGGGCTGAATGCTGGAGAGCCAGGGACATCATCCATGTTGCAATTCCTGGCTGAAGGCAAAGAGCTTTGGATGTTCTCTGTGACTAAATAGGATTGTGAAAAAAACAAAAATTAACAAACCAAAAACCCCAACAAGCCCAAAAACCACACACACACACACACACACACAAAATCCTTACAGCATCATATTTTAATTCCTACTAGAAGAAAAACCTCAAAAATCCTGAATCCAGTTAACAGCTTCAAAGAAAAAGATGCAATGTAAACATTACAATGGAATTCAGTTTCCAAGGGAAGTAGCAAGGAATTGGTCCTCCTGATGATCCATGATGGAACAAACAGTGCAGGTACTTTCATAGCTCACAGATGTCTCAGAAAAATGAAAAATATGATTTAAAACAAAGGCTGGACACATAAAAATGAATTAAAGCTGTGTCTGAAAGGTTTCTAGAAAACAGCAGAGGGATGTCTTGCTTTTGGAGATCAAACATCTGTTAAAGTAACAACCAGACTGTCTGGACAGATTATGAAGTCCATTTGTCTCGCAATGGTAAGACAAATCAGGACAAAGTGACTGGTAATGCAATTACTACTGACAAAAATATTTTTCATTGTAAAAAGGTAGAGAAGTTAAAGGATACTCTTAATAGAAAAGAACTGCAGCAAGGACTTCAGCACCTGGGACAGGGCTGAAAAGACTGTAGAGTGACTATTTGGTAATATTGGAAATATTGACGGAAAAAAAAATAAAGCCCAACCCTGGTTGCAGCAGCCAACCAAAAGTGCTAAGAACTTCAAACGTCTATCAGTAATGTTACTGGCTTATCCCAGTTTAGTGTCTGGTCTTTTTACAAGGTTTCATTTGCCAGGGACAGGTAAGGCACAGTTGGAAGCTAAAATTATATATAAAGAAAATCTACCCAGGCTGATAGAGGCCCTTGGGAAAGTTACTTTCTTGGCATAACAGATTAATTGCTTCTAGGATAAACCAGAAACGATCCAGTTTATAGCTCCTGTGAAATTTGTCATGGAACTGGCAGCAATAACCAGGAGAGGAAGAATCTACCAACAGTCCCCAATACATCCTGATGTCCGAGATGTCCGTGGGATAGAGGGTTCTCACCTGCTCCATGACATTCCTGAACAAATATCATCAGTTTGTAAAACAAGAAAAACTAAAAGCAGTGAAAAATCGGCGGMAAGTGGCTCGGGGAGATGTATGTAGTACCACGTTGGCACAGTCACAAAATCTATCAGTGCTGTGTCCTCTCGCTGAAAATTGCCAGGAGCAAATGCTTAGGAAAATATAGTACCGATGAGACATGTGCAGAGTCATCTTTCCTCTGCTTTATCTTCCCAGGAACTGACAGTCAGCAGCCAGGGAACATCTCGGACTGGTGCTTGTATCAGGTGTGCTAGCTACTGATCAATGGTGCTACCAGCAACGTGACTAATCCTTGGGGTTTTTTTGTTTTGTTTTTAAGTGTAGGACTAATTTAGCTACGTCCTGAGTAAAAAAGTATGAAGGGCATAGCCACAAAACCCAATGCACCACAACTGTTAACAAGTCCAGTTACACTGCAGATCAAGCAGCAAACATCAAACAAACATCAGCTGAAAGTCACTTTCCTGTTGTGAGAAAAAGAGGCAGCACAACTCGGAGGCAGGCACCAGTCTGCAAGTGCTGTTTACCTCTGCACCTCTGTGTTCTTTGCTTACTGCAAAGTAATAATAAYGTTGGTAATGCAATTATGTGCAGGAATGGTAGATATTTGCTGAAACATAATAGTTATCAGATCCGACACGCTGAGACAGCCCAGGGGAGTATTAGCTGCCAAAGTTCCTGTGGATCTGGAGGAGAAATATTGTACCTACCTATCACTGCCTGCTGAACCTTTTAACTGTCAGAAAATGGTACAGAAGCAAACACTGGTGCACACCTGGAGGAGAAGCCTTAGTAAGCTTTGAGACAGAAGAAACCGCGAGGAGGTGGCATTTCTCTTCAAATTAGTAAGTCTGCCTTTCCAGTCTGGGACAGCCTTTGTACTCTACAAAACCCAAAACTTTACTGGGCCGGCCAAAAGCCGAAATTGAAAAAAAATATTAAGAAATATTTCTGTGAGGTACTACTTGAGTGTTTAGTAAAGACAGGAGAMATTTTCCAGGCTGTATGCTCATTTAACAAAGGTGTCAGTGAGCCTTGGGCTTTGTTAAGTTTTAAGAAAAACATCCCAAGCTTCACTAAAGATACACTCCAAGTGAGCACGCATTACATGTTGATCTTAGTGATTTTATGTATCTGATACTTCTTACCTATAATTACTGAGGTACAGTGATGTCTGATTTTTATTTTGTATATGAGTTATTAATTTCTATATATGCCACTCAGTATCAATGCTTCCTGTTATCACTAACTTGCATAATTTCTTACACTCGTTTTATTTCCTGATCAACAATTTAAATAACCTTTCTGGGTTGTACAGCAACTTGTTTATATCAGCATTCCCACAGTTCGATACGCGTAGGTCAGGCAGGAAAAACTTCTAATTAACTATGTTTCTCAAGCATCTAAATTGCTCCGCTTGAATTTCTGCAAAGTTGAAAATCTCAATAGGGTCAACAGCCTTTTAAAGGATTCTTAGCCATGAACACCCTGGATGCAATAGCAAGTTCAATCGTTTATTCCTCACCACATTAAAGGATAGTATTGGCAACTGGAAGCGGATCCGAAGGGGAGGGAASGATTGCCTGCAGAGCAAGCCAAGGCCTTGTAATTTAAAGTCATGGCTTTTGAACCTGGCCACACTTAGCAGGCTAATGGTGGTGACAGTGCATGACCTGTCTCATCAGTTTGTTTGTTATATTAGCCCATAGATTACTCACCATTGCATGCTAAAACCTTTGGAATGTCTGAAAGATGTGTGAATAATCTTAAGCTGCACTGTGAGCTGAAGCTGTGAGTGAGAATTTCCTCTCAACAAATGAAAACACAGGCACTGCAGAACTGTCTGTGGCCAGACACCAGCTGCAGAGGGGTGGCTCTGCTCTTAACAACAACAACAAGTTGTTAATTTATTGCTCTCTCGGTTAAGATAAAATATTTGTTATATACACTGAAAATAACTGTACTTTAATGTTTGCAAAGTTTTGGCACTGAGGCAAAATCTGCCATGAAAATATAKAAAGCTATTTTCAAAATCAGAATTCCCAGCGGAGTACAGGACAACAGTAATGCAAATCTTKTAAAACTCCACAGTTAAGACAGATTCTCTAGATGTTCATGAYGAAAGATGAAGTCAATTAACTCCCTCTTTGAGCTGAGATCTGATTGTCATGTCCTAAACCTCATCGAAGTTGAACTTTTGCTGCAGACTTGCGCTGGGAAGCAATGCTGCTGTGTCACCTGGTCAGTGGCACAGCTCCTGCACAGGGCAAGAAACTGCTGGGATCCTGGGTCACATCAAAACACTTCATGTGGGGCCAGCTGACAAAGTCAGTAGAGATGTAGGAATTTTAYAGATTCCAAGTGCTAGGAAAGCAGATCTTCACATGCTTCACACGTGCTTAGTGAAATATTTATTGTAAGTATTTTCATGAGTTATTCAGCAAGGGGATGAATTCCCCACATTTCCTTCCAAAAAGGCCACATTTGATAATTTTAAGAAATATACAGCAATGGCTGAATGCACTGAAACTCCCAGCACAGCTATAACTGTGAGCAGTAAAAACCTGCCAAATCCAAGCRTGGTGAAAAGGTCAATTAAGAAAGGCTGGAATCTCAAAATAAAACAGGCAAAGGTGCTGTGTGTCTGAAACACAAATAAAAGGAGAGATGAAAAATTTATAAAAAATAGTGCTGATGAAAATTTCTTACTGGTAAACACAGTATTTTTTTCTCTGGGAGGACACAGTGGACCCTGTTAGAACTGGAAGCCAGTGAGCACTTGCAGTGCTTGTATAATTCAGCAGGTAAAGTGCTAACTGTTGAAAGCGTTAAAATCCAATGTGTACGTTCCATTGGAATAAAGGAAACAAAATTCTTAACCTCATACACATCCACTCTCAGAGTTTAACTGTATTTGCCCTATAATACGTTTTTAATACAGCAAAGCTCTCGAGAGAGTTCTGGTGACTAAATACTACTTYGTAAAGAAGATCACATTTCATTTATATTGTGCACTCCTGAAAAATTATGGGCTTCTCTTACACAACATAAAGGTCAAATCATTAGCCTGGAAAATTTCTGCATTCAGAGTTAGAGAGAAGAGCTGTCTGAGGCTTTCTTGTTCACAGCTCAAAGGTCTGCCTGGGTGTTTCATCGGACACCTCAGAAACCTTGAGGCTGGCAATATGTACTCTCCAGCTCCATCACACAATGCTCTCTAGAACACAATATATTTGATTCTCATTTTGTTTGCCCTGAGAAGTTTCAGGTGAAGCACAGTTTCTCTGTTCCAGCACTATGAACATGTCTTTCTGTATTGCTTCTATTGACAGATTATCTGCATACAATGATTTTAATGTCAAGGTGAATTATGAGCAGGATCATTGATGACTTGCACCTTTTTCTCCCCTTAAGAGCCATAAAATTTTGACCTACCAACAAACCTTCCGCTCTTATTTTCACTGAATCACTTCAGCAATGGAAAAGAAAAAAACAATTCCGGATGAACTGGTTCTGTCAACTCTTTAAAATATTATATCACTATCTGAGGAGATTTATGTGGCACAGTAGATGGATGGGGACATATATCAGGTGGGTGATCTATGATGCATGTGTGCCATGTACTGTGACAAAAAAAAATGATGGGACAATAAAATATGAATAGGTGTGGTCAGTACAAACCAGGATTCTTTGTTATATGTTTTAAGGAACACCGCAGAGCAAACTAATTAATCTTCATTCTTTATTTGCCAAAATCAGAAGCCATCCAAGTCATTCAAATATCTTATGGCAGCACCTGTTATTCAACTTTTTTTAGGTTCATTCCTTCATAGGAAAAGAAATGACGTGTATATTTAAATAAAAAAGAACAAAACTAACTTAACAGAGCTGTCTTCAACACTCTGTGTACTACAAACTGTGCATTCCTTGTCATTCTTCCTAATGCTTAAAAAATCCTATTCTGTAATTTGTGCAGTCATCCCATAGGGATAATAAATATTATCCCATAGGGATAATAAATAATAATATTTATCCCTATGGATAAATAAATATCCCTATGGATATTTATTTATCCATAGGGATAAATAAATAGCTTACAGGAAAAAGAATTGTCTGTGATCTCCATTCCTGCCTAACTTATGCTTTGACACAGAGTTTTTATTTTTATTTAGTTGCCTCGGTAATGATGACTCAGCTCCTACAGGGTCATTTCCAGTCGATCCCTGAGCTGGGGTTGACCCTCAGCCTGGGCTGATACTCAAGCTGAAGCTGAAACCCTTCAGCAGTTGCTTAAAAGCATGAAGAAGTCAACACTCTTGGATCAAGGAAACACTTTGAGGGCAAACCTCTCAGAGTTGCAGAAGCAATGGCAAGGTCTCAGTCTTTGGCCTCTCTGTCTCAGTATTTTAAATATCTGGGATTGTTGCGTTTCTAAAAGAGTGTGAGGGAGACAAAAGAAGACAAGTAAACACTCAGGCTCACCAATTTGATGCTACAGAATGCAGATATTTACAGGGTGACTTTACACCCTTGCTATAGTTTGATTCCTGTTGTATTTTCAGAATTAATTTCTCCTGTATCTTGATTACAGCTCTGTGTATTCCCTTAATCTCGCTGTGTAATTTGGAACATTATAATTTCCTTTGAACTTGCTTCTCCCAACTGCTTAATGTCATTAGCAAACTTCAGCATCTCACTGCATTGTTCTCCTTGGAAATAAAATGCAGAAAAGAAAACCACATTGTCTGAAGACACCCTTTCAGTCACTGACTTGCCTCAGAAGACCCATCTGTCACCAATATCTTTATCCAGTGAAGTCCCTCCTGGTTCTACCCTTGATACATTCACCAATTAGTGTTTTGCATTATACTTTATCAAAGCTTTCCAAAGCTTTTTCTTTTTTTCTTTTTTTTTTTTTTTTTAATATATTTACATAAATGTTACTGCCTGGAAAAGTCAGTTTATGATGACCAGCTCACAGACCTCTTTAAGATGTGCTATTTTCTAACTTGTTAACGAGTATATAACAAGAAAATTTAAAACAACTATCAAGTACGGCACTAATTTTGTAAATAACACTGTTCTTTACATAAATACAGAAATAAAAAAGAGAGTAAGGCATAAATTGATGTACAAACTACTACTGAGTATCATGTTGGATTCATGTCTAAGAGCCTCCCTAGTGGGGATCAGAATGATGGGACAACCAGTGGGAGCTGCAGGGGTGGCACTGGAAGTTCCACAGAGACATGAACCCACCTGATTTGAAACCACAGCTCCTGAGCATGTTGAGATCACACATCTGTGTGCAAAAAAGTCCAGCCTCACCCCGGGAGCAGAGYGACCCTGGGAAGGTACCTGGCGAGGACCCTGCCCTTCACGTTTTCATCCACAGCCTTGCAGAGCAACTCTGTAGGTAAACACTGTGCAAAGGACATTGCTCCTCCTTCCTGGCTTAAGTTGAGCTGACTGATTCCCCAGTTTTGCTTTTGTATTTGAATGCAACTTGCTGCATAATATAAAGCAATGTCATCATCTAAAATCATTGATCAGGTGGCCTAGCACATCAAAAATCTGTCCTTACCTCATTTAAAAGAAAGCTTGACCAACACGAAGCATTTTATTGTTATAGATGTTGATTTTTATTTTTTTTTTTAATTTTTGTATTTTTAATAGGCTAGCAAACACTGTGTTTCATTTGCTGGAATTTTTAACAGCTTGGATGTTAAATGCCAAGCCTGTATGTATAACAGAAATGCTTACACACATTTAATTGTTGCCTTGTTAGCTGAGCTGATATGATAAAAGCAACTTCATATATCCTGCCATTTTGACCTGATTGTTTGTGTCAGCGAGCCTTGTAAGAGCAAGGGGGAGCTCAGCATGCTCTCCTGGTCTCTAAAYGGCAACATGAATTGTGGTCATTAGAGCATTCCTGACCTGGGTACAAAATCAGGCATCGGAGTCAGCACAGGCTGAAGGATCCTCTGGGATCCAGATAATTGCTCCGACTGGTACGGACCAAACTCTGCCTCTGCTGCATCAGTTCGTGAGTTTCAGAGATGAGACATCTCTTCACTCAGAGGTTTAGGAATGATATAGGGAAGAGTCTATTTTCTTTCTAGAAATGTGATTTATTGCTAAGCCAAGGATAAAATAAGGATGATAACAAGAGGAAAAAAAAAAAAAAAAGAATAGAAAAAACCCTCAAAAACAAACAGAATTACAGTAGTTCAGATAAGGCCTAGATCTGACCACTCTTAAAAGGAAACACATCTCAAATTATGTATCTTTCTGCTGATCAATATGCCTTATTTATTCAGGAATACACATCTGCATGTGAAACCCATAAGCCTGTATATACATTTAAATGAAGCAACTGTGACTTTATCATGTTAATTCTATCWCCTTCACCAAATCCCCTGAGCAAACTGAAAAGAGAGGAATTATAAAAATGCCTGGGTCATCCAAAAATGTGTATTCTCAGGTATTGATTCAATTATTTTTGGCAGAACCACCTTTTCTCCAGCTACTTTCTGGCTCAGAATTAACAAGACATTTGGCCAAGGGTGGATCCAGCTCGGTTGCTGACACTGACCCTGTCTGATGTCCATGGAAGACTAAGAACAAGGCRTGTGAGTGACACTTCCCCTTTGCAGCCTCTCAGACTCTAAATATATTCATGTCAGTGACTTTTTTTAGGGAGCTATATTTGCTATATGTTCCATAACCCTCAGAAGTTTCTTCTCCCATTCTTATCCAGGTTGCCTATGTGCCCATTTAAACTCCCACATTTACAACATTCCCTGATGAGGAATTTCACAGGCTTCTGATCCAGTGTGTTAAAGAAATACTTGTACTGATTGTTCTGAAACCTATCACCCATCAGTTTTGACTGGTGCCCTCTAATTTTTCTTATAGAAGAGACATAGAGCAACAATCCCCACCCCTCTCACTCATGCTTTTACAGACCCCTAAAATATTCCAACATGGACAATCATTTTTGAGGATGAGGAGTCTTAGCTTGCTCCACTATTCCTAAAACACACATAACTCCATCACCCTTGTTCAATAAAACTTGTTGCCCTTCACTAATTTCTCCGCAGTTTTACAAAGTATTTTATTTGCATCGTGGGCATTTTTAATAAAGTTAGCCAATAACACTTCAGGACAAATTTAGACATTTATTATCARAGCAGACAGGGAGAAGCCATCTTTCATTCCCCAACTTGTTTCATTGATATCCACTTTGTGGGAGATGAAAACAGAGATCCCACTTGCCTGACTTGGAATTACATCTCATCGGGAAAAGTCTTTTTTAGTTAAAGCAAGGACCCTTCTCCAAAAATTCTGTGCATCTTATATGTTCTGCAAATGAGATTAAAATTCWGCAGCACTTTCATATTTCTCAGTAAAACCTGAAATTTCAATTAAAACCCACCAAAACCATTCACTGAGTCCTAGTCTGTTACCAACCTCTGTTTTCCAGGAAAAAAARTACTATTTTTTTTAAATTCAGAGCAACACAGGAGATGTATCCCTACAAAGCTTTAGAMCTTTGCAAACCCCAGGAACACACGGCATTTCTCTTCATGCAGAGGAACACAATGTTCTCACACAAAGCCAAGTGCAGATGCAAACACACACTGCCACAATCTCTACACCTGAACAACACATCACATCTGATATCCAGAAAAGGAATAGCTTGTCAAAGTTGGGTTTGGAATAATGTGTGACAAAGAAGGGAATGATCGGGATATGCAATCTTTACCAAGGGATGAGTCGATTGACATAAGAAAATGAAGAAATATTATCACTAGAAGAGCAGTGATAAAATGGGTTTGCATGGAGACAAATGTCTCCCATTGCATGTCCCTGGTTTTCCATTTTTCACTTTTCCCCTAGTAAGGTTAACAGCACATGACAAATGCATCTTTATGAGGCAGAAGACACTTGTAGCAGTTTTAAGCTGTTTGTGGGTTTTCCATTTCTGTTCATTTCCCTGTATCTATCCTACATGTCAAAGCATGTGGGTGCAAATGGATGCTGAGTGTCTCAGAGCTCAGCAGGTGTTCCATGTTTGTCTGAGAAAGSTATTCCCACCATTCCTGTAGTCAATGAACAGCTTCCTTGCGTCATATTTAGAAGATACTTGAGGACAAACCTCTAAACCACACAAACTACTTAATTTTTTTCCTCCCTTTTCTGCAGGGAGAAATATTCTTGCACTWATTTTGTAGCCACRAAGAAAAATCAACATTCAATAACATTTAAATTTACTGCTCTTCCTAAAACCCTTTCAAAATTTAAATTTGCATGCAAATTTATTAAAATAAAACAAAAACATAGTTATAACAGCTTGTTTTACCACAAGTAGTCTCCAGAGAWCAACAGTGAAATCCCCACAACTCATTCTTAGACAGTCCCTGTCCTGCGATGTTTCAAATGTCAATGCACAAAACATGGAAGGATTAAGAACATACATTATGTCTATCTTGTCACTTGGGGGAAATGGCATTGCAAGTTTAAGATTTTTACAATAAACAATAATATTAACATTTAATTTGGAAGAGAAAAGAAGGGAAACTGTCGCAGTTGATGTCCATCACTGTAAACTGGGTCCTCATCAGTGATTTGGGGGATTTGTCTTTAGATGCTGCCTGCAAGTTCACAGGGATCTTTCAGTAAGGGATTATAAACTGTGCCAATGTCTGGTTACCCAGCAATGATCACACTTGCCTTCCTGCAGGTAGATTTATAACCGTCAAATATCACGTAAGTATTATTCCACTGTGTTGTTATTGAGACAAAAATCAGAGTGTATGAATCAGCCTATCTCCGTTTTGGAAGCTGCAGAGTAAAGGAAGACAAACAGAAATACCAAATGTCTCAKGTTTTCCCCAGGCAGAATTTGGGAGCACACAGGGGCTTGTGCAGTCCTTCCAGACCCTCCAAAGCGGGATGCTCCGAGCGACACCGCTGTCGTTATGGCAAAGGTCACCAGATGGCACTGTTAAACATTCCAAGATTTAACTGATAAAGATTTATACTTTTTATTTTTTGAGATGAGCAAGGTTTTAATCTTAAAGAAAATGCCATTGTGTCGCATTTTGGATATCCGAAGCAAACATCTAACAATTATTTAGGAAGTTTTCTCTTCGTCTTGATTTCTCCAGCTGGAATCAGTAACAGAGAAGGGGTGATCTCCTGAGATCTCTGGTTTAACTTCTCCAATGAGAGGGGACTGCCCATGTGGGATGCCTCTGGCTTCTTTGTTTCCAAGACCAACAYATGTAGTGTAAAATATACTAATTACACAAAGAGCATAAAGCTCTGGTTATGTGGCACTCTTTTTCATTTGGAAACAAGCCACAAAGTTTTGATATTCAGCACCACTGGTCAAGAAGAGGAAAACTATTATTTCCCATGGAAAGGGGAGGTGGGGAGAGTTCTCCTATTCCTTAATAAAGACTTCCTTCTATTTTTGTCCACACTTACAAGTTCACATGATTTTTCTGGAGTGTTCATGGAATCTTTTGTAAATGAGAGAACACACTTTGACAGAAACTTTTTGGCAATGCCTTATACTACGTGATCCTTTATCCACCAGGGAAAACCACACCAATAGTCTCTGAATATTACTCCGTTGTCTTGGGAAATTCACAATCCACCCAACAACGAAGATCAGTGGAATTCCATCAACATTGTTAACCCGAAATCTTTATTTTCAAGCAAGGGAAGATCTATTGATCAAGCACTCTTGCACAGGATACATCGATCATACTTGTCTACTTAGATCTAATAGTGGTGGGGAGGGGTGGGAATGTGAACAAACTCGCACATGAAATGATAAACAGCACAGTCGTGTCTGACACAAATTTTATCACCTGGCTGGATGCTGAGGAGATTTATGGAGACAAGTTGTCTAACYGGCTGAAACGACACATAAAACCTCCCAAGCTGGCCACTCAGGCAGGGAAGGCTCTGAGGAATTTTGGACCGTGCTTTTATATTTAGTGAATTTTCTTGTCACTTAACACGTTAGTATAAATAATATCGCATTTTTAAAATTTCAACCTCAAGAGCATAAAACTGTCAGCCTGTACAAATGGCTGTAATAATATATGACAGCACAGTTTGGGCRAGTCAGCAAAACTGGGTTTAGAATTAACCCAGTGATTAATTTCATTGGCACCAATTGAAAAGAAAGTCAGCAAATACACTACTTTTACAGTGCCATAGTAATACAGAGAGGACCTATAACTACACCCTTTAGGCGCTTTGAAATTTCAGGTTATTTCCTGGTGAAGCAGCAGACTTCACGAGAAATCGCTTAAACTCTTTTGGGTTTCCTCCTTATCTGTCAAATGGAAATAAAAATATGGTCTAACACCCTGTTAGCTGTGGCTTGAAACCTGTGGTCTGGCTGTCATCTCAATCTACCCAGTGTTGATACTGCTGAGAACGATCCATTCAGCATTTGGGTATTTTAGGGTGTCACTACTTTCTGTCGTTTCGTTGGGAGGAAAAACTGAGAGTCTCAAAACCATTCTAACATAAAGCAGAAACCTTGCTGAGATCTCAAAAAGCACCACCAGACCGTTAGCATGACCTTGTGCACTGCTGATGTCTCTAGACCGTACAATTGGTAAGTAAATAACATTATCTTGATACCTTCCGCATTGTGGAACCTGCTGTCTCTTTTTACATTAAATGCAGACGTGCTTTAGGAAAAAAAGTGTATTTCCTTCATCATAAACTTACATTATTAACAATTAGTCTACCTACATTTGGAATTCTCTCAAGAATCTAAAGAAAAATGGCAAACACAATCAGCTGAGGATTACAGTAATAAATAGACCATGTAATAAATTCGCAACTATAATAATCTCATTGAAATCCACTGAATTACACTGGTTTCCAAGAATTTTAATTTAAATTCTGATGAAATTTAATTTCTGATGAAATTTAAATTTCTGATGAAATGAGATGATTACAGATTTCATTWTTATCCCATGCAGGTTTCCTGTGCATAATTTTTTTTAATCAATGCATGTCTAAATTATAAGACCTAAGGAAAGGGAAGAACACAGAATGTTATTTTAATCTATTAATTCAAAGGAGATGTCTATATTATTTTCCTTTGCATCCTTAATAAGTTAAATGACATTAAAATAACTAAAATGCACAGACTTTTGACCAGGGAATACTCGTCAAAAGTGTAACATCTGTTAAAGCTGGGGAAATTAGCTAAATTTAGTTTATATACCTGTAAATGTCATTTAGGGGGAGGAAAAAATCACACGAAGAAATACACACACAAAACAAAAACAASAACAACAAAGAAAAMCAAAAAAATCCCCTAATCCGAAACCTGGATATTATGTAGGATATTTATTCTTTGCTTACTGTCCTATGCAGTATTTATTTATTACGCACCAACTGCAATGAAGACAGAATTTAAATGAAGATTATCATAAGTGTCTCAGACTTTTATCCACAACCAAAGTGTATAAATCCAGTCTGACTTTTAACATTAAATCTATGTTAAATACRTATTTGCTGCCTCCCTTAAATGAATTTACTGCTATTGCTGGCTCTTGTCAGCTTCCATTGTCAGAAATTATGGCAGCCAAGAAAAATCCTGGAACATGAGGCAAAACTGATCAAAACAAAACTTCGGCTATATAAGGAAGAAGAGGAAGAAGAACAAAATGGCATTGGAATGTAAGGGAAATGGCAAATCTGCAAGCAAAATTCTTAGAAATTCTTTCTCACTCTCGTTTCCCAGAAGGTAAAGCAGATATTAAAGGAAATGTAGTAATGGCATAGTGACCATATACAGCCACAGTGACCATAGCACTGGAGTGCTATAGATACTTCAAGTGTCTCGAAGTGCAATGAAGGCGATGTCAGAGATAAGGAGGACAGGGCAGACTGTTTATCTACAGTGCAGTGGATTCTAAATGAGACATAAATGGTCTCTGTTTAGTCAAACCCACTGCGGAGTTCAACTGGAGAATATCAGGAGTCCGCTATGTGGACTTGGATTTAACTGACAATAAAAATTACTCCTAGTGGGAAAGCAGTCAYGTCTTTCAGGGCAGAGCACATGCTTAAGTGGTGCTGGGCAGTGCTGTGGAAAAAAMCTAAAACCTCTTCTTAAATCCAGGTCCATGTATAGGATGTCACATGTACTTCTAAACATGCACCAACACTGCCTGCCTAAATCRAGGCACTTCTGAACATGACAAGAAACACAGAACAAATGGATGTTCAGCACTGGCATTTGCTTGTGATCTAAGGAGACAAATCTGCTTTGCAACCCACTGGAAAACATAAACAATGTCAATGTATTACAAGGTATTTTTCCTTGCRAAGAAACATATTCACCACGGCTTGGCAGGATGGCCAAGAAACTTCAGATCAGAATGACTGGACAGTTGGCACCCAGTAGGCACTGCCTGSAAGTGTGAAAGCAATACCTGGATCATGTCCAGCTCAAGACTAGAGGTCATGGACTGGAAAAACCTTCTCTTTTTGTAAAACAAACCCAGCATACACACTCTAGTAACAGAACAGTTCTCAGTTCAATAACACAGGCATGTTCCAAGGAGTCCTCTTGATAATGCACTTCAATCCTGTGCCCTTGCTCCCGTGAGTGTCTTTCAGTATGAGCAGCAGATTGCAAATTTTTCTACATAGAAGGAAAATCAGTAGTGAAACGGGTTTGATTTTCCTTCTAGAATTCCAGCTTTGTAGTGGAAACTCTTAGAACTTKTAACAGAAAAGACCCTGCAGCTCGGCCTTAAAGAAAGTACATCTGATATGATGAGTAAGTGTTGGGGTGGACACAAGAAAAATGGAACATCATTAAAATAGATTCYAATTTTGTGCAGTATGGAATATTAGAGCAGCATACTCTCCATTTGCTCTCTCCTTCGTGCTGGAGGGGTCACCCCCAAGGTCAACCCTCCCGTGCAGGACAGACGGGGGCTCCCTGATGGTTTCTCTGCTCTGCAGCCAACAGCACCATTGTGTTGGTCCCTCAGGGGCAAAGAGCGTGAAATATGGAATTTTGGAGTTCTTTTTTTATGGGAGCAGACAGTAAGGAAGATTGACAAAATCAACACTGAGATTCTCAGCTGTTTAACCGCTTTTCTTATGGCACGTAAGTGTCTCTGGGAAATGAGATGCTTTTATGGGTTGTCATGTCACCTTAAATTTTGGTGACTCAAGCATCCTAAATGACTTCCCTGAAGTATATAAAAAACCCAGCAGGAACAGTTGAAGTAGCTAGTGAATATGTCTGGATATTCAGCACAATTTAGGCTCCATGAAATATAGATTTTTCAGTACAACTTATCCACGGCAATAATGCGCTGATGTTTACAACAACGCATTTGATAATTTGTGAGCATTGCTGTAAAAAAAGGAATAAAAAAGTCAGGAAATCTGACAGCAGAGTGGATGGTGGCTGKTTTTGTTGCCTTGGCTGCTCTCCATTACCTTCATTACACAGCTCAATGGGGTGCAAGGTCAAGAAAGTCTGTTTGCACCTCTTGGCCAGGGTGGTTGGGCTCTAGAAGGGTGCAGTTTCCTTAGGCAAGCATGTGAATTGTTATCACGAATTACAAATCCCTCTTTTGTAGAATATTATTATTATTCTTCCCCAAATCAATACCAAGGAGTAGGTGGAGAAAGCAGAAGAAGGGACAAAAGCACAGACAGCGCAGTAATGAATAACAATTTTGAGTAAAAACTGTGTAAAAATGGCCCACTTTCATTTATTGTCTTCTTAATATGCACAGTTGGGCTTCTCTTGTATTTATGTACTTTTGCTGATATCAACTTCTTTCCATTGAAACTGTACATACCTCTGTTGTATTGCTCCTAATGTGTAATTTATTTTGGCTAGAATAATCCTGAGCATCAGACTAAGTCAGAAAACAAATAAAACCAACATAATGAAAGTAATTTCTTTTCTATTTGATTTCCACGCAGAAGATTTGAATGTGTTTTGGGAAAAARCACGAGGACTGAAGAGACCATTGAAGGGAAGGTGGAGCAACCTGAGAGTCCTTTGTGCTGAGCCTTCCTCCCTCCCATGTGTGCCAAGGGCTGCCAGGAGGAGAACAGCAGCTCCCATGCCACACAAACCCTATGGCTGGGCACAGGAGCCATGTACCAGCCTCCCAAACATCAAAAGTTATGAGCAGGACATTAGGATTTCACCACTGTTTCTTAAAAACCACTTCATACTACAGCTCCTTGGTGTAGGAGGTTATGCTTTTATTCCTCAATTTTGCTTCAAAGTGCCAAGCAGTTGTATTAACACATAAGAAAAGTATTCAGGTCAGTGCTGAACAGTAATAATCYTCCATGGAAAAGGATCATAAAGTAATTGTGAGCTATCCAAGAGTCATCCTCAGACTGAAATGCATCCCTGTCTGGGATGGAAGGCAGAGAATTTGYTACAGCAGCCCTGGTGCTTCTAATAGTGGTAACTCAGGATAAAATAAAAAAGGGCATCCAATGAAAGTTCAGTCTGTACAGACCTCTATAGTCAAGACAATGAAAGCACCACACCTGGATTTGGGATAAAACACCACAGGAACCAAGCACTTTCCTAACCTGAGACATGCAGTTCTAGTTCTGTTTCCAACACATCCAAAGCCTTTGTGAGGGAGGCAGAGCAGTGCCAGGCCCAGCACTTGGTTACTCCGAGGCCTTTGGCATGACCGTTCCTCTCCCTTTTCCCTCACCCTCGTGGCATCTCACCTTTAGCATCCCACCCTTTAGCCCATTCCTAAATAGGAACAGGCACATTTTGGTGCCCTTTCAACAACCAAGGCCACTGATGCCAGGTACCAAACTGCCCTCCCTGCTACACAGAACACTTCACAGAGAGCTTTTAGGAACTAAATTGTGTAAAATGAACTGAATCAGACTCAAGCTGGCACTGTATGAGTAAGTAAAGTGTTCCTACACTAGATACTTTGGGATGTGCATTGGCACATCAACGTTCATACTTCTGCCACAACATGAAGGAGATGAAGCACAAACAAGCCCTGGAAAGAAGATAAAAGACAAGCTTTAAAAAGCAAACATGCCTCTTTCATTGTGCTGTAATTTTCCCTTTAACAGATCACATTCCCAATCCTCCCTGAGATGGAGATGGTCTCAGTGGTGATGTATTTTGCAGAGCACTCAGCAGTAGCACACATAAACCCCTACCTATATAGGACACAGCTGCTTGAAGTTTCCATGCAGCCGCCAGATTTGTTTTTGTTTGGGAGGATATCCCTGCTGTGGATGCGCAGATGGAGGAGGCAGTTCACTAACAAAGATAACAACCATCCTCCATCACAGGCCTGGAGCTCCATCCAAACCTAAGGTGAGGAGCTGCGGGAGATTTTAAGGCATGGAGTCAGTGCCCTGGCCATTAGTGGGAACACAGGCACACAACGCAAGAGAGGCACAAAGYCTCTGTTTCAGCCGGGGATGGACTCTCTGTTGAAGCCTTTAAGCCCAGACAGAGCTATCAGGCAGGACCATTTATTAACAGGTTATTATCCTGCTGCAGTGCAGGGTACACACCAAAGAGAAGGCACTGTTTAAAACCACTATTAACCTTGGTGAACAGGTGAGTTCTGTAATCATAAAAATGTGTTATCTTGGAGGCTATCAGAGCAGAGAAGGACAGTCTCTCTCATCTCCTCATCTCTCCTGTGAGTCCAATATAAATGATACAAAATCYCTCAGAGTTGAAAGGTTTTGTTATTTCTTTTTTTTTTTTCCTTACAYAGTCCCATTATCCCAAAGAAAAGTTTACCACACAAGCGTTAGATCCATTATTTGATTAATTATCATTACCATAATATTAGTTGTGGGTAGAAAGATTGAGCAGTTTGGTCTGGGTTTGGATACACATGACAATGTATGAAAGTTCAGGATATTTAATTTGCAGCTGAAGTTGAAGCCCTCTGAGGCAGACTCTCCAGTATGTCTGGCTTGACAGTAGTGTAAAATATGAATAGTGGGTGAAAATTATATCAATGCACCAGACTAACCATGAACTATTTGGAATATTGGAATTCAAACACTTTGCAGTGCATTAAATTCCTATTTTCAAAACGTTACATCAGCTTTTCCCTATATTGGGACAACCAGGGCATAAAAAGTTCTCCCTCCCCCCATGAATAACTACTCTRTAATATTAGTTTTGAAGTGCTCTAAAATAAAAGCGACCTTGACCCTTCAATCTATAGCACCAAATTAGAAGAGGAAAGGTGTTGCAGATATTTTGCAGTTAAACAGAAGTCAGTTCATTTTGCTGTGAATAATTTCTGAAGCAATAATAGAAACATAAAAATATGCATATACACAACGTATCTGGCTTATCAGTTGTAAAACAATTCAAACTACAGTTTGAACAGTCCCCAAACTGCATTTTATGTGAATTTATGATGGAGGAGCTGTCTAGCTCACCATGCTCTTTGCCTACCYAGGTACCCTCCAGGCTGGATTCTCTCATTGTGCTTGGTCCCTTGCCAGCAGCCACGGCTGCAACCACAGCACAAAATCAGCTGAACCTAACCAGGATTTATGCTCCATGCAGCTCCATTGGAAAACAAAAGTTTGGATTGTTTTTTATTTTATTCAAATGGCATCAACCACCCTCGCACTGCAATTGCATGAGCAAAGGACAAGGAAGGTCAGAGAATAATGAAATTATAATTCAACGACAAAATAACAAGCAACAAATGAATGCTTTTGCAAATCAAGCCCAACGACAGAACATTAGTCAAACAACAACAAAATGATTAACAGATTCAAGTATTCCTGCCGATGATTAAAACACCTAAATCCTGTACTTATGAACTTGATCATTTCCTGGCTGTGAGCAACAAGAGCCATGTGGTAATTGCCGCCTTCTTAAAGCCACTGGTGCAGATTTAATGTGCTCAAAGTAAAGTCCTCCCTGCTTTAAAGCCCTGAAGAATGATTGCAACCTTTTTTGGCATCTATCAATAAAAAATGGGTTTGTAGTGGTATTAAAAGATGAAAATCACTTTCTTTCACTCACTGACGTCTCCTTTTTGAAGTTAACTTTATGATTAAAACGAGAGCTGCCACTTTTTGTCACCATTGAAAGACGGATGGATTAAAAGCACATATCAGCACTGCAAACAGGCTACAGATCTTCATCAATATAAATCCAGAAAGCATTTGACTGTGCCGGGGAAACATATTCTCAAATTTTCATTCCATGAAGAGATTAYGGGGACTTAAAAGGCAAATAGCCATTGATTCTTACTGCATAAACTGCTAAAGCAAGGAGAAAAAGCAAACATTTAAACAATTCCTTTAAAGCCTCTCCCTTAACTTGTGAATCTTCTTACTGAAGTGCTGAGCACTGTTAAAAATTTTGTGCCATCTGGGCTATGTTTTCCCCCTTGAACTTTCTTTTATTTTGCAGATCAATCAAACTTCACAGAAGCTATTTTGTTTTTCACTGAGGCACAGGAGGCAGCATTTTCTCTGCTCTTGTTAGTGTATTTCGTCACTGAAGGGCCTGTTGAGTGTTATGAACAGCCACGTGGTTTGTATCCCATACTCAGGTACCCTACATGGATCCTGAGTCCATGTAATAACAACAGGTTTTCCCTGATATACAAACTTAATTGTGTGGTAATTGTCTCTGGAGTGATTAGCCGTAATTATTATAAGGTAATCATTATTACCTTAGTACCCAGGAGTTCAAACTACAGACCAGATGCCCTCTATTAAGTCAGGTATTTCTCTGTCACAGAAAAATTCCAATCCTTGAGCAACCAGCTAAACAGGGAAATAGGAAGGGAAACAATGAAATTACAKCCAATGCCATGGCCAGTATAAGAGGCCACTGCCTCATGGGCCAAAGACTCCATTTCACACAGACTAATTAGATTATTCCATGTTTTCCAGAACATCAATACATCTCCTGAGTTTCTTAAAAGTATCAAGCACCCACCATTTTTAACATAAATATATTTTTAAAACACTTTYGACAAGAAATATGAATTAATATCATGAATTCCAATTAACTTCGAAACAGTTATAAAAGCTTTATCCTGCAGTATTTTGGACTGAGTATCTTTTTTTTTCTTGAAAACATCCATCTTTAGACGACTCTCTGAGGAGAACAGAGAAGTTTTAGCACGATATTCTAAAAATAAATTACACTGCAGCTGGTAACACACATCTCTTTTTAAAAAGAGCATCTATGAACCCAGGTAAAAACAATTTGCAATCTGCCTCACAATGGCATGGCTGTTTGTTTCAGGTAACAGTAGATGTGCTTTCAAAGGTTCTGACCAGCCATACTCATCTATCAGCTCCAAGCTATTTCCTGCCCACTGGACAGTAAACACCTCAATGTACAGCATGGATTTAGTAAAGGTAYCTGCAACTCTCTTCTTAAAATACATTAGCATGGGAAAACCACCAAAACATACATTTGCATTTAAAACARCAGAGTTTCTGTGGTGTTTTGCCAGAGAGCTAATATCAAATTATTTTTAAAATTCACCTTCGGCTTTTTAATTTACAGATATTCTAGCCTTCTGTATACAGCAAAATTTACAACCATTTAGATTAGTTTTTTATTAAAAATTCCCTGACTTGTTGGCTAATGCCTATTAAGAAAGAACAAAATCAATTATCATGTTATAGTTTTCTTACACAAATTTCCCCCCTCAAAAAATGTCAGTTTTAACATCCAGATGCAAGTACAAGTAATGTTTAGCACCATAATCAACATTTCCAAGCTACTTGCCAGCAGAACTCACAGTGCTGAACATCAGCATTGTCAGCTCCTTGGAAACCTCAGACATATTTTACATAGTCCAAACGGATTATTGTCTCCATTTATAATCCTTCCATGCAGGGAGGAAAGCTCCTGAACAGGAATTCGGGATGGAACATGTACTACAGCTAAAGTAGATCACACAGGAGGGTCTGTGCCCAGAGTCAGCATGGGATGGCTGAGCTGAGTCCACCTCTCCTTGAGRAAAACACCACTACCAGGGACAAGACAAGAAATGACCGAAAAAAGCCAACCAAAACCAAAGGAACCACCAGTAATTTCTATTTGAACTGAATGTTTTCAGATTTTATGGAGTCTGACTTGCTCATTCATACCTCAAAATCAAATGAAATACAAGATAAATTCTGGACAATGYAAAGATTTACTAAACTGCTAAAGGTTTTCTGTGCTTCTACCACCAAAAAATGCCCTCGGCACGAGACAATAACAAATCTCACCAAGACTTAGTCATTAACAACAACTCTTTTTGAAGGCAGATAAATTATTTTGGAAGCCTAGAATTCCTAATCACACTCTTTGTCAATCCCTAAATGCACAGCTGTGCCTTCATTAGGRGAAAAGACCGATGTGAGCAGCACTCCCCCAGCTGAAGCCAGAGGCAAAGGCCTGCAGATGCACCCATTAACAAGGATTGGATTTCACCCACAGCACTTTTAGTTGGGGGATGATTGTAACTCGTGCTAACACGAGCCAACGGCAATTTCTGCTTTTATTTACAGTCCATATATGGAAAAGAGCTTCCTGGGTCCTTTGGTGAACACCAGCAGTGCTGCTGTAAGACCAGCAGACTGACTTTCCATATGCCAGTGCTGGAGGAATAAATCCTTTCAAAGCACTCTGGTCCCTGTTATGTCAGGATGGACCTGGATGTCTTCAGAGATGGTGACCAAACCCACCCAATTCCTGGGCAGCACCTTGRGATGACTCTTAGAAAACTTGAGGCATTTTCCAAATGCCTCCTCTCAGCTCTAGACACCTTTGGCATCAGAAGGGACAAATTTCCTGGACTAGCAGAACAATTTTTTAGTGCAAGTAATGAATGGACTTTTTAAAGGATGTAAATCATGAGATTGCAAATTTCAGCATTTAACATGAAATTTGCATCCCACAAATTTAATAGTTTTAGCACTGGAACGATTCACGTTTTTGCTACAGTTTCAAGACAATATCAAGAAACCTGGCACATATTGGTGGACTTCAAAATAAAAGGTTTTCAAAGAGTAGAAAGGCTGATTCTCTGTGGAGATCGTGGAAGGGCATTTCTTTTGTCTTTCATCTAGTTCTCATTTGTAAASCCAAACAGGACACACGTGTAGGGACCAGCAACCTTTCCAGTCAGAGAGGAACCATTCATGATCCCCATTTTACTTCATCTGAACTGTAACCCACATCACGTCACTAAAAGCCATGTTKCTATTTCAGGCTTTTTCTTCCATTAAGCTCAAGAGGGAGAAATTACAGTTTGAAGAGCACAGTGTTTTATCCTTTAGTAACAGATATTGTGACCAACATCAGATTTGGTTTGGGTTTGTTGTTTCTTTCCTCTTCACTAAAAATCAAAACATGCAGCTCCCCTGGGAAGGGCAGGAAGCACACCCAGGTTTTCCTGAAGGGCTCACTTTCCATTTTTTTGCACATAGGACATTCAAACTCACCGGAAAACRTAAGTATGGGGCCAAGACTGTGTCCACTTAAATTTATGGGTAATTCACTGATTATTTTTTAACACAAATTTTAAGTGTCAGCTCATGGCAGAAAGCAGAACAGTTGTGCTTCATGGAAGTATTTTTAGTTACCACGTACCTTAAATGTGAGTCCTTAGGACATCTGAACAGTTTTGTTTTAATGTAACTTTGCTCATTTTATGTAACATTTTGCAGAACAGAACTTATACCCATCCTTTTTTATCCTCCTGATGCCACCATGTGCCATTAGTCTGAGAATGTAAAACTACATTCACGTCTCTCCTGCAGAAAGCTAAAAGTTACCTGCACATAAATGTTTCATGCAATSCTGCTTCATTGTCTTTCAATGGATTAAAAAAAGCTCAATTTGCTAAAAGACAACTAAATGTTCTGCTRCTTCAGAATTGCAAACTCTCTTTCTTTTTCTTTTTTATTTGTAAGCTGGACTCACCTCTGCTAAAATTCTAGGAGATGCACATCATTAAGACGGGGAAAAAGTCAATTAAACCAGTAGCAGGTCYTCCATCTGATGCCTGGTTTTGAAAGAGGCTATGAAATATGCAGGACCATTAGAAAATAAAAAGTACCTTAGACAGCAACAAATTGTGCTGAATTGCCTGCTGGTAATTAGAGAGGGCGTTTGTTTAAAAGACCTTATTTGGTTCTTAATGGGAGAGGATTTTGACCTTCTGTATTGTGGGGTGAAGAAATGTGTTTGGGTCTTAAACTACTATGAATGATTCTTTATTTTTAAGCTATAAACAGGTACTAACACAAACATTTTCTCCCTTATTGATGTTGCTCTGGGAATGTGGCATCAGCTGTTACGGAATCTCCCATGAGTGTGAAAGCCAAGATGAAAAGTCAGAAACGTGTCACTGTGCATTGGACAAACCTATTTTTGGAATCATAATCTGGTCTGGTGCTAACTCCTCTTTTTTAATCYTAGTGGCCAACACTTCCTTGGAGAAGATGGGAAGGCTGACAGTGGTTCAGTGCYCCAATAATCCATCCCACGTGCAAGATATCTTATCTTCCAAACAGCATTTTTGATACTTTGCTACATGTAAATGGATTTTAAGGACTAGATAGACAAAAAACATTTTAGAAAGATGCTAAATGTAGTCTCAAAAAGTTTGATTTAATAGGATATGTTGTACCAGGATATCCCACCCTTAGAAAGAGACACTCAGAGAGCAGCCAATGCAGCTACAGCAGCCTTTTTCAACAGCTGAGKGCCAGAAAACATCATTAAATTGCACAGAATGGGTGCATGGTCACATCYTGAGCTTTAAATATGGCTTGTTCTTCTCCAGATGCAGCATTTTCCTAAAGTTTCTTTAAAAATATRTATATTTTGCATATGTAAATTCTTAAACAGCACCTGAATACAAGGGATTCAAAAAAATCAGGCACATATTTTTGTTTGGATAGGCCTAGTCCAGAACTCTAAACCCAAGGGAATGTTGCCATTCATTCCRGTAGGATCCAGGACTCATCCTAACTGATTTTTTTTTCTTATATCCTACCACCCTTTCATAGCAACGATGCTTTCAATACGCCCATTTCCCCAAAAGACAAAATATTTTTAAGTTATGGAGTCTCCTGGAAAACTCTTATGTTCTTATCTGAGTCAATGCACCRGGAACACGTTCCTATTCCTTGATGCCCGTAGTTCCAGAACATACCGATTTAAAGCAGGCCTGCTTTACTCTCCCTCACATAAAGGATTGTACTGAACCTTGTTATTGACTGGTCTCTCTGTTTCCCCAGCTTCTGTTTCCACATGATTCCTTCCAGGTATTCTTTTTCGCCCTTTCTCCCACAGTTTTTTTTTCACTTTTTCCATATAATCTCTCAGTATTTTAATCTGTACATTTGACATGTAACTCAAGTTACAGGCTTCAACCCCACTGAGTTAAAGATTAAGTTATACTTTCTCGACACAGATTTTCATGGGGAAAAGATGACTGGAATCTGAGAGGGTGTAATGAATTCTGAAAATCAGTTTTCGTACGCTCTGTGCATGTTCCTGCTTCCGAGTRGAAGAGCAGGAGTAATTTCTCAATGTGTCAAAGCAAACTTCTTCACACCACTGARTAGTATCAATCTCACTTAAAATTGCTGGTGACATCTTGACTTGTTTATCATAGCCTCAGAAATGATGGCAAATTTTAATTTTTTTGAATTATATCGCACAGTTTGAAAATGGCTGAGACTTTTTGATTATACAGTTTCGTGAGCTTAAAATTGAAAAATGCAAGAAGTGGGAAACGGTAAGGAAGYAAAGCCCTTGTCTAGGAGAAAAAAATGATGAGTTCCCCTCATTTCAGCTATGAATATTATTGTGTGGAAAGGCAGAATAGGTTGTGTGCTGTGTACAGGTGGTCAGGCAGGTGGATGTTGTGCAGAGGCATATGTATTCCAGGTGGGACTGCTCCTACCCCAGCTCCCAGGATTTACCACTTTGGATAACAAAACACGGCTAATTGCTGAGGTGGGAACAAGCAAGAGGCTGGAATTGACTCTTTGCCATGAGAATGCAAATGAACACTCCCGGAGCTTCAAGCATTTGCTGCAATAAATGTTTAACTGTTTATGGCTCAGGGAAAAGAGCCCCGAGGAGCAAAAGCACCCCCACGCAGAACAGCTTGTAGTTTGCTTATTTGTTTATTCACCTTGGGAAGATAAGGAGCTGGGAAGACAAATCCCCTCAGGCAAGGAGTGGAAGAACTTGAAACCAAGTCTCATCATGTAGCTTGGCTGAGGGCTCCCGGGGCAGAAAACTGACAACCGCACTTCTGACAAATTATGTGATGCTAGCCCCAGAATTTGCTCTTTTCTTTCTTCTTTTTTGTCTGCAATTTSATACCATCCTGTAAATTTAGGTTGACATTATAAATTGCTCTAGGAGGACCGAAATCACGTTTTTCAGCACACATGACTGTCACTKATTTTTTATTTTTTTTCCCCTCACTTCAAACACCAGGTTGCCCAATTATTTTAAAACTGTCAAATGAAGCAATGAAGAGGCAAATAATGTCACTGGAAAAAGAGGACATGGAAATTTAATGACATGTTTTATTGATGGACAGATGCCTCAGACGTGTTTTCCTTCAGCAGATACAATTTTGCTATTAGTTAATGTGAGAAATAGTAATTAAAGTTCTTATGCTATAGATCTAAATGTAATAGTTTCTGTATATCCTGTGGGGGCGGGGGGGAAAAAAAAAAAAGAAAAGAATGCCCAAAACGAAACTGAAAAAAAGCATTATTCCTTCTAAATAAGATTTCAGGATGTCTAAGCTATCCCAGCTGCCCGAATATTGGTGGTGATAGCTGCAGACAGGCGCTGTGCTGTCGTTCTCCCTACGCCTCAAGGTTACCAGTGTTTCACAGGCATTCGGTGTCAGGCCCCGGTCCCTCCCCGGTGAAAAGCTGTCTCTGATGCCTACACATTGAAAACGCAGTTGGGATTTACTCTGTGATGTGAGCTAATGGGAGCCAGGCAGCAGCTGCAATTCCTGCGTGCAGGCTTGAGTTTATGAGTGTCAGGGTTTTTGCCATGTGAATATGTCTGGGACTCCTGATACAGAGATTATGCCCGGAGTATTTATCGTCATAAAAGCCCTTCGAGATTTATTCGTGCAAAAAGCTTGTTGCATTTCTTACATAAGATAAACTCCTCAGAGAGTTTTATCAGCTTATTAGTTTATTAGCAGGGAAAAATTAACAGGTAACTCTGCACAGTAATCAACAGAAAGACAACAGAACACGTTAAATAAAACCGAAAGGAGGATGCTCATAGTACGAGTTTAAAAGTTTGTTTCCTCAACAGAGGGCAGCCTCAAAACAGTAACAGCAAGCAGCAACAACAGCAGGCAACAATAGATAGCATTTAACCTAAATCCCTGGGAAGGTGAACAAAGATTTCCCAGATCATTCCATCCCATCCCCTGTGTCACTGACTGTAGCTGTTTTCTTCAGGCTTCTGTAGCTTGTACAGGAACCAGTTAACTGCCACTATATTGCCCTCTTAACCACCACCATCTTGTCTCAAATATGACAGATTAATGTGTCTGCTGCACTTTGTGCATTTTGTTAGGCAACAGAATCCCAGAAAACATTAAATATTTGAGTCATAAGCCTTACCCTCCTCTCTCATAACCAAGAATCCCATGGATTTACCATCCAACACTGCATTTCCTATTGAAAGCATGGTTCCTGTGACCTGAAGAAAGTGTATGTATTTAAACATGTGTTATAGTGGAAAGCTAACCAGAATTTGTATCCAGGGGGGCCATGCYTGATCAACACTTGATTTTGCCAGTAAGGAACAGTATCCAACATTTCCTCTCAGGAAAATGGATACTGCAACTGCAATGGAAATACTGATTGGGAGCAGACAAGACATACACTGCTCCTTCAATGGACAAGATCACAACACTCTCTGCAAACCATGCACCACGTAATGGTCTGCTGTCATATACAATTATCATATATGGTCGAACATTTAAATCCTGAATTTAATTCGCCACAGAGACAATGCTGATACCTTCACGACAGCGTTCATTTGTGAATTCTAGCCTAAAAAATATTTATAAGAGCAACCCCTCAAGGTAAGATGAAATCACATCACTCAAATGTCTTCCACTGCTCTATCCCAATCAGCCTCCTCTAATTTGCTTTGCTGCAAAAGGATTTTGTGACGGAAAGTTATTAAATCACCAAGCCCATGACTTCTTTGTCTTGACAGTAGAATGGACTAAATGACCTTGGCTAATTTCAATGAGCCCACATCATGTTTTATTAAGGTAAAAAGACGGGAAAGACACTAATATACAATAAATTGGGTATTTGGATGGTGAAATGAGAAGATACCATAATACCAAAGAACTCAAATTAAGCCTTCACCCAGACAAAGACAGTTCTTTACTAGCAGCTGTTCAAAAGCAAAAACACTTGATTGTCTTATTTTAATGCCTCCTCTTTTATCTCTTTTCTGCCTCATAACCCAAGTGAAAACCCTGATGTGGAATGCAGAGTGGTTGCAGTGGGAATCATTCCAAAAGTTACCTGATGGTTTCACCAGCCCCGCCYGGTACATCAGGAGCACTGGGAGATTTCCTGGGGGTTCCAGGATTCAGTAACCTCGTGTGACACTTTGTACATCACAGTCTTAAAGCTTGAGTGATTTAAAGCTTGTCAGAAGAAATCAAATGCGTTTACAGGGAATGCTTTGCAGGTGTGCATTACCTCCAGAAAGAGTCTCATGAGAAAATGGGGGGACATTTATAATTCCTGACTATTTTAGGTTTTCTTCATTACCTTGTTACACAACTTCATGAGAAAGGGAAAAAAAAGTAAAGTAAGATTAGAATCTAAATGTAGGTCCATAATTTAGAGTTTTATAATTTTGCCTCATTCTTGACAGGTCTGAATTTTCCATAAAATTCTGAAATGTGTATTTTCTGCTCTGGTAAACACCACTTAAAATTTCCCACTGTTCCAGCTGTAGAAGGACTAGAACAAAAACATTACTCAGTAATAGCAGCATTTATTTTCATTTTATGATAAGAATTCATTCAAAAGCCTAAACAGAAAATTAATACTCTGATTATAGGCTGCTAAAACAGAACAACTTTCAGTCAAATCYTCTCTGTGTATGTTCTGCATTTTTTTAATACTAATTGATCCAGAGTTTGCCTTTGAATATTTTATTGATTAGAGACTTTAGAGATTATGGTTTGRATCACAGTTAATTAAGATCCAAATAATCTGAAGACTTGGAAGGATTCTATTTGATTTGGGTTTGTTTTTTTTTTTTTTTTTTTCAGTATTCTTTTAGCATTTTCTGGCTGGAATACCTAAAATTTTAGCACAGCTATTCCAGGAGCTACTAAATAACACCTTATCCCTTCAGTTAGTTAATTAAAAAGAGACAGCTCCATGTTCTGTACAAGTTTTACCTTCYTATAGCTCTAACTCGGAGACAGACCAAACCCCAATTTTGGCACACCACTTTCAGTTCTTTGCCATATACATAGACATAAAGCACTGATTTATAAAACTGTGCAGCTCACCTCTGCAAACCCTATAAAAAAAAACCCCTTTACTAAGATTCATGGGAATGTGACTGTAATTCTCTAGAAATTACCTTAATAATTACATCTAATCCTTTACCTACTCAAGGCCAGGTTGCTCCAACTAACCCATGACAGATATTTGCCTAAGCTGCTCCTAAAACTTTCAGGAAAAGGCAAAAAAAAAAAAGGTATTTTAACTTTCAAAAGCCCTCAAAATCAGAGAGACTGGCACAAGCTGCAGCCACACACCACCAGCTTTAACCGACCAGAGCCTGAGCCAGAGCCAGTTCCAGCCCCATACTGGGATGAACCCTGGAAAAGAAAGACCTGGAGCTAAATAGTTCMGTTTGCAATAATTTGGCAGCTCCCCTGGGGCAGAAGAGTTCTCAGCTCATTGCACGGCTGAGCTGTAAAAGTGGCTGCAAATGCAGCTGAAATGAAGGCCTGGCTCTCCAAAGGAATCCGAAGAACCGTGTCAAAGAAAGGAGCTTAATTGTCAGGAGCAGATCTGGAGCAGGCTTCTGCTAGAACTACCCGAGCTTGGCTCTAGTTTTGGCACCGGTAAATTTTATCTGAGCCTTATCAACTCTCCAAGGAGCTGATGGGTGTGAACCCCCCCCCATGCAGCAGGACTGGATCGTGGTGGGATTATTGGAATTATCAGAAAGCTGAACAGCCCCAGTAKAAGCTTTATAGGAGGGGTTGGTGTATATTTTGATCCCTTGCTCGTTCAGCCTCTCTAAAGCACCCTTCAATTAGTCAAAAAATGAAAAGGAATCCAAAATGCCCAAATACAGATGTCTTATCACTATTATTTGCTCTGAGGTTCAAATCCAGTGAATTACACATCCCTTTCTCCTCTGAAGGACATTGGAACACATAATGTGGAACAGCCACACATAATAAAACATTTTTTATTTCATATTGCCACAACCTCTCCTGAATTTATGCATTACATTCACCAGAAAAAAATGCATATGTGCCTGAAATAAAATATGATAATACAGCAATGTCATTGTATTTACTACTACTTCCTTGAAATTTCCCACACATTACCATTTCACAAGGTAGATACGACCACATTTTCCCTTGCCAGGCAAAGGTGCAGGCCTGAATATATCTCTAAAAGATCGTTAATAATGAATTAACATAAGAATGTTAAATTTAGAGAAAAAAAAATTAGAATAGTTCCACTTACTGGATGCTTATACTTCACTAGTTCTTAAGCATGACTCGAAGCTTTCACCCCTTTGGAGTTACCTGAGCACTGAAATGGGCTTTGCCCTGTGACACCTCCCATATTTCACACCATAACTTATTTCCTTGGTGCTTGGACTGTGACTTATTTCACACAGCACTATCAGGGGCACCAGCAATAGATTATTTTAACACAGTCAGCTCTGTGGGTTGTYTGCAACTGAATATTGAAAACTGCTGTGACCTTCTTTGAGCACAAATATCGTGTGGACAGTGTTAATTAAGGCAGAATTGATAGTGCCACGCTTGTGACTAATATGAAGAAAAAGCTAAGTACTTGGCTACATTTCTGGAGTAACTTTGCAACTTTTGGCCACACAGATGAGCTGAACATATGACTTGTGTGTTAAGGACTCAGAAAGGACAGCAGAATGACTCAAAGGTCACCCTAATATTGTTCTGATATATATATATAGACAAATATTACAACTATAAAGCATTCATACCAAATATTTAATAAATAAGAATGTAACATACTGACACATTAGTGGCAGTTGTTTGTAGCAAACTACACTATCGTAATGTAAAATTATTGTTTTCTATATTCTGTGGCTCTGTTGACAGAAATGTGTCCACTGACAATTTCAAGTACTGCCTCTAATAAGCAATTAAAAATACRCAATTGCCACAAAAATCAATATTAATGAGGTGTTAACCATTTACCAGATGAGGCACTGGGAGACTTCAATATCTACGTGTTCTGTGTGGTATAGAACAAATGTTTGTTTAGAATGTTTTCCTAAATGCTATGGTGATTTATCAAAGCAGACATTAATTTTTCCACTGGGCAGTTTTTGTATTCATGTGCGATAATAAAGAAAGGAGTGGGAATCAACATGAACCTTACAAGGTGTATTTGAGCATAAATTAACAGGGCATGAATAAAGACTGGGTATGTTATGTGCTATCACATTCCAAAGTACAGGATACATGTACAAAATGCTACATACAGAGAGCAAATATACCTCATTTCCACTAATCTAGGATTTTTTAGTCTATATTTTTTTTCTGGTTCCATKAATCTCGTTGTTTAAAGAGTTGAAATGCAATAAAAATAAAAGACAGTTATAATCATTCAGCATTGGAAATTTTTAATCCTCTGTCACTTCATCCAGAGTAATTTATACAAACCCATGAAATATTGAGGAATATACATTTAAACAGAACTTAATGGATCAATACTGTTCTCTGAAAAACACTCACCTGCAACTTCAGAAAGTTTTGGTGTAGGCCAAATACTGCTTTGACCAGTTTAACTTCTGGGTTTTTTTGAGATGCTGGGACCAGTGCTAAAACCAATATGCTGACACAAATTTTGATTTTGTGTAATGCTCATTGAATAAGTACTATAAAACAGTTGAGTATTCAAGAAAAGAAATGATTCTTATCACTGTGAATAAGAATTTTCATATATTTTATGACAGCCTGTATCCTCATCTAGTTATATAAAAATAACTATTTGTAGTTTTGTGAAGTCAGCAGTATTATACTGATTAATTCCAGATGGCATTTTTTTCTTTTTTTTTTTTTTTTTTTCCATGTGGTTTATTTTTGGTGCGGGCTTAGACTTTACTCTGACAGCTCTGAAAATCTGTCCACATGAAATTATAAATTCTAATTTAACTTTCTGGACTATACCATTAATTGTACCTTTTACCCTATATTGTCATATTGGATTGTAGAAGAAGTCCCAGGACCTGTCTCTGGGTCTCTGGGTTTGAACAGGAGATCTGTTGAGCATCATCAACAACCTGAAAATCTACTGACTGAAAATAACTGATACTCATGGGATCCAAGATTTGGCCTTAAATATCCCCAAGGCAGACCTCAAGTCATCTGAGTAGTAAAAGAGTTGACCTCCACCAATTTCTATTGAAGATTTCTCATTGTCACACTTTGGTAACTACACTATTTCACAGCAGAGTATGAGCATAAAATCCTCCCAAAAGAAAGTCCTCAATGCAAAATAACGCTCATAGCAAATGTGATAAAACTTCGAGTGTTTTCCTTTGGATTTTTTTTTTAAACAAAGTTATAAGGAAAAAAACATCATCCTGGCAAACAGTGTGTGCCCTACTTTTGCTCACTGAAGAGTTTCCTCATCCTTCTTTGGACAGAACAGTTTCCATCATATAAGCTTTGTAACTAATAAAGGATAAAAACCTCTATGTGCTTTTTACTTGCATTTCATTCACACTAAATACTTTTTGAAATTAACTTGAAACGCACATTAAAATGTGCCTCAATCAGTTCGCTTTTAGTTGTTTTTTATATATACACACACACATATACACATATATGTACTCCCAAGAAGTAAGTTCTGGTTCTCTTTGAACTCAAAAAAGAAAACACAGTGGAAGGTTTCAGGTTAAAGCAATTTTTACTCACCCCTGCAATGAACTCCCTCATCATACCCATCAGAGCAGTCATGGACCCCATTGCAGAGCTGGGACAAGTGGATGCATTTGTTGGTACCAATGCAGCTGATGAAATTCGGGGTGCACTTGAAATCTGCTTCCTCAGGACCTAAAAAAAACCAGATAGAATATTTCTTATAAATATTTTTACATCCACAGCAAGGCAAAGAAAGTTCTGCACCTTGTTTCCTTTTTAAAGCTAAGGGCAAACCYTCTACTTATTAGTTCATTTTGCAGATTTTAGGGCATTGTCATGGCTGTATTTAGGAGAATTAAAGTCATCAAGAAATGACTAGTGCAACTAAAAGGAAATCGGTGGGTCAGAGGATTATTTCCTAAAATACAGGTGTTTTACAGTTGCTAAAATAAGCTTTTCAGACATTAAAAAGTATCRTAAGATTTTCAACTGTCTTGTGAATATCCTATCAAGAGTCATAGAGAGAGTAACAGGCACCAGTATTTACTTTCACTGTCGTGCTATGCAGATAATTGTAGATATTTATGAAAATACATATAAATGTCACATATTTGTGGCTGCATTAAATCAGAGAGACTGTTGCTCYAGCCCAGGAGACTCCCTCAGAAACTGCACAGTCCAGGATGATAGGAACAGGATAAGGATGCTCTGATTGCTCCCTTTGGGATACCACCCCAGCTGCAATCCCTTATCTCTGTCCCCTTTTCCCTGAAGTGTTTGGTTCAGGGATTTTTGAGGGAGTTTAGGGAGTCTTGAGAATCTCTTGTTTATCTCTTAGAAGGGATTCTGACTGATGAAAAACCCCAACAAGCATAATTCCACTGAGATTTTTAGCACTGCAAAGAACAGAGGTCTGAGAGGTTTGGCTCGTTTAGAGGTTGAACCATAATTATTTATACATTGTATATCATTAGCTACACAGAGACCAAAAGGGTGGAAGTTTTTCAGGAAAACAACTTAAAGCTCCCTGATTGCTTGTGTTGGAGCCTTGGGTCTGTGCTAAACTCAGACAGYTTGGAACAGTCCTTTAGGGAAATCTCTCCTCGGATGCACTGTGCTCAAGTGCAATGTGCTTTCACCTTCTTCGAGGCACTAACTCCAAGAGGAAGGACAGAAATCACTGGCAGCAGCTGAAAGCTCCCTAATAAGTGGGAAAATCTCAGCTTTGTCACGTCTTGTCTCTTGGAGTCAGGAGGACAAACCATTTGAGGGGAATTTACGACTTCTATAACAAGTACAGATGCCTCTTAGCAATACAGACCGTTAAGTAAAAATCCAAACACACAAAATTTGTCCCAATTAGAAAACTCACACCAGCACAGGGCAGTGCTCCCCTTCCCCAAGCAAGCAAAGTCCCTAACAGGGCACATTCCCCATGCAGGAAAGAGGGATTTAGTGTCCTGCTCCCTCCTCTGACCTTCCCAGCTGCACACCTTGCACCCACGGAGTGACACCAACTACATCCTTCAGGAATTCCTGATTAACACAGACATGACAAGCTGGCAGTAGGGATAAAAAGGTAATGCTTATGGGGATGAATGTACCCTGTCTCAAASGATTTGTGTGCTCCCAGGATGAAATACAAACTATTCTCCCTGTGCTCTGGGTTAAATACATGCAAATCAAATGTAGAGGGATTCAAACGTTTCACAAAGAAAACACATTCCCTGTATTTTCCAGGAAAATATAAAAAGAACTTAACAACAGAAAGTGAAAGTTKATCAAAATTGATCCTAGATATTAGGATTTGAAGACTATGGTAATAAGAACCAGAGAATCAGTGTTCTGGCTTTGGGCATTTGCTCCTCTTTTCCTGACCTGGAGGTAGGACGCTTCACGCCATGAAGCATCCCATGGATGTGAAGCTTCCTACAGTACCTACAAGCCCTGGCAGTGCCAGGCACTCCTCCAGGACTGGTTTGACTCTGCAGAGCTTTCAAGGAAGAGCATAAATAAAGCAGGGTMGGACAGCCAAGCTCTCAGTGTCAGCTAGGTCATATAAAACCAAAAGGTTTCATTTGATTCTCATTTCAGCTGCATCAGGACTTGAAGGCACTTCATATTTAACACAACCAAACTCATTTTCTCATCTGCCAGTAATAACTTGCTTATTCTTTGTGTTAGATTGTGAGGAGTGAAAAAGATCTTTTCTTCTAAAAGAGAGAACGTTCATTAAAAAAAATTAGATCTGTGGAGCATATGTAGTACTTGYATTGCTATAAACTCTGGATTGCTAGAGGCCTTTCATACCTTATCAAACAGAAAACTTGAAATCTGTGACCAAAACTATATAAACATATGTATATCTTCTAAATTTAATTACTGAGAAGAATGAATCTCCTAATTAACATTTTWAATCTTAATAGACTAGTCTGATATGCTCCTGTCTATAAAATTTTGGGGATTTAATTTTGATCTGATTCTACTTGCTTTTAAAATACAAGATTTCTTCTTTCTTCTGCAATTTTAAACATATTCTCTAGCTCAAAATACTAATAGGTGAGCTTCCTAATTATATTTCTTTGATTGGGAACACGGGAGGGGAAACTGAAATACGCTCCAGGAAGTATTACTCATATTGTTTTGTTTTCAAGAGAAATTTTGTGCACCACTTGTGACAGCAGAAGATTAGGAGAGGTTCACTTATTCATGTGACCAAGAAAAATTCATATGTACTTTTGCCTGTTACAAGCATGATGTTTTGGGAGGCAACTTGACTTAAAAATGAACTTCAGTCCCAAAAAGCCCTGTTTGATAGAAGCTTTGTGACTTATTCTGTCTGGAAAATTACTCCAAATGGTAATAGGTCTCAATCAACACCAGTGGAACAAGACAGCAGGTTCCAAGGCCTGCCTGCCCACAATTCCTCCCACTTCTATTAAATAAAAAATAAAAAAAAAAATAAAATTAAGCCAAAGCAAGCTGCGTGTTGTGATGCCTTTGAAGCAGCACTTGCTTTTCCCACTGAATCCTCCCCAGCTGCTGCACTTTCTGAAATGTCTAATGCAAATAAAGAAGAGTACGTTTTTATCTTGTTTACTCCTCTTCACTCTCCCTCTAACAGACAGCCACTTCTGGCAGTGTTATCAAGTGAACTTCGGGAAAAGGAATTTAAAAGTGTTCTTCTTCAAAATAATCTCAGTGTATTTTACATCAGCGCAAGAATGCTGAGAATATAAAAGACGGATGGCGTCTTTTCTTCCCTTCAAAAGACATAATAATTCCTAGCCTTGCCAGTTGGTGGAAAAATAGTCAAAACTACTGGCTGCAATTATGGTAATACACCATCTCTATGTTTGAAACATTCATCCTGGGACGCTGCTTGGAGGGCAAAGAGGATGCGAGCAGCTCAAGAGAGTCGGCTCCGGCAGCAGAATATCCAAGTGTCTCCGCGAGYGATCGTCTCGGAACAGATGGCTGAGGAATGGGAAAAGAGCTGAGCTGCACGGGCTGAGCCAGGGCCACGGGGGAACCCCCCAGGGCTGCAGGCAGGGCTGTCCCAGCCCGTGTGAAGGGTGGCTGGGAACTGGGCACTTCCCTAGGGATAATGCAGCATTCCTGCCCGGGGGTGGGGGTCGGGATTGGGCCTGGTGAGGGTACCAAGGCTGGGCACGGACCACGGCCAGGTGGACAGATGACTGCTGCTGCTTTCCCTAAATCTCCAGGAAGCAGCCTGTGCCCAGGGGCAGGCAGGCTGAAAACAGGAGAGAGATTCATTTTGGATCCAGATTTCCTTGGCTGTCGAACCAACCGGGAAAAGCCGTTTCAGCTTTGGTCACACCGTGCCACACTCMCTGACCTTTCCCAGCACGTGGGACGGCACGGAAGGAAACTGGGCAGCGTTTTGGCAATACCTGTGCAGTTCCCAGGGAACCCAGCTCAATTCCCTCCGTGAAGGTGCCCTCACATTGGGAGGGTTGGGAAGAGGTGAGACAGCCCTTGTGATGTCCCCCGGCGGGAGACAATGGGATCAATCAAGCACGAGCTCTGGTTTCACGCTAAGGAAGCATCAAAGGCCCCTGTCGGAACCATCTGAGACATTTTTACCATTCAATTCCCACACGGCATCCGTCTTGAATTTGGGCATAATGAAAACTGGGCCTGCCTCACTTCAGGTTCCTGCTATACTAAATTTCAAACTAGAGAATGCAACCAAGAATCTACAAGCTGATTATTGCTACCAGTTTTTATTATCGTAAGCAATATCTAAGTGTTTATTAGCAAAAATTATGAACGAACATTATTTCGTGGTGTACATTTTCTTCTTCTAGAAATATTCTAATTTATGTAAAATAAGGTAAAATTTTATGTACTAAGTTTCCAGGGGGGTTACAAAATATGAATAAAGGGTATTTCCAAATGCAGACACAGAAGGCTGCACAACACAAATCCAAGGCCCACAGAAAGTTATTAAATTACAGTAAAAGATACACACCCACTTTTTGGAAATTCAATTAGAGATGTTCCTATTYGAACAACTGTTACCAAAAAAGCATCATCAAAGCTGCTACTTCCGTTTTTTTCACCTTCATCTCCCTCASCTAAGTTTTTATAAAGTGCTTTTTCCCTGAACAACGTAGGCAAGTAGTTAGAATTTTAACTAAGAGACAAGGCAGCCAAATGTGGTACATTCCTTTTACATCACTGCAGCCAATTTACTTCAAGACAATTTACTACAAGCAATTTTTGAGCAGCTCTAGTCCTGGGCTGTCCTCAGCCATAAGAAATAATTATACCAAACTGTGGGGTGCCTTCAAAATTCCCATTTGTGTTGTACATCAGTGACTTCAGATCCTTCCTGCTCTCCTAAGTGTCTTTTTGGAGTGAATCTTCACTCCACAGTGAGCAGTTATTCTGAACAAAACCTTATTCCACTGCCTTTGAATTCAATTTTATTCCTAAGAGGAATAATTGACACAAATTTTGGGATCTCCCTGGATAAATATGGGCTAAAATGAAAACACTATGGTACAATAGAGTATGTGGCTTGTCAAGCACACATATAAAATTGTGATGGTTTTTCTCTCTGTTAACTCATCTCCAAAGCACTGCTGGTACCCCATCTCTACTGTGGACACAGAATATGGAATAGGATATTTARGACTGCAGAATTGATTTAAAAACTTTTATATTTATTCTTTAATATCACTCTTGGCAAAAAGAAATAACCACATGCAGCCAAAGTAACATAAAATATCTGATATAATTTCAATTGTGAGCAGCCAGTTCATCATTGATAACCATTGAGTTAAAAAGTGCAAATCTTTTATAAAACTTGGAATCACAACATCTTAAAGTAATTTCTCTGACCCTGCCAAGGCAAGACATACTGTACCTTAAAGATATTTAAGGTTTAGGGCTAAATTATGGCCATTAGAAGACATTACTTTTATGGGAAAATTAAAGAATTTTCTTTCTCCTTTTTTTTTTTTTTTTAGTTAAAGGTTTGAACTCTCCCCAGGGGTTGAATACTATGTATTAATTTCTGTAATTACAAGTTAATGTATAAAGTGTCAACTAAACACACAGGGTATCTCATAGTATCATAATTGCTTTACAAAGTCAATTTTTACACATACCAGATGCACACTTCCAATAGGAAGACTTTGAAACACTGGGATAAATGCGTGTAAATTATTTAAAATCTTTACTCTTTGTTATCTTATATATATGCAAAGAGAGAATTTCGTATTTAATACGGATTTATGTAGCCTAAGTAACTCCTTACTCATTACTACTTTTATCCATATGCTTTATTCAACCATGTAGACTGACAATTAATATAAATTTATAAGTCCYCTTCAATTAAATCAGGTATTCAGCTGCCCATGTAAGAAGGAGAATAATAAACATTTACAGTAGGATGTGGACGACTGAAAAGAAGAGGAAAACAGAAGTATTGTGCTCTTTGTAAGAGCATAATAACTGTGATCTCTGACCTCACAGACACAGGATATTGTCCCCAAAATAATACTTCGTAAGAAAGAGTAAAACCAGTGGCAGCCAGAAGCTTTGTGGGCTGGCAAATGAACTAATACAGCTACAGCACACCTAAGTCATGGCTTGTGACCAGAGGCAAGAGAGGAGTTAAGGCTGTAGAAAGCAACAACGGAAACAAAAGAGAAAATTAGGAACTTCAGAAATCCAAACATGCCTTTGAGTCATCCCAGTCTGAGAATCAGGCGTCTGTGCTGGCTCACAGCCCTCATGAGCCTGGTGACGAGCGTCTCATTTCTGCCCTCGCTTTCTGCGTGGGTGATGGCAACAGCTCCTCGTGCCTCGTGCGGGGAGGAGGAAAACAGCTACCCAAGCCCAAGCTTCCCAAACCCAATCCAGGATTTGCACGGGTCGTGGCCTGGTTAGGCCACAGCTTGAATCCTGTGTTCAGTTTTTGGGCAACGAGACAGGCATTGAGGGGCTGGAGCATGTCCAGGGAAGGGAACAGAGCTGGGAGGGTCTGGAGCACAAGTCTGATGAGGAGCAGTGAGGGAGCTGGRGGGGCTCAGCCTGGAGAAAAAGAGGCTCAGGGAGGACCTTCTGGCTCTCCACAACTCCCTGAGAGTGCAGCCAGGTGGGGTCTGTCTCCTCTTCCAGGTGATAGGGCAATAGGGAATGGCCTCAAGTTGCACCAGGGGAGGTTTAGATTGGACATAAGGAAAAATTTCTTCCTCCAAAGGGTGATCAGGCTTTAGAACAGGCTGCCCAGGGCAGCGGCAGAGTCCCTGGARGTATTTAAAAGATGTGTGGCTGTGGCGCTTGGGGATGTGGGTTAGCGGTGAACGGACTGGTGCTGGACTCAACAATTTTAGCATGCTTTTCCAACCCAAATGATCCTATGATATATAATCCAGTCAGTAAAAAACACATAATTAAAAAAAAAAAAAAAACAAACAACCAGACACATTAAAATTCAGTTCCAAAGGATGGTTTCCAATTTTGCGYGTTACAGCAGACGAAATAGTTCAAAAGGTTATCTGGCTGTAAAGCTTAACAAGCCTCCCAGCGGCACACAAAACTCCCATGTCAGTACTCCTGTGGCAGGCTTTTAGCACCAGCATTGTATACAAATGAACCCACAGGTGCAGCACACAGCACATGGATCCTGGCTTTATGAGGCTCTGCCCTCGCCTTCTCCTCTGTGTGGTTTTGTACACACCAGACAAAAGCAAACAGCAAGACAGTCTAAACCTAATATTACACAACAACTTGAATTTTTTAGATACTTCGTTTCAAAGAGTGAGCGTTGTTTGCACACTGCCCCGATAAGGGCTCTGTCAGGAGCTCTGTTTGAGATGGATCTCCAGCAAACACTTCCCCTCTGGCTCTGTCTCCTGATCGCTGCTTTCCGTGTGTCAGGCACTTGCTCATCTCGGCYGCACGGATGTGAATAATTAACGGAGCCACGGGACTCATCCTTGCTCCTGTAATGGAGCTGATGGCCACTGGAGACAGGGGGAAAGCTGTGCTGAAGGTTGCACAAAGACTGATGAAGGGGAAAAAAGAGGTAGGAGAAATTTTTCTAAAACAGCTCRGCATTGAGTTGTTATCCAAAAATCCCTCTGGGCAGACACAGGCTGGGATGGGGCTGGAGTCAGAATGAGCTCTTGGGGTGGTCAGGCCAAGAGCAGCCACCAGAATGAGGACCTGAATTAAATGTGGGTTTCACCCACATTTCATTAATGTTTCTACTAAAGCTATAAAAGCCACAGAGGTATTCAGACTGATAAAAGTAAAATCAGCTCGTAACAGCAAAGTCCATCTATACTCCTAAACAAAGCTGGACATTTTGCATCCCAAAATTATCTCAGAATATAACATCCACCTAGCAAAGGGAGAAAAGACCACCTCATATAATATCACAGTTCTACAGGACTGGAGTAATTTTTCACAGAACAGCACTAAATATCACCATTTCTGCATTGAATACAATGGCAAGGTGATTATTTTTAAATTTAATTTTTTGAAACAACAACAAATTAGAGTGAGAAGTGAAATCCATGGCCACAAAGGGAACACCAAACCTCAGCTCACACCCAGTGTTCTGCAGCTTGTCAAGTTACAGAAAAAGAAAAGAACAAATAATGGCAAAAAGAAAAGAACAAATAATTGCAAAARGAAGTGGAGATGAACGGAGACTAAAGTAGCCTGGGGACTTCCAATATTCTTTCCCTCTCTGTCAGGAGATTAATGTAATAAATAAATTAATAAAAATCTAGTGCTCAAAGACTGCCACACTGTACCAGAATGAAAAGKAAGTTTAGGGGAGACGGTAATGCAAACAACTAACTTTACTTTATAGACGAACTGACATGGACCTAAAGTCCAAAAGAAATATCTTTGTGCTTGCATCATTTTCTGATGTCAGTGAAAATCATACATTCAATTGCTGAGGTTTGGACATCTTGATGTTGCCAGCAGGGCTGCACCTTTATGCAAAAAGACATTYCCATTCCTATGGAACAGGTTATAAAAATCCTGCCCTTACTAAAGTTGAGATRAATATCCTAATTTTTGCCATTTTGCTTAAATCAAAAGTGCTCTTCTCTCTACTGCTTCATATCCATATACGACCTACTGCCATGTTAATGTGGTACATCAACTTTCCCATTCCCCATTCCATGGTACCYTGGAATTGTGAATAGAAATATTAGAAATGTGTCTTGCAAAGTTTTCAAACATCAGATATTGCTTAAACACTCATAAATTTCACCTTTCACCTTAAAATTTTCATTCAAAATTGCCATAAATGGAAAAATGTAGCCTTGCAATATTACATGGAATGGAAGAAAAAGCATTATCTCTCACAAGCAACCAAAACAAGTCGTAAGCTCTTTGAAGTCAGAAAATACTAATTAAGATATCAACCTGTACAGAAAACAGGTTGGTGTTTGGAAGCAAGAAGAATGAAGAACCCATAAGAGGACACATCTAGCATGAATTTTTCTTAAAAATCAAATCTCTGTCTTCCAAAGCTCAGTGTGGCAGTAGTGTTTTTGATTAAAAACAACAATAAAACAATTCTCACCATTATAATCTTCCTTCACAACTGCCCAATGTAATAGAGTTAGCCATCAATGAGGTTTGTTTTTTTTTTTCATATGTTCATTCAATGACCACAGCTTCAACTTGAGCAGTAAAGCTTCCCATAGAGATGAGAGAATTTATTCTCTTTGTCACAGTCCCTAAAAATTAAAATCCTAAACCTCACTTTTACTAAGCTCTTGCACGTACGATGTACCAGGATATAAAGGGAGGTCCTTGTATGTACCAACATAAGCAAAGTCATTGCAAATTTATATTCTCTGGTTATTTTTGGAGAATGGCTTCACAAACATTTGTCAATGAAGAGGAGAAAAAAAAAAAATGTTCGTTGTCAGGAAGCAAAAATAATTAATATTCTTTGTACTTRCAGGGACAAAAAAGCTTTGCTAATGGATTTTTGGGTGATTTACTACAACACATTGCAGCAGTAATTTATGATCAATGAAGTAAAAAATGAATATTGTCTCATGTAGATGGTCACTCCTCATTAGTTATAAGGAACCTATTTTTAATTTGGAGATTTTGATTTAATTAGTGTCACACATCTCGAGGCTGCCTTGTGTCAACTGCTGCAATGACTTGATGTCTGTGTGTGGCACAGAAGTGGCTGCTCCTGGGGTCTCAGCCTGAGAAAAATGGCAGGAGGTGAACAAAAGAAGTGTTAATTACCTAAACCATTAAAGCACCTAATACCAGCAATGTTGTAACACATCAATGCCCATGTTAGAGATATTTACATAGCCAAAGTGTAGAAATGGAAAAATGTGTATCAGTGGGAAAATGCTGGTAGATGTTCTTTATGAAACAATATAATTGTGCAGTGGAATGGTTGGATGAAACAACAAGCTCTGCATCTCACCAGGTCTATCAGACATTATAAAAGTGTTTGTGACTGTATTTACACACATCATCCATCCCTGTATATTCCATTCCACCATTTCCAGCTCAGCTCTTCATTAGACTGCAGAAATTCTATTAAAATAAGGGGATATAAGGCGATTTTTACTGAATCATATCTGTAACAAGCTCTGGAAATTGTGATGGAGATCCAAGGGCTGCACCTTATAAACATTTATGCACCCCCACACAACCTCAGAAATGTCTATGGATTGAGAAAGAATTTATCGAGCTCATGTTTGCATCAGTAGAACCAGAATTCAAACACAGAAAAAGTTCTCAACATTAAATTTCACAGGGTTGGGTGAGATTTATAACATAAGTCAGTTTTAAAAACAAGAAAGGACTAAAATACACGCTGATGCCTTAACTTCTTACTTTAAACAGCAAAACATAAAGTTTTCGTCTCATTTGCAATACATTTAGATTTTTCAGCAGATGATGTTAGTATCAACACGCATGTTTTATTTATGATTTTGGGGTAGAAATTTACTATTAAAATGTTCTATAATCACACGAACATTTTGCTTACAGGGCCAACACTTTCTAAGTATTTGAGCTTTTTTTAAAAACAAAGTTATTAAATCAGTATTACTTATTCATTTTAAAGATTATCTTATATGTTTAATTCAGCTTTAACACAGAAACATAGAAATAGATCTCATGCATTTTTAAACCGAGCCAGGCAGTCTGCAATCATAAACTTATTCATTTTTATTTTGTACACAGACATATAAATTACATCTAATTAAAATAAATTGTGTAACTTGTTTCTTCTTATGCAGACATGCACTGAAAGGATGAGAGCCAGTTTTAATTGCTCTAAGTAAAAAATATAGCACTATAAAAGATTTAATCAGRTTTCTTGGAGGTTACACTGTGTCAAAAAGATCAAAATCACAGGGCTTAATCTTGTGTAGACACTGAGGGTAATACTTGATTGAGTATTGGCCCATAACTATAAACTGACCTGGAATGTCTTTCATTTGGAACAAAAAATACATATGTTGTGGTGTATATCACAGTAAAGTTTCTATCTCCTCCTTTCCTTATGGACAAAAATAGGTGAACAAAACCTCAGACAGGCAGAAAATTAGAACAACTGGTAAAAAAATACCGTATTACTTACAGGAAGTGTTAAATTAGTAGTTCTTAGAGACTTCTAGAAGGCTTTGTAGTGTAATAGGTACTACGATTCAGAGCGAAAATTAGTTTCACATGTTTACCAGCTGAAAAATAAAACAGCCTTCCCTGCTCATTTTTTGTACTCTTAGAATAATTCTAAAGGGGCATTATTTAATGCGATTCAGGCTTGGCTGTATCTGTTTCCCAACACAAAACCCCAAGCGCCTCCTGATAAGAGCGGCGGGAGCAGACAAAGAGCCCGTGTCAGACACAGCCTCGGTGTATCTGAGCCCTTTCAAGCCAGATCTTCYCCCATTATTGGACAAGTACTAATGGAATTCCCGGGAAACTTCCAGCTCCCTCAGCTCCGTTCCCTTCGAAACAAGATCCTGCTGAACTCCAGACCAGGCCAATTCCGCTGTGATGGAACACAAACACCTCGAGACGGGATCCTCCTCCTCATGGAGGTTTCTGCAGGTGCCAATTGCAAAGAGCTGGAGTGCTCAAGGTGTGTCTCAAGTAATGCTTTAAAATGTCATTTTCAGAGTAATTCTGTATGGTAACGTTTGAAAAAAAATATTGGGATTTCATCGCTAATATAAAAATCCAGAACACCRGAATTTCCAGGAACCCGTGCCTGGCTTGTGACAGAATCCTCACCACGTGGAGGGGACAGGGGTTTTTACACTGGTTGGTCTGAAGAAGCAAGAACAATTTCATGTGAAAAATTAAGGAAATACATTGAGGTTAAAAGTATTGTTTGCCTGCTGAGTTCTGCTCACTGTGGAGAGCCACATTTTCATCTTCGTCACCAACAGAACAGTTTCTCAGAGCTGAGCACTTAGATTTCCACTGCTTAGAGTGTATTTTAAGCTTTCCACCATGTCCTAGAAGAACTCAACACATCAGATGTTSACTAGATGAGCTTTAAGGGTCTCTTCAAACCCAAACCAYTCTGTGATCTCAATCTTCCATCTCTCCTCTTCTCTCTTCAATAAAGTAGTGCCATTAAGCCACGAGATTCATCATTTCTGACTAGGAAAATCACTACCATCATGGGGAGCTTCAGAAATTGTTTAGCAAGTAATCCAACCTTTATAAGTACTCAGCAAGGTCTAGCAGAGAGGTGTGTGTCATGGAACAATCTTTAAAAAACTATACTCCAAAATGAGAAAATACCACTTTGCTTTATATAAAAATATACTTAAATGAATCCAAGCCCTTATTAAAATCCTATGTATAACTTCATCAGAATGTAAAAAAAAAAAAACAAAACCAAAACTTGTTATGAAATTATGAAATGAAATCAAACATCTTCCATATAAATCTATAAGCAATGGTAAAAAATTACGAAGTGAAATGGACATAGAACACAACGTGTGTACATTATTCTTAGAAAGGTTTTATGTATCTGTACTAGAAGTTTATGGAGAAAAACTAATAAGCTGTTGAAGACAGAAATGAAGATGTGCTTCTACTTTTAACAGTCAAAAAAAACCAGTTTATGGGAAGTATTTAATCTCTTTCATAATAGGACTAGTGGTAGAAAGATCTGAGATAATTACAACAGAGTGTGCTGAGCTGGACTGATGGTTGCTGTTAAGACTATTTCCTCCAATACTGGGCCTTAACTGTCAAGAATTGAGATCTAAAACCATATTCAGGTGAATAGTTGTAATGTTTTCATATACCAAACCCAAGAAACTGTCAAAATAGTTTATAAAGAAGATAAATATTATGCTGGGTYTATATATAATATTCTAAACTTTAGAACACGTTATTTGTCAAAATAAAAGCAGAGTTTCTGTCTATTTTTTTTTATGGTTTTGTGCTAACACACTGTGACTAAACAGTTAAAGTTCAATATGTAAAAAAAACATTATTTAACCCTGGACCTATATTTAGCAAAAATTCTAAAGTTCTTATATAGATCTTTAAAAAAATAAAATACTTTMAGATTTAGATAGGAAAAGCCTACAATTGTCCTTGCAATTTCATGATAATTTTAAAAAATGCAATACAGACCTAAGCCATGTTGGTATGGAAGAAGTTTCTAGTTTTGGAAGTTTCTAGTATGGAAGAAGTTTTTATTTTCAGCTCTGATTCTATAATGAGCTTTGCATGTATGGGCACAGAAACCTCCTCTCCCAGRAGAGGGATGGCACTAATGACATCAAACTGTTTTTCTGTTTTATATATATAAAAAAGCCCTGCAAAAAATTTAAGACATGGTTCCAAAATATTACCAGTGACTCAGCATTCAGCAATTCTTGCTGAGAATGAGCASTACCTAAAAAAATGGATAGGCTCACTGCAGCTGGGAGTAAGTGCTGCAATTTAGGTATCTTTAGAGTAGGGACATTTATTGTTCACTTTAAATGAAAGCAGAAATATTCCAGGAAAGTGACAGCACATAACAGGTACTGTTGGGGTACTGGTGTTTTGTTTTTTTTTGTTTGTTTTTTTTTTTTTTAAAGTCTACTATGGTTGACTAAATAATGACAGAAAATCTATATCTGATAACTGCAGCAGACACATGGGTGAGTTTGAGTGCTGTCAGAATTATTTACACCCTTTACAGACAGGTTCTAGGAGAAGTACTTAATTTACTTGAATATAATTCTTTTTGTGGTTAGTGAACCTATCTGCTGTGCTCTGCCATTTGGTGAAGCACAAAAGTCACTTTATTCTGATGAAAGCAGCTCAGAAAGAAAAGATTGTAATATTCATATTTTACCTGACTACATTCCTAAGGACTTTTAGGACACATATGTTTAAAGGGGATTGAATTTACAGACCGCTACGTTGACAATGTTATCCTATTAATCTCCACAGTTTGCCTTTGTACTGTATATTTCTGGGTTAGAACCTAAAAAGTAACATCATTGTGTTCCCTTCGCTTAGTTTKCATCCATGTTCAGCTCCTATTGACCTTAAGCAACTTCCACAAGAGCAGGATGTGATTTGAGTTATCAGATATTCACTTTTTTTTTTTTTAATGTTCAGCTTCTTACAGCCAAATGTCTTTTATTTCTTTCCTAAGTAAAGCAGTCTGTGGCGTCCACAGATATTTTGCTTTGAAAACATTTTGCAAACATTTAATTTTGTGTCTTATTTGTTACCCCTCACACCTCCAAAAAAGCTCTGGTTCTAGATCCAGAGCGTGTAAGGCACGTGGAGTGAAACTGGCTGAAATTTGGRCAACTAAATCCAATACACTAAGACTTTTCCAGTCTCCTAAACTCAGCAAGTGATGTTCATTTTCAGTTGGAAGCACAGGAAAGAGCTGGAAAGGGAGGAGTTTGCACAGCCCACAGAAGCATGGTGGAAGAGATGTGAACTCAGCTGCCACAAACAAACTTTGAAATAATTAATTTKCCTTCATCATTACCTCCAGCTGGGATCAACCTGGGCTTTGAGGGCTGCAACTCCATGAGTGCTGGCTCTTAYTGCTCTAACGAGGAGACTGAAGATTGTTTCTTGTTTCCTAGCCAAAGAACTGAATTGCAGGTTAATAAGGTTGGAATAGGCTGAGGAATTTGTATTGTCCTTTTGTGTTTTACTGGAAAAGATGGAGGTAGGTGCACTATCASAGTCTTCTTTTTGAGACCCCTCCATTTGCTACACAAATACCCCGCAGAGGTTTGGTCTGTGAAAATGCATAATTTTTAAGAGCAAAGCCTGTAGGGATCCAATGTTGTTCCCAGATATCCGTTTTTACCTTGTTAGTCTTGCTTAAAAAAAGGAAAAATRTCAGAGCCTTTCCATAGTGAAGCTTGCATTTGTCCTCTGAGTAAAAACAGACACCAAAATCAATTGTGTTGGTTTTACTGTCCATTAGAGATGCCCATTTTGTCTGAGATATTTTTGATTTCCTTCTAAGTCCAAGAAGATCAGTAGCTGAGATGATTTTTTTATCCCCATTTTTCTGGTTCAAAAATGACGTTTTATTCTTGTGCCATTGAAATTTGTTTCAGTTTTAAAAGAAGGTAGGAAATTTCTTTTTTTTTTTTTTTCCCCCCTGATCTTTGACCCACACATCTCAATTATAAAGAGTKTAAGTAAACAATGGAGTTGGAGGGAAGTATTTTAAATGTATCTTTTATTCATGCACTTTCTCACAGAAGCTTTTTCCTTTTTCTTATGCTATAGATGATTGAAAAGGAGAAGTCTACACCATGAAGAATGGTCTCTACCTCTGGACCTCTTAACTACAACAAATATTTGAAAGGTGATGTTTCTCTTTCTCTCTGCCTTTGTCCCACAGATGCTTTTATGGAAAAAAATATAATATATATATATTCAATATGCTGTTTGGGAGACCTTTCTCCCATTTTTGTTATCTCTGCCTCCTGGTGGTCTTTGTTTCTTCAGTTTTTATTCAAAAAAAAAATCTGCTTTTAAGCACTTCTTTAGTCCTGACTCACTTTCTGCTATTCACATGCCTTTCCCTGACAGTCACTGGTTTTACCCTRGTGCATTTATTTTATACATTAGAARAAAGGTATTGAAGCTGAGATAACCATATTAAAAAATCAGCCCCATTTTTCCTAGCAAATATATTGCCTACTTTTCACATCAGTTCCTTGGAATCTTATTCCTCAACTTTCCTTGTATCAGATTTGCTTCAAGGTAATACTCTCTTATCACAGGAACAATAACCAGTAAACTTCCCAGCCTACGAACCAGTATCCAGATAAATTTCCAGGCCTTTGTTTTACAGTTAAACAGAAGTGCTTTTCCCATTTACTTTCATAAAACAACAGTTGTGAGGCTCCTTGCTCCGGGCAGTGGCTCATGTGAATATTGGTTTACAAAGTTTCTCCCCCTCACGCTGCCTGCAGAGGAGCTACAGGATCCATCAGTGAGTAGAGATATCAAGGATAAAATAAAATGAAAAATGGTTTGAGTACAAACATATCTGCATAGTCAAAGTGATACTGGAAGCGTAACCCAGGATCAGAGACAGAGATAAATCAGGGAATGCTTTGGGTTGGAGGGGACCTTAAAGATCATCAAGTTCCAACCCTCCTGCTGTGGGTAGGGATGCCACCAAGAGACAATAMATCAGGCAACAGACACATGCAGCAAATGGGGGAAGAAAAAAAAAAATAAAAACAAAGCCAACCCCCTCAAGATCTACATCTGCTATAACATTTTTGTGCACTGTTTTTTCTTTCAGGCCTACAGTGCTTGCTGAAAGGCTTTGATTGATGAGTAGGAAAATAGCTTCTTTCTTAATGTAAACGAGTTGAAAAAATAAGGTCTGACATAYCTATATATCCCATGAATGTATTTTTATGTCTACAAACAGATAAATGGATCGTTTATTCACTTCCATGAAGGCACCTTTATATGCTGAAAGATAAACAAGAGGAAGACTTGTAGAGTCCCATAAAAGTTCCAAAACCCTGTCCGTGCTCGCATTGTTTCCCTGGTATTTACTCGTGTGCAGACACAAGCAGCTATTACCTGAAAGATTTTCAGTCAGAGGTCTAAGTAAATTTCTTTAGTTTCCAGTTGAGCTTTTAGAGAAACTGCCATGGTTTCTGAGCAAAGAAGTCCTAGACTTGAGTGCCTCAAAGCACAAACCTRTTTTTTAGCTACTTAAAGTCTTGAGACATTCTGTGTTTCCAAAAATCCTTTCTGCTCAACAMATTATTCAAAGTTTAAGTTTTACACCTCCAAATTCATTTTATCAGATTGTTGAAATTCTGTACATCCACTGCCAGGATTTGAGCTGGTTTAACAAGTGGATTCCAAGACAGGCACAGCGTTTTATTCATCACTCAGCCTCTTTTTCGGGGGGTTCTGTTACTTGATGGCTAATTGCTGTACTGAACATCCTCCTCCCTGTTCCACAGTGTGACTTTTACCCAGTTTTGGGCAGTGTACAGCAAGCTTTGCTTTCTGTGCCATAGGGATAATGGAATTCATGCTTGGCCTATTGTGCAGAACTGCCAATTTCGCTCCTGCCCGGCTGTTTCATAGCATGACTTTTAATTCAGAGCAAATCTCTTCCCTTTCTGAACATGAACTGTGAATTATACAATTAGTGTCCTTTTATATCTGAAGAAAGAAATCTAAATGTTAACTAAATACAATTTTCCTCTTGATGTGCATTCACAATGGTGTCTCAGTCTTCTTAGTCCACCAACCACACACTATTAATAGTCCCTTTTTTTTTCTTTCAGACCTCCTATTTCATCTCACTTSTGAAACTCTATTTACCACTAAGATTTCATTTTTCTGAACACTTTTGCGTCTTTGTTTTCATCAGCTTCAGTCAGTCCCTGTGCCKCAGCAATTCCAGGGAGACTCTGCATTTTACCATCTTTCCCTCATCCAGAAAAGCAGATTTCCCAACAGAGCTCAGTAGAAGCAACGAAGATTTCTGTAACAAAACACAGGCAGGATTTGGAATGGCCCCTTCTGTATTTATAGAGTCAGATGGCTTTTTAAATTTGTCCTCTTTTATTGAGAATTTTCCTAGGTTTTCTACTGCCAATATTGATTTGCTGTTTTGCTACAGCTTATTTTTTTGTTTCCAAAGAGAAATGTGATAGGAAGAAGAAAATTTTATTTTCTTTTGTGAGCACGGTCCACAGAATGCTGTAATATAATTGAGATATCTCAACTGGAGCTAAAGAAACACGCAAACTTGAAATTTGCACATATTTTATGAAAAGTGGATTATTCTGTGCTTTCTGATTTCATAATTTTCTCAATAACATTTCAWTAAAACTGATACTGTCCACGCACAGTGTCTATTCCAAAGTTCAGCAGCTCCTGGTCACCAAAATCTGCTCATTCCAATAAAACCACATAACTCCTAACACAGCAACGTAACTTTTTGTCTTGCACCACTTCATATTTGTGAGACTCTACCCAAAGTGTCTTCACTGCTCATTACTGCAGCTCTCGGACACTGCTGGTAAGATCAGTAAGTAAAATAATTTTGTTTTGCTTTGTTTTTAATGGGCGAGCTGAGACTCCTTCAGCCTGTAGCTTAAATTGTTCAGCATTTCAGATACCATCTGGTTTGTGCTGGACACATGCCACAGACAGATAAACACTCCTAGAAAGAGATGTGGTTCTTATTGCTTAATTCATCCTTTGGCTCTGGTTTATTTACACTGCAAGCCTTTCCTGGTTTACGACCATATTTACCGTCACTTGCAGGAAGTCATCATCTTTTACTGAAGTTTCTTTTGTTTGKTTGTTTGTTTKTTTTTTTTAATACAGCATCAAATGAACTTAAGAAAACAATCAATTTTCGTAAGGACTTGGAACATTCTACCTCCTATCGCTTCTGATAAGGGTTGGTACCGTCATCAGATAGGCAACTTTTAGACCAAGTGATGCTCCAGGAGTTATTTCAGCCCTGACAACTCCAGCTCCCAGCCCCTCATGGACGCGTTAGGACTCAGAGAAATGAAAAGCACTTTCCAGTGGGGAGAAATTGATTTTATGCCTGCACTGAACTTGGCAAAACTGCCTCGTAAAGAGAGGAGTATTGTTTTCTATTCCAAGTTTTGAAAATGACTTAAAAAGAAATTTTTCTCTTCTCTCTCAGTTTTTTTTTTTTTAAATGGAAGGGTATTTCTCCTGATCAAAGTCTGTTTGAAAGCCAGAGCACAGTCACGTGTATGCTCTCGCAGAGCTGGCAGTCAAATGCCTTAATTCTCGTTATGTCTTCTAAGAGTTTCCCAGTAGAAAGCTGGAGGTAATTAAACCCCTTCTCCCTCCCATATGCAATTTTGCAGGCACCGTGCCTACTGTTTTTTACGGGAAATCGGTAGGAGCAAAATCCAGTCGTGAGGTGATGCTGGGAAGTCAGTGCGATCTCAGAGCATCCCTCGAGCACGGCAAAGTTTGATCACGTTCATCCTGGAATGCAGCAGTGCACCACATGTTACAGAAATGAGTTATCACTCTTGATTCGTGTAAGGGTCTCCAATTCAGCCAGGCATGCCATCCTTCAAACCCACAGCAGCTTTTTGGTGGCAATGCTGTTCCAAACCAGTTCCACCCCTCAGATGAAAATTTCTAAAGCCAGACCGCTTGTTTGAAGGCTGCATTGTCACAACAAGCYGCATTGATTACAGTAGGAAATATTAATTTCTTTATAGTTATTGCTGCTGTGAAGGAATCGAATCCTTTACAAGCTGCTTTTCCAGCTKCTATCTCACTTTTTCCACCTAACTCTCCCTGTGCCTTCTCACAAGTGCTTTTTTTTTTTTTTTCCTGTTGGCCTAAAGTGATTTACAACTTATCTGTGTTCAGCAACTGGGAAGACTGACTGAGTGACATCTGTTTCCATAGAGCTGGAGATCCCTCTGTCACCCTTGATCCAGGGACAGTTGTTGACATGCACAGAGATTCAAATGATTGTCAGATCTGACTGTAATCGGTGTTTTGTGGAGCTTCAGTGAGTGGCTGAGCACACTCCATCTCAGGAGAACAAGTCCCTCAGTGAGCTTGCTGACATTTATTCTTTAGGCCAGCATAACAATCAGGCTTTGACCCTGTTTTGGGCTTTGTACAAAAAACAACCTTGGGGAAAAAAAAAACAACAAAGAGGAAAAAAAAAACCTTGCCCTTCTCTCATCTAAAACCTACATCTTCACCAACAAAAAAAAAGCTGAATGGAAGTAAACTAAAAAAACCAGAAAACCCAAATAAACTCTTTAGGTACACTGCAAAYGGTAAAACTTTTTAGTAAGTCAAAATTATTCTAAATTCTCACAGGACTATCAGATTTGATTCTTGTTGTGTTCATTAACGTAATTTTATCAAAACTCATCTGCGTCTCATACAAAGCGAGCAAGACAGATGCTAATCCTTGCCAACTACTCAGTGTCAGCTCAGAGCAGGATGTCACAGTGGTCTTGAGGACAGGGAGTGAAACCTGTCCACACTGGTTAATTGGTGGGARGATTGGGAGGCAGGTGGGATATTTGGTTAGATGTTACATCAGCTGGGTTTACACCAGAAGCAGCAGCATTATGAGAGGAAAGCAGAGCACAGRGTGGATAAAGAAGCACACCCATCATTGATTTGCCCCTGTCTGCATTAGCTAAGGYATGAAGAAAGCATGTGAAAACACCATTTTACACTGACAGAGACTTCAAAAAGAAAAAGGCAAATGTCAGCAAAAAGTTACAAAATAATGTATGTGAAATCATTTTAAGAAGACAGAAAGAACAGGGAGGTTGAAGAACAGTAATTACATTTAGAACAGAAAAAAGCTTTGAGAGTGCTGGGTTTGATAAGTATTTCACTGGATATATCTTTAGGAGGAACAGCTGCTTTTGTGTTGCTGACCCTTTAATGAAATGCTACCAACTTCTAGTCAAGAGAAATCTTTTCTGTTACTAAGTCATTCAACAAAAGCCACTCGTCATGTATTTGTAACTGATATTTTTTTTTTTTCATCCTTTTGTAGAGACACCCCCAATCTGCGTGCTTGGTAGAAAGCAAAACCTTTAATCTGAACAAGCAATATAATGAAAWAAGTCATGAGCTGGGAGAAGGATAATAATAAAAATACCATCAGACACAAGAAAATAAAATCCAGAGTGAAGCAGCAAGTAGAAGACAGAGCAACAAAGCATGTCTGTCATGGCCTGATTAATTATTCTATTTATTCAGAACTATTTAAGAGAAGTTAAAAATGACAAATTCCCAGTTTGAAACAAAATACAATTACTGGACAAATCATTCACATAYATGTGGAACACACAGACTAGAACTGAACACCTGCAGAACCACAGCTCACTTGCCTTTAAATTAAATTTTGCCACTAAAGGTGTAGTATCTAAGGTCCAACTAACAAGTTCTCTGTCATAATCTTTATGGAACAGAGCCCCTCTACACTAATGTCACCCATGAGATAAGGACAATGTAGTTTAATACATTTACAGCCTTCACGGTCACCACTAGCTTCAAATAAAAAGTTTACTGTATTATGGCACTCTGTAATTTCCTCCAAAAATATATATTTTTTACAAATCATCCASAAATATTAATGGAAAAATGTGAAAGCGTGATTTCAATAAAATCTTCCAAAAAGTTGCAGATCAAGATTTCAACATGATTTTTATTCTGGTCCCTGAATTCCAGCAGGAGTTGTCAATAGTGGTAGGTCCTTCTCATTTTTTCTGAATTAGATATTTAGCTTCCTTTAACATAACCAATGGGGCTTTCATTTGGAAAACATCAGATGAGGGTTCCCAAGGGTACGTTAATGGAGAGTATGTAAATGATTAAATTCAAATAATCGAATATAGAGGAAAAGCAAAAAAAATGCCTGCTAGATCATGAATAATTGACTATATACATCTTTGAGCAATTTGTTTATTAGACTCATAATTGAAATTTTTCTTCTATTTGAAGCTATTAATATTCTCTAACCTTTCTGTAAAACACCTGATGTTCTGTACTCCAGACTTTCAAGCCTGATGCTGAGAGGCTAATCCAGCTAACATCTATATAATCACATGGAGGTTGTGTGGCTGCATTAGTTAATATTTGTTCTTTATTTATTTATGGCAACATAAATCAAGAGGAAGTTCACAGAAATCAAGGCAATTATAGGGCTATAAAATACATACAGGTAAAGATGACTTACACCATTAAAATTGAGGCTCATTATGGCTCCTTTTCAAGCAGGAAAAATTGATTGATGATGGAGGGACTATTTCCCAGGAGCAAAGTATCCAAGAAATAGAGAAACTTTTACCTGGTCATAATGATCATATCTAGTCATTACTCAAAATCAGATTAATCTTTAATGCAATACACTTGCCAGCATACACTCCTTACTAGCCATTTGACTATTTATGCACCCCATGGAGATCCACAATTAGTTCCTGAATTCCAGTGACATTCCTGCCCTGATTTGATCTCTCCTCAGTCAAACCAGSTATGAACACCAGGTTACAGAGGTATTCATATCATTCCCTTTGCACAATTTTGTGAATAAAAGCATGTTTATATTACTGTGGAAAGGAGAAAATAAAAGCTGAAAAGATAAAAAAAAAAAAACACCAAAAATTCATGGATTTTCTTGCAACTTGGACCAGCAAAAAACTTATTGCAATATTTGCTTTGCTCTAATTGCTGACATAGCATGACATTTTTATTTAAACTAAAGATCGAATCAAGGTTATTTGCAGTAATTAAAGCTGCAGTCTCCAAGTACTGACTGGCTGAAAAAAAAATATTGTACTGCTGGAGTAAYTGCCTTTCAAACTTCCCTGGGCTCTTTGCTATTCATTCTGTAACTCCACAACAGCAGCCCAAGATCAACCCTGCGTTTGAGACTAAAGTCATTACTCAGATTAACAGGAGGAGATGTAAACGATTTAAAAATACCACAAAATCTCTATCCTCTTTGTACCTCCACTTCCATTCCCTCCCCCCAAACTTCGTAAAACCTACTGTATATGATAATCATAAAATATCAATAAGTGAATGAAATATGTAAATTTGCACCATGTCAACATAATTTCTCTCTTTCTGAATGAATGCAAGAGGGAAGGATACAAAATTGCCAGAATAGAAAGAACTAGTCTTGAAAAATTGTTAATATTTAATCGATGAAYTTCCAGGAGACCAGAAGATCTCTTTTATTCACTTAAGAAGTGCACCATAAACSATTTTTTTTTCCATTTAGTAAAGTTTTAACCTCAATTGGTTAAAGAGACACTAAGTAAAAGTAGCAGGATGAGATTTGCTAATGATATTTTCAAGTGCTTGTTGATTTTAAACCTATACTTCCTCACATACTTAACTTTTTCAACCACTTTTAATTTAAATAAAGTTCATGCCACTGAAATGTAAGAAACTGCTCTGCAGAGTATCCACAAAGTAAAGATAAATTTATATCCATGTACACAGTGACACAAGATTCATCAAAGTCTTACTTCTCGCTTRTTTTTCTTAATTCAAGCTCCAGACACTAAGATAGGAAGCTTTTTCTGACACTGGGAGCTGTCAAAAAGCTTACCTAAAAAAAGAACCTGGGAGACAGTGCTGCATTTTAATTTCCATCTGATTTCAAAACAAGATATTTTTCTGTCCTASAGGCAAATTACTTCAGAACATAATGGTGTGACTGTGCCATTGTTTCAGTCTGATAAATGCTTTGCTTCCAGCTACTTTTCCACTCCTGCACTTAAAGTACTTTGGCTTTTGTCTTTAGTTCCTGTTGCTTTTGCTAATAGTCCTTCATCCACTCTCTTATTTATCTTTCAGATATTTCTGATTTGGTCATCTACTCTTACATTTGATGTGKKTTTTTTTTTTTTTTTYCCCTCCCTGCATTATTAGCTATTGCTTTATTCTTTAATATATAAGCAAGCAGGTTTTCTCCCCRTAAGTTCTGGTTGCTTCACAATTTTTATCCTCTTAGTTTCCACAATAGAATTTTTAATCCAAGTCATTGCAGGAGCTTGACCACTCAGTTTGTATGACATGACGGAATATATTTCAAGGATGAGACTATTACTGCCCAGTTATAGGGTCCTTTTTGAAGATGCTCCATCCCAAAGATCCCCTGCTTTCTTCTGAGTGGGCAAAGCAGTGAGTTGGTGACAGGATCCACAGCTTGAACACAAGGATATAAATTAGTGATATAAACTGTTTGATTATTCGTTACACAGACACACAAGAAATGTGCCATATGAAGTATCTGATTACTGAAAAATATTTAATTTAGCTAAAACATAGTAAGAGCTAAATGGAAAACTCTTCACAGGCAGGCCCTTGACTTGTATAGATAATCATTCACTATATGATTTTGTGTGAATAAACTCAAAAAGGATTCAAAAACCTTGTCTTGAAGAAGCTTCAAAGATTTGATATGTCAGTATTCATCTCTCATTTTACAGCTTTTTTTCTCTCAAGCATCAATCTGAATAGCATTTGGTTTCCATAAGTGTTTGCAGAAAGAAAAACTTTCCCACCTTTGCAATGTTTTGTAAAGAAATTATTTTTTCCACGACTTTAAGATGCTCTTTTATCTTCCCTCCAGTCGTAAAAATGTGGGATTTCACAGGAATTAGAACTCTATTCACAGTTCATTACTCTGCCGACTACCAGCGTTAATTGGTCAAATAATTATTTGCTAAGAACATTTCAGCCAATTATCTTGAAGTATGCTGCTGGGGGAGAGGGAGGGTTATTTGTCAAGAGCATGCAGCTGCTGAACACATTCCATATTATCATAAAATAATCTCACCGCATCTGGATAGGCTGAGAAACACTTTTTTTTTTTATTATGCTTTTTTGTTAAAGGGATCTAAAGGAATCCCTATGCCAGCTCTTCCTTTTATCCAAACTTTTCGATAAAATTTAATTTTAAAATAAAATTTAAAAATGAAAGAAAAAAATCTCTATGTGAGAGGAAGTTGTCTACCATGGTAGAAAAGGTGAGAAAAAAGATCAGTTTGACCCATGTGTCCTGCAGCACTCACCAGCAGTAAGTGCACCACAGCTCTGGTCACTCTCCACAAGAGAAYAGAGAAATTCTCAGTAGTTGGTTACAGACAGAATTAAATATCTTTACAATAGGGCCCATCTACCCCTGAGAACACAACCTTATCTCTGCAGCTTTGTTTACKTTTCCCATTGATTTAGATCCAGGAGATAGCACTTATTTCAGTGATAAACTTCTGAACAATGTAGACACAGTATTTATCCTCTTTTGTGTCATCTTTTAAAAAAACTCATAAAACTTTTCATTACAAACACACCTTCAAAATATTACTGATTTCCTGAGACGTGCCCCTCAGTGAATGTGTCACATTTCATGAGACAAGCAGAGTACGAAAGTTCGCATTTAAAGAAAAATACTCAAGCTCAACACTTTGAAAATATTAAGATCTTGTCACGGAATAATGGGGGAAAACCAATCAGACCAGCATATACCAATTTCAAAAGACAATTTGCCAATCATTTGCTCTGCTCTGAGCTTCTGTGGGGAAGTTCTCCTAAATAACAACAATTTGCCAGTCAAATTGTAGAGCTGCAAAAGCTCATCTTTGGCATCTCCATTAAAAGGCTTTCAGCTACTCCTTAGCTCGCTGAATGTGGTTTTATTTTGTTTACTTGTTTGGCTGTAATTGCATGCAATTTGTAATTGTGCCTTCCCTATAATTACACATGCCACTTTTCCTAGTGAAAAACCGATGCAGCAACATGGCAGTCTAAAGATATATGTGGTGGAAATTGATAGGTTTTCACTACTACACGGTTTTGATGTGTATGGATATCATGGAAAAGAATGAAGACCTGGCTGTGCACGCAGATCAAAGCTGCTCAGTTTTGCAATGGAAATCTAAACATGCATTAAAATTCTTTTCATCTTAATGATCACAGTGTAATAAATACTTTGCTAAACTAAAGCCCTTTCATTGTTTCAAACCTTTTTTTCAGATAACTATGTAGACTCACAACACTATAATTAGCTGAAATAGAGATATTTTGCAAACTTCTGTACGGTGTCCAGTGATCCATGAGTGTTATATAGTGCAGCATTTCACAACGCTGTATTTCATTAATTTCTAAAAATAGGTCTAAAATACCCAAGTCTTTCTGCCACCAAATGGATGCTTTTGATAATCCCTTCAGATAGAAACTGAAGAACACTTTGTTTATGCAGAAATGGGGACAGGTTATACAGCAGAATTGTACAGTAACAGAAAGAKATGTTAATGCAGTTCCCAGAAATGAAAACATCCAGAGTTTAGGAAGTCCAAACCTAAACAATTCAGAATCCAACCCTGGACTGAGTAAGATTATATGAGAAATGATGAGAAACTAGAGGAAATTCTCATTGTCTTTCCACCAGCTGGTCCTGAGATGAAGAGAAGACAACACTCTGCGCTCACGCTGGTGGTTCTCTCTTACTAAAGCTATGCTGAAACACTGACTGGATTATTTCCCCTTAGTTTCCTTTTCCTTCTAAAAAATCTAGGATCAAACACTAATGTGGAATCTGCAACTAAGAATTAAGCCCTGCAGTCTGTCCATCATACAAAGTGTGACACTCCCAAAGGATCTTCTGAGCATGGGGAGCAAAGAGCCCATGGGACAGGCACAGGCACAAATCCTGCAAAAGAAAAGGAAACTGGGAGCGCTAAACCACTGCAGCTGAGTGGGACAGCAGGAACACCACGAGTTCCTGTACCTCAAGCACTAAGTTAATGCAAACAYCCCTGAATTATCTCCGTGTCTTCGYTGTGGAGTAGATCTGCCAACCTTAGATAAGTGTTCATCCCTAATTTCTCTACCTAAGGCGGGTTTTGGGTGCACAGAAAAGCAAAGCCTGGCACACCTTTGTGTCAAAGAGTTTTCCAGAAAGTTTGAAGAGTCTCTTCCTTCAGTTAGCCACTGTGTGAGGGTGGATGGGAGCCCACAGGAAAGCTACTGATGGAATGAGGAACTTCGCTTTGGAGAAAGGCAACTTTTCTCCTAATGCCTCAAATACACACTACCCAAAATAGATATGAATTTACTATCCAAAAGTATATGGAAAAGTACCTTGCACCAGTTAACCAAAATATTTCTGTAGGATTGACAAAATACTAGCAAAGTATTTGGATTCTTTCTGGATCACCGGTAACAAAAGCAAAGTGAAGAAATAATACATATCAAACAAGTGGCCACAATGACAACATTTTAGTTCCTTGGACAAACAGCCACAATTTTAACAACAGCTTTACTAACACTGCATWAAAAAACATGGGCATAAAACCTGCTAACTACCAACAGAGGGTATGTGTACTGTAGCCTACATGTTCTCCTCTGGCACAGAAAAATTCACATATGGCTGGATATTTAGAAAACATGGATCACAAAGCTGGTTCTGCATATGAGTCACTGGTCACATTCCTGTGAGGATGGTTAAATTGTAGTTTATCTCTCAAGTCACAGTCACTCAYTCTGTGCGTGCGTGGATATCTGTGCATGCAAAACACACTTCATTTCCCAAGGATAATGCACATGGGTTAAATTATCACATTTTATTCCCAAATGTGATGGAATATTCATACAGTTTTTGCTGCTCCTTTGACAAGCAGCTTCCTGAACGATTGCAATTTGTGTCCATGGCCATGTTCTGAACAACCCAGCCAACAGCCATCCTACTGCTCTCATTTTACAGATAAAACAACTGAGACATTGCAGCACAATGGTGACAGACAAACTTCTGATTCTTCATGTCAAATCTGCCCTTGCTGTTCCCACACTGTCTCCAATTTACAGCCAGCCTTCAGTAGTCTTCCATGCTTTGCCTTTTTTTAACTATTTTTATGATCTTTTTAGTACTGCAATAATTGTAATATATGTATGTGTAGATCTCTGTGGGAAGTAAAACTATTAAGAAATTTGACCAAAATAAAGCGTGTCAGGTACTAGAGAAGCTTCACTGATGTGACTTTTATTGTTTTCTAATTTTATTCATATATTTTACACCTCCCAACCCCAATTCTTTTTTGGAGCAGATGTTTCGTAATGCTATGGAGAGCCTTTTACTGTCTCCATCAGTAGCTGGAAACACTCAGAATGGGTAAATATAAAAATGCAGATGAATTTGTATGTGGTGCAAGTCCAGCAGTCTCTCTGTAATTTCCACTGGCCAGGTATTTCTGGCAACCGAGGAGGCTGAGGGTAAGAACGAAAAAGCCAAGCCTTATTCAAATGCTTGAGAATGTTCCCTCCAAAACACAATCTCAACTTATTTCTCCATCAGTGTTCCAGCTGACCTCAGAGAACAAACTCATTCCTCTGTCATCAAAGGAGAAGGAGAGCAATGGATGTGATGGACAATGAACATTTCTGAGGAAGGCAGGAAAGGAGAMCAGGAGTTTCCCACCCTGTCCCCTTACAACACGACCCCTGTTTGTGAGTTGGGCACAGTTACAACTGCAATATTTCTGCTCTGTAATTCAGGTAGTAATTTACTGRTGAGCTGGTATGAAGTTGTTGCAGAGTGGATGCTGATTCTGCTTCTGCAATGCCTCATGGAGTGAGGCCAGCAGGGACTTTTTGCTACGTTTTCCCCCAGTCTGAAACCCGTCTCAGATGGCTCAAATTCCCTAACAGTAGGTACATGCACAGTAGAAATATTCCCCTTCTCCCTTTAATCTGTATTATCTTCAACCCTTTTAAGTCACATTTTTGCTTACTCTTCATTCTATACTTCTTCCTCTACCTGAATAACTACTCACCTATGTTCTAAAAACTGACATTATAACAAAAAATTCATGTATGAAGCTACTCTTTCAATAGATCAGGTTTTTATCCCATGGACTGGAAGATAATCCAGTGAATCTACATCAAACCACAGATATTTGGCATTCTAGCCTCACCCACCTGTGCTRCCTTTCTCAGACCATTGTAATAGTGAGTTTGTAGCTATCAGACTCTGTAACCAACATCACAGAATGGTTTGGGTTTGAAGGGACCTTAAAATTCATCTCGTTCCACCCCCTGCCATGGGCAGGGACACCTTCCACTAGACCAGGTTGCTCCAAGTCCCATCCAGCCTGGCCTTGGACACTTCCAAGGTCAGCCAAAACTACACTGAGCCACCTGTGCCAGGGCCTCACCACTCTCACAGGGAAGAATTTCTTCCTGATATCCAATCTGGAAGATTTGGAACCTGGATAATGAAGGCAAAACGTGTCACTTCTCTTCCACACCAACAAACCCACTGTGRGATGAGCTAACTCTTCTCCAACATGTTCTACTGCTGCAGGTGTCCACAATCCACATTAAAAAATCAGTTTGCAACAACAATAGCTCATACTTTAATCCCTGAGTTTCTTTCCTCCATGTACAGATGGGTGAAGCTAYGGCTGTGAGAGTAACAGAGGAAAACAGGAGTTGCTAGTACTGTATGCATTTTTCATTTAAACTCAGTAATTCTTTAGAAGGCTTATTATGTCAAAATAAAAGTGYTGGTATCATTTATATCCGTCTGAGAAATATATTACCTTATATATCAAGAAAACTAATTAGAGTCAAGAACATTGTTTTCTGGTCCTTTCTAAATTGTACACAACCTTTTTATTGGCACAGTGAATTGTCCCTGGTTGAAAGTGATGATTCCTTCAGAGCCCAACACTTAAATCTTTATTTAATAGTGGAGCAAGCCCTGAAGAAACAATATTCCCATGTGTCAAAGTAGTGTATTTTTGAAAATACAGCCTTCTGCAGAAACAGATTTCAATTACACTTCTTTAATGCTTAAAATACAGTGACCTCATTGACTAATTTTCCRTCTAGTATATAACTGTGGAATATACAATAATTTCAATATAAATGTAGCTGGCCAAAACAAAACAAAAAAATTACTTGAGAAATCAAACACTACATTGCAAATCATTGCTTAATTGACTCGCAAATGTCACCAGCTCCAACCATGTCACAGCAATGACAAGTTGCTATGGAAACTAATGTATAAATTACGTTTTAGAATAATTAAAGTGTGCATTTACTTCAGCATTCCAGCATTTATTAGAGCTATGTAGAAAACAAACCACCTTGCACCGAGGCATCCCAGAATTGACTCCTGAACCCCACGGAATCGAGGAAAGATGCATTTTCCTGTCAATGGAACACTTGAGAGYTGAGCTAGCTACACTTGGACTCTTTGAGAGGAGCCATCATCTGTGTTTTGTATCTCCACCAGGCACCAAACTAAAAGTAGGATTCACAAGCTGKGTGCTCAGCTGCTATTTCTCAGGGACACAAGGGCAAAGCAGGCTGGAAGGAAGAAGAGACAATSCTGTTGGATGCTCTGTTGGAACATTAGTGATGGAAAACAATTCTSAAGTGGATGTAGATGTAGAGACACCCTCCTGATCTATGTCTTCACAGACAGCAGCAAAGTAACTCATTATTTTCCCTCATGTTAACACAGTGATAAACAAATGGAAAAAAAAAAATAAAAGGAAAAGAAAAAAAAAAAACAAGCCAGCAGCTTATTTTCCCCAAAGATCAAATCCTTTGTTCTGCAGAGCATGTCAGTGTATCTGCAGAGGGATCCGTGAGAGGGAGGGAGTTAATTGCCTTGTGAGTCCAATGCACTGTTAATAGAAATTTCTTCTGAATAAATAATGTGGAAATAAGAATATTAAATAGTTCATGATTTTCTAATTTACCTTAATTTGCACTCATTTTGAATTGCCAGAGCTGAATGTGCTCTGCTTCTCAGCTGACTGAGGAGTGTAGAAAACCTTCCCTTCCCCTGGAGACACTTCCAACCCCCTGGGGGAGGGCCAGGACAGGTGAGCTCCCAGATTCCTGCTGAGTGTCTGCAAGTGCCGCATCCCTTGGGATTCTGCTGGCTGGGATACACCTGGATCAATAAAGAGCAAGAGATTCCCACAGCTCAGAAGTGTGAAACCCTCGGACCCTGATGGGTTCCCAGATCCCTGTCACGGGACCAAGTGAGCACTGGCTGATTTCTCCCCCACACCCCATTCTGAGGGAAAACACTAAAAGATGGCRTTTTGTGGCATTGACTCTCATTAAAAAAACCCCAACTTTGGTATAACTTGATTCTTTGTCATTTTGGGTACTGCCACATCTTCCAAGTGGCAAATGCCTTTTATATCTGCCTCTTYGTCTCTCCAAAGCTACTAAAAGAAGTGAACTAATTAAAAATATTTTAGAAATCAGATTATTTTTTGCTTTTGGAAAGGAGTGTCCAGGCCGTGATCCGCATATTTATATTTTTTTTCTATTTTGACTAATTAAATCCTACTCACAAATGAAGTTCTGAAGAAATGAGAATAAAATAATGCTGTTTGAGCGACACCTTCACCTCCTGTTGGCATTTAAATGTGATCTTCTGCTTAATCTGTGTCCATCACACACATCTCAACACAGTGCCACTGAAGTGACATTCTGGTAAAAATATCTGCCTTCCCCAAAATTTTGCTCACATTTGAAGTTAACAGGAGAGAAATTTGAGCGCAGAGGAAATTATTTCTCTGTTTCTAACGTGGTGTGGTTTGGCTTTATTACAGTATTTGTGCCCAGTGGTTCAGACAAGGCCTGAAACTGAGGTTTGCTTGGTTTTACTCACAGKCAGAGCTCAGGGAAAAAAATCCTGCTTTTGCAAAGTTTTGCTTTTCCTTAGTATTACTTCCAGGGTTGCAACAGTTATCTCCTACATCACAATTAATTCTGTGTATATAACATTTGAACTCCCCCACTGAAAGGTGCTATATAAGTGTTATTTAACCTTGAGTTCATTATTAAGTCTTGTAATCGGAAGAACTGAATAATGTTGGTTCATACTAAGTCATCATCTAAATATTAATCATTCAGAAGGTTAGAAACATTATTAATACGAAATCTCTCCTTTTTTTGGGCTTTATTGCAGAACTTACAATGGGAAACAAATGAGGGGGGGAGAAAAGAGAAAAATTAGAGCTTTTGAAGAGCAGTGTAGGTTATTAATTCTCACACCTGCCCAGGAACAACCCAACAAAACACACTGGCACTACATAACACCATCCCAGACAGCTTTGTGTTGTGAGAGCTGCTGGTTTAGAACATATTTCAGTGACAGAGAATCATCATTTGACACTAATTTGCAATTCCTCACTTCTGGGAATTTATTTGAGACAGGCAATGTATCAAAACATCCTTTTTTAGCTTAAACTGAGTAAGTTTCCCAGCACATGTAAAAGAAAACATCAAATTTTGCTATTCAAAAGAGAGTGCTACTCCATTGGTGAAAATGAATTTGGAAAATTGGCTTCTAGACAGCAATGGGAAATGTTCTTTAAAGGAAAGCCTAGCAGGACTTTCTTCTTCYTGGTGTCTTGGGGTCTGCACAATGTCACATTTTAACTGTTAAATATTGAATTTTCTCAATTTTCTTTTCCCCCATATAAGTTGATTATGGAAACTTCATTTGGAGATGGATTGAGAGTTTCTAAATGAGTTAAAATTCTGTTTCACTATATTCTAAATTTAATCATGAAGGCTAAATTTATATAGAACAATTCTTCAGAGGCAAGTCATTTTCATAATGTGAGCTCGGTAAAAATCCAGATTAAAAAAAATTGCTAAGGGAACCCTTTTTTTCCTCCATGTAAACAAATAACCACAATCCAAACATCCCCCAAAGTAAAATCAATGCAATGTACTACAAAAAATTAAAGTATTTCTCTCCATTTCTTTTCTGTTTGAGGACTAACGAACAACCTACATGTGACAGATCATACATCCCTTACTAGGAGGTGCAGTATTCCAGTAATTAGTGGGTTGTGAGTATCTACAGAAACCAAAAGTTGGTATAGAGACAAAATGAGACTTCTCATCTTAGAAAACAGGTGGAAATGGTATCAAAAAAAGAACTAACAGACATATTAGATAAGTTAATTAATAAGATACATACAGAAATAATTAAAATAGCATTTAAGTGTCTCTCAAGTTTATACAAGCYTATTAAGAAGGTGAAAAGCTTCTGGAAAATACTAATTAATATAAATTCTATCTATATGATAATTTTTTTTTACTAGTGTCCTTTACCTAAACATCTTAAAATAACTGTACAATCATGAGGTAAGAGAGAAGGTCATCTTGTGAATTAAAGAGTTTCTAAAAGATTAAACGGATATGGCAGAATCTTTTTTTTTTTTTCCCACTTGTAATAAATGTAAGGTTATTTCAAGGATCGGGGCTCAGAGCCGCGATATTCAACATTTGAGTAAATCATGTGGCAACTTGGAACGTTTGTGCATCAGTTTGATTGAAAAGGCACAGACAACACAGACTGGCTGGTGATAAAATGGCAGATCCCTCTCAACGGCAGCGGCACACAAGTAAAAATAACCCTACCTAGCACAATAATAAACCCAGGATAATACACTGCCACTCGTACGAGACATCTGGTGTCATGTCAGGCAGTTCTCTAAAAGTGTCAGCTTAATGCTCAGTAGCTCCCAAAAAGGCAAAGAGGAAACCGTTAAGAATATCTCGAAACCATCATCACGCCATTGTGCAAATTCACGATGTACGTCTGGAATTCTCCTTGCAATCCCAGGCATCTCTCACCTCAAGAAAGACTTAAAGCAGAAATATGGAAAAATAAAAAAATAAAAAGGTTTTACAGAACGCTTCACAGAACTGTCTAAGTAGGAGAAAAAATATGTAATGAAAATGAAAAAAAAAACCACAAGTAAAGCAAAATTTTTAATACAAGAAAGAAAGAAACCAAATTATATAAAATAATGAATCATATGATGACATTGAAAAAAAATATTTCATTTGTTTCATACAAACAAAGAAGATAAATTTTAAAAGAAWGAATCTTGTAAAACTACCATTTAAAATCAGAGTTTTGCAACACTGTTGTAGGATTTGATGGAAGTCGGTGGGTTTAAAAACAGGTCGGGGCAAAGTCTGTCATTGCCTACCAAGTTATGACAGTGCAGACACAAATCCCAGTTAAGAARTGCTTTTTGCTTTTTCTTTGCCCTTAACTCATCAGTTAAAAGCTGTGAAATAGCCCAAGGTTGGATAAGTCTCCTTGTGCCCTGGATGTTTTATGTTTCCCTACKGGCCACTTTCCAGAAGACTTTATCGAATTGGTTGGGCTCTTGGATTCTCCACCTTTGAAGTTTTTATGCTTCTGAATCCTTAAGCTTATTTATTGTTAATGTATACCTCTTCCAATTACACTTTGATTTAGCTACTATTTCATTCATTATTGGATAAGCCTTACCTAGTTGAAATAGCTTATGATAAGAGTTCATTATAAACTTATTTCCCAGTATCAAACATGTTCTCCCCTTCCTTATTTTTCCATGTAATTTGGGGGTGTTTGCATTCTCACAGCTTTCCAGAGAMAGTTATTTAAGCAGCAAGACAAGATTTAAACCAGTGTGAATCTCCTCACGCAGCACTATTAGCTAACCCAGACTTGAAAATTGGTTGGAAATTTGCTGTAGCGCAGAACGTGAAAGACAACTCCATGGCAAAGGTCAAGGACTGAAATAAACAGGCAGAGATTTTGTCTGAGTCACTGGAGAGTGTCATCCAGTATTTTTCTCTAAAACACCAACTTACCCAGCAAATTGCTAAATTGCTCCCATTCAAGGCACGCAGGACTCAGCAAATACACTGGGATTGCAGTTTAAAATATCTGCTCCTCATCTCCCTCTGTAACCCAGGCCCGGCCGTCCCCCTCCTGCGTGCCAACGCTGGCACTTGTGTGATCCAAGACTGCATGGAAAGCTGGAGCGTGCCAAAATTATCCCTCCTGATGGAAAAACATCATCTGCAGACGGATCAGCTCCCAACACGGCTCRCTCTGCACATGGATAGATTTTAAGTGACAGCAGTGAAGGAAACAACAGAAACTGCTGCTGGAGGAACCTTATGCAAATAGTCTGATTCAATCTATTTTTATCATCATCATCATTATTATTCAGCATAAAACAGGAGCCTATACTTCCATAACATCTTATTCCCATTAAAAAGTCCTTATTAAAGAGGGAAAAGCGGGAGTTTTCCTCATCTTTTCAGAGGACTATTCACTTCTCTCTAGAAAGATATTTTTGCAAAGAGATTTAAAATGCTTTCAGTCCCATGGATAAATAAAGACCTGCCAGCAGTACAAGGAGATCCTAATGGATTAGCATTAGCAACATGTTCACCTACAGAAAAATAATTGAATTGGTCAGTGAGCGATTCTGCTTCCTGTGTGGTGGCATTAGGAAGGCACGGGAGAACTGAGAGGATGTCAGGGTTTGTACTCTCAGTATTGTTACCAGACTAGATCTTGTAAAGGCACATCCCAGCTGTTAAACGTGACGTAACACTGGTGGTCCTCAGGCATGGCAGCTTTGGAATGTTTCTGTGGGATGGGATGCAYGCTCACCAGTTTGAGTTTGAGCTCTAGAGCTCAGTGCCGGAATGGGAGAAATGGGAGAAATTACTCTTCCATGGAAACTCGTGACAAGCCAGGGGATACCACAGCTAATTTCCTAAATCCACTATTTAATTGTTGTTAGACTGAAACCACAAGCACAGGCAGGCAATTAAACCCTTGCAAGGCTGTGCCAATACTTTACCTTAGCATTTTAGTATTTCAAAACCTACGAAATAACCTAGTGAGAAAAACTCAGCGTCTTGAATGGTTACCCAGTACTGGCAGATTGAAATATTCTGTCTCAAAGTTGTCCTTGCACTCCCTACTTTCAGCAACTACCATGTCAACCCATGATTGGTATTTAGGGTGGTGTTTGAAAAGAGTATAAAGCCCATTACAGCTCGTGCCCGAGGTTCTGCTCTCCATCTGTACCAGCAGCTGATCCAGAACACTCAAACAGAGTCATTTAAAATTATTTCAGCACAGTTCTTACACAATATTTCGGGAAGTCGTTCTTCCCTCTCCCCTCTTCACCCGAAATACCGAACTGACAGATCCCTGCAAAATATTTTGGCTTTACAAAGCCAGCAAGCTCTACATGTAATATTTGCTGTTCACCAGCACCTTGTCATGTCAGAGAAACAGATGTTTCCCTGTTTCTGTTCTGACAAGTTTGTGCAATGTGCAGCAAACCTACATCTCCCCTCTTTGGCACCAACCACGCTGTCAGTCATAAGCACAATGTATTTAATCAAATCCAAACAAACCTCCCAGACAGCAGCGAGGCCGAGAAAAAACAAGGATGCTTCAAAAGGGGATGCAATTCTTTCAAAAATAATCATCTCCCAACCCATCATTTGTCAATAGCTTAGGTTTGGGATTTCTCTGCCAGTTCATGAGGCTTCCAGATTTCCTTTCACATCTGCTCAGAGCTGGAAATCCTACATGTAATGAATTTTATTCAGCTTCTCCAAAGGGAATTTATGTAATCATTTAATTAAGGCTTCCTTTTGTTCAGCTAGCCAGCCTGGGTCAGGGGACCACAGGGATCCCAGGCCCAGGCAGGATGAGTGYGTGTTCCTGTTTAAGCCATACCGATGGTGAATTACACCAGACTTTTTTATATCATTGTAAGGAAGAATGGCTAAAAAATTGAAAAATACTTTTGCTTGCAGTGAAATATTKGTCCAATGCCTCCTCGTTTACAAGGAGGTCCTTCATGTTTCTAATGTTCAAAAGAATCTCCCATTAAGAGAGATTTGAAAACTGAAAGCTGCTTCCAATGAAAGATTTAAAGCATTCCTCATATCATAGCTCAAGCAAAAACTTGACTTAAATGATATTCAAATATCATTCAAATATTTTCCCCTCACCCCAAAACCAGGTCATGAACAAAGGACTTCTGTAAAAACAAAGTATATTATCACTATGTTAAACATATTTATGTGATACATATATGTAATACATATATGTATTTAGCAACATTGAACCATATTGGCTTCAGGTTTACCAGAAATTGTAGTCTGCGGTCTTTTTTTATTATTCTGAGTACCCTGAAGATAAAGTAATGCACACTAAACAATAAGGTAATTTAAAAAAATCTATAACAATAGCATGACTACCTCGGGGATGAGCTCTATGCATAGGGCACACACCTGAGCACTGATTTGTATCTCTCATTATTTAACCATATGAACAGTGAGGGAACTCTATTCATTTTTATGTGCTTACAAAGGCAGCAGCAGACAAGAAAATAAGCTTTAGGTGTGCTGAAAATCTAGACTTAGAATATTGTCTAAGATCCTTTCAGAGACATATTTCAGTAAATTTAGCCCCTAAAACAAAAATGAATTTGGCATAGAAATTCTAATTCAACTCTGTATCCAAAATTAGCACTTACTTTCCTAACGCCAGTTCCTCTGCTCCTCCCTCCTTGATCATCTGCTACTTTTTCCCTTTTCCAAAAAGAACCTCTTTTAATTCTACACAAAAACTTAAATCAAGATAATAGTAATAATTACAAACCAAACAGAGAATCAAACTCCATTTCATCTCTTCTAGTACTCTAAATGTAGTTTTACCAGGATACTGACAAAAAATGAAGTAGAAAATTCAGAATTTTGTTTTACTGAAGCATTTAATCTCCTTTTTCATTTAACAAATGAATATATGCAGACCACTTCCTCAAGAAAGATCGACTGTAATGGCTTCTTTTCATTTGCATTATGGAATGCTGACACAATTTCAGCCCTCTCTGTCCTATTTCATTATCCTTCCTCAGTTTTTAACAACATACGCTTTGTCAGCACTCTTCATTTATAGCATATTGCTCTGTTCTCTATGACTGCTTTATCTTACTAAAAATAAAATTGGGAATTTGTCTTGCTTAACTCGGCTATGGGTCTTGTTCTGTCTATCTTTCTTTCTTTCTCACTCTCCAAAAATCCACTTGCTGTCATTTCTGTCTTGAAGCTTCTCAAATAATATCTATACCAGTAAGGTATATATTGCTCTTTCTTGACAACTGGTGATGTCTTGGTTTGATATTTTCCCTAATCTTACAGACAGCACTACCACAGCCAAAATTTTCCCACCCTTCTGTTTGTGCATGGAATTTTATAACATACCTTTAGCTGGAAAACCCCACTTCATTGCTATTAAGACTGAAATGTGACAAGAGTTGCATAKTTACCCACACTACAGTCAGTGGAAATTGTTGCTGAAATAAGTYGTGATGCCCTCACTGAGCAAAGCTCCAGGGTCCATAATTTTTGAACGTTTTGGTGGACAGTGGCTCCACTGGCCTCACAAATACACCACTRTCACCAGACTGGTGATAATCCTTCAGTGTAAATGGAAAAGTTCACTGCAGTGAGATAGTTCAGTCAGCTCTGTAACTAAAGCTAAAAAATGGTTTGAATTTTCTACTCTGTGGTGTCAAAATTGTTTAAACCGGAATTGTTTTAAGATACACCATTTGCTTATTTTTAATYCACGGCACTGTGTTCTTTTGCTGCTGTTCTTGAGGTACCACACGCTACAGATTTTTTTTCCAAGGCTCATGACTAATGTCAACATCTTTGTTTTATCAATCAACTTGTAATCTCATCAAAACCAATATCAAGGTAGCTTGGTAGGATCTATTTTCTCCCAGACAATGCTGCTAGGCATTAATTACATTACATTCCTTAAATTTTTATTAAGCAAGCCTTGCATTAACCACTGCATTATTTTGYTCTGGATCAATACCAGGCTAACAGGCCAGCAATCACCAGGACAAGCAGTTCCTCTTTTTAAAGATCAGCACAACGTTATCCTTCTGTCTGGTATCTGTACCATCCCCAGATGAATTATTTCAGTTATTACAACGAACAGTTCTACACCACCAACAAAAATGCCATTGCTGAAGTTACTTTAATTTGACATTTTTGGTATAAAACCAGAGAATACATTTTCAAGAAGCATCCAAATACGTAAACATTCAGAGCTTACATCCAACTTCTGATGTATAAGCACCCAGAGCTCCTCTTAAAGAGTAGGCAAAAAACGAGGGCCAGAAATGTTCAAGTTCATGGTCAAAACCCATCAGGGCAAGATGACACTCAGCCCCTTCCCTTGTCAGGCTCATGGTGTAGATGAGCTCTGATTATTTCAGGAAAAAGAGAAGAAAAGGTGCCTCTTTGCCTGCTGCTGCCCACCCTGCTGACAAAACATTCCCCATGGGAGATCCTGCTCCATATCCTCCTCCAGCTGAGGAGACTTTAATCCCTATTTCACACCTCCCTGGAGGGTTCCCAACTGTTCTGCTGTCAGGTATTGTGCAACTCCATCTGTTTCTGCCATCACATTTGCTAGGGATCATGTAGGTAGAAACTATTGATTAAAAACAGTGGGTAGAAGGTATTGATTGAAAACATCCAGAAGGAAATTGCTCCTAAAATTTCTTAAACTACGTTTGCATAGCTGCATAAATAAATAAATAAATATTCACTATATATGTATTTCTATATTCATATGCAATCTCACAAATAGGTATATATTTAAAATTAAAGACCACAGTGAAATAAAAATTGGCATCCCTGTAGAACATGAAGACTATTGAAGTGCAGAAACAAATGAAATGTCACTTCATGTTCCTTCTGCTTCTGGATATTAGACTGCACTGTGTTACATACAATAAGCACCCTTTTATCATCTTAAAAAATAGATGTTTTTACAGTATAGACTTAGCATAGTTTATTCATCTTGATAAAAGAATCAAAATTATGAAGCAAAAATGAAATGTTGCGGATGTCAAGATGAAAAGTTTTGACACTACCAAAACAGAATGAGGAGCTTATATAAACTGACTGTAAGTGAAGACAGCAGGGATACAGCTGGGAGCTAATAAGAGGTTTAGATCTTGTAAAAGTTCATAGTCTGGTCAAAAAAATTGGATAGAAATTGGTATAATTGTATTCATATCCCTTTTAATTTTTTTTTTCCCTAAAGATACTAATTTCTGAGAAATAAACTGTCTTCCACAAACCATGCAGTATCTTGAATCAGTGCAAAATATTTAATTGGTTTTCCCTAAAATGTTCCTATCAGTGACACAATTACAATAGTTCTTTTATCAGCCAATTTTTCAAGATATGGAATATTTTGCTTACGACATTCAACTCTATACTGCCCAGCAGATCTCCTTTCTCTCTTTACAAAGCTTTTGAAGCAGCAATACCAGAAAACCAAAGTACACAATACCCAGAGGAGCAGTTTCTCTACACTGCCTTTCCACTTCACCACTAAAAGTAACCATATTCTTAGGCTAATCTGTGCCTAAATATTTTATTATTTCTTTTATTCATTGAAAAGAGCAGCAGAAGTGTATAATAACTCTCAACCACATCAAATAATATTCTGCCCTGACACAAAGAACACAGCATCTTTGAAATTGGTACTTGTTTTCCAACTTTGCCTCAGAAAATCTGAAAGAAACATGAGGTGATGTGGAAGTCTCCCTGACACGTCTCCCAAACTAAGAGAACCACTGATTTTCTAAGAAATGCCCTGTGGCCTATCAGAAAGTAAAATTTTATATAGTTTCCAAACCTTTTCATCCACACAATATAACGATGGCAACGAGGTGTTTGCATTTAAGTGGATATGTGGCACAGGAGTAATTTCAACACGTGCGAATTCTCTCCTGCATGACTGTGCTCAATGCAGTGTTAAAATGCTCAATGCTCTTACATTTCACTCACCAACTTAGCAAATACACATAAATAATGCACAACAAAAGATTCTCCGTGGAAACCCTATGTTTAATAGTTTTTTTCCTATTAATTCTTAATGCATAATGAAGTGGCTGGTTTCTCCCAGAGCTCTACGACGGAGCACAGCAGCTCATCTAAAGCAAGTGGATGTCATGACCTCTACAGAATCATGGAATGGTTTGGGCTGCAAGGAACCTTAAAGATCATCTCATGCCAATCCCCCTGCCATGGGCAGGGACACCTTCCACTATCCCAAGTTGATCCAAGCCCCGTCCAACCTGGCCTTGAACACTTCCAGGGATGGGCCAGCCACAGCTTCTCTGGGCAGCCTGTGCCAGGGCCTCACCACCCTCCCTTTGAAGAAAGAAGGATTTTCACAAGCCAGCTGAAGGATGGCTATTTTTTAATCATACCAAACCACAGGCAATAGTTCCTAATTTTTCAAGGAAGTCCATTCTTCCTTCAAACCAAAGTACCAGTGAAGCCATGTCTAGACCACACCACTCTAATATAATTTTTAAAAAAGAGTACATAATTACAGAAAATAGGGCAGGTGAACACAAAAGCAAACCCCAACAATAAAAAATGAAATAAAAAAGTTGTCCAGTCAACTTATTTTTAGGCACAAAGAAATACAGAGCAGGAAAAGGCAGAGAAAAAAGAAAGAAAACTATTTATTCCAGAAAGCCTTGGGAATCTCTTCTCAAATCCACATAAAGCCAAAAAAGGTATAAACATTTCTTACAAACATTTGTGTAGCTAAAGTTAGTCAAGCCTACTTATCCTAATTCTATATATAATTTATATACAAAGTCTTGTAGGCTCTAAAAAGAAACTACTCCATTACTACAACAATAGTGCAGAAGCTTTCTGCTAATTAGCATCAGTTACAACTTTAACAAGCTTAGGGAATCGATACGGTTTAGGACAAAAAGCTCAAGCACAGATTAGATATACTGCAAAACCCTCAGCTTGGCTGTATTTTGGTACAGCCATTTCGTACCCTGTTGTTATCAGATGGATGGTTCATAGTGCCAACATTTCCTACCCTACTGTGCAGATAACATTCACATTGGAACACTTTCTTTAGGTTGAGTCTAGGCAGGAAACCGCCATATTCTATTGTGGTCCAGAGCAAAGAGTTACTTGTGGGCTCATTACTGCCTGGTTTTAACCAGCACAATGAGTTTTTAGCAGATTTTCAGAGCACAAGCTATTAAAAGCAAGCAGTASCTGGCAGACACAAGGTTTGAAGCTCCTGCTGTGAATCTCTCTGTGCCCCCACCTTCATTTCCAAATGCTGGCTCACACACACTCATCTTCTGAAAGGGAGATCCTTCACTATCCCACAAGCAGGTAACACCCAAGAACAGTTAACTGGCAYCCTGGCTTGATCAATCCTCTCCCCTTTCCAAAAACCATGACCTGTCTTGGTCAAATTCCATTTGGGCAGCTGAAATAACCACCTTAAATGATCCTTTATTGTCAGTTTGAAAAAACAAATATCTTTGTATTGCAAGAATCCTCACGGCCTGTCCCAGGTACCTCACACACCTTGGGAAGAGCCACAATTGGATTGTTTGCCCTTTTCTGGCAACATAAAAATGTTATAAGGGTAGAATGTAAGAAAAATGTCCCTTTTACCTCCCTTGTGAGAAGGTGCTCTGGGAAATGTATTCSCACTGCAAACAAGTCTCCAAGGATTTCTGTCATTTCCTACCTCCGAGGTGACCCTGCCCACTCAAGCACTTGAGGAAAGTCATGACCTGTACAGAATCATGGAATGGTTTGGGTTGGAAAGGACCTTACAGATCATCTCACACCAACCCCCTGCCATGGGCAGGGATAGGGACACTCTCCACTAGACCAGTGATGTCAATCAGCTGCCTCTTTTTAGAACATATTCTCACCATATTCTGATTAATTGAAAATTTGGGGTTATGAAACTGCTTAATATGAAGAACACTCTTATTCTGAATATTCTGACTAGGCTTCCTGGAACAGGCTGAGAGGAGGCAGAGATTTACAGAACACCTCYGGAGGCTCTGCCATTGGGAGATCTGCAGAGGCAAACCTTGTCTTTGTGCTTGATACAAACACATCAACAGTGACAATATTCCATCTGGGCATTCTGTATCCTCACTCTTGCCATTAAAGCCTCTACTTCTTCAAAAATATTTCCATTTGCCGACTGTCAAATAAACTGCTACTGAGCTACGGGAATTCCAGGTATTTGTAGCTACCCAAACTGATTCATTAGTTCTCAGAATAGTGTGGTATAGACAGCTCTAAAAATCACATTTCCATCAGATGAATGATGCCTGAGCTTCAGGGGGTACTTATAAATCTGAAGTAAAAAATATTCTAAGGAATAGTTCCTGAAACTACAGTAGAGAATTAGTTGAAAATTGCTGRAAAGTACAAATTAAATGGCTCTTTTGGTAACAGGATTTTAGAAATTAGATCACATTGTAGGAAACATGTCACAGATTGATTTTGGGTGGTTTTGATAACTCAAGAAAAAAGTTTGGAGAAGATTAAATTTCTTAAATACTGCTTCTTAAATCAGAAGCAGGGCTTTTAATTAATTATATATATTTAAAACCCACTTGAACGTTGATATAGGTTCTGGATTTTGCACAATTCAGAGCTGGAGGGGAGAGGGCAAAGATGAGATAGAAACTACCAAAAAAAACCCCAAATCATGTTAAACAGTAAGTATACTTCAGTGGAAGAAAAACATAGAAAATTAATATGCCTTTTATCTGAACAAGCTCTGTAAAGAGCAAAAGGCTGTAATTTAAGTTCCTTGCCTAATAATTATGTATGATTGAAACAAGAAACAAGACTGAAAATCAAGTTTTCTTCTTACTTGTCTCAGCCAGTTTTTCTTTCCAAGAGACAAAGTTTGGAGAGTCCCACTTGCAGGCTTGGTGGCAGCTCCGTGTGCTGCCACCCTACAGTGGAGCAGAAAACAATCCAAAAGAAAAGTACATGCAAATTTTTGCCAGCAATTAGCGGGGTTTATGAGCCCGCTCAGAACGTTATTCTGTGAATTGATGGAAAAAAACTGTTATTTCTTTCACGAGCAGTTGACATTTGTGAACAACAAGGCACCAGACCATCAGGTGGCTAATTTAAGCATTAACAGTCCTTGGCAGGAAAGACAGCCAGACTGCATGCAGGCATTTATGACAGCATTTCTAAATGTAGGTTTTGGTCTGTAATCCTATAAATGAACATTCTTTTGTGCAATATTTTGACAAATCAAGGGAAAAAATGCCAGGAAAAATCCAGCAGATAGCATGAGTCACACCTTTCCTAAGCCATTTCGGGCATCTGTTACTATGGGACCATATGGATAAAACAGAAGATGCAGGTACCTTTTCCAGTCACAAGTATTCTAAAGATAAGCATATGGGTAGAAAAATGCTAAAAAAAAGGAGACTGATTTCATTGTCTGTTAATACCACGTACTATGCTTGCCACAGCTTTTCTCTTATCACTGTTACAGTTAATTGTGATTCACTGTTGCTCTTGACACTCTGACATCCAAGTGCCAAAACCAAAAGTAAAACAATTTTAACTTCTAAATTTGTGGGGTTTTTGGTTTTCGGGGTTTTTTTTTTTTCAATTGGGAGTGGGTGTGTTTCTGTGTCAACACTAAGCTCATTCCTCACYCGTACTTTAAAATTTGATCATTCTACTACAAGCTTATTTTAGTGTTAGAAAATGAACCAGCTGAACAGAATGGGCTGGAATTGTATTTATTTTCCCCAGATCAGAAGGTCGCTGAGTGATGAATGTGCAAATAGCTTTGGCACCATGGGTTAATGGATCATCACCTGCATTTGCATAAAAAAGACTTAATCATCACTTGTTCTTTTGTTTTATGGTAGAAGATGATTCTAAGGGCTATCATCACCAAAAAAAGAAGTCATAAAAAACYCTCACACGCATTAAATGCTATAAATAACATTTGCTTACCTCATGTGTTTCTATAAATGGGTTCCAAASTGCTGGCAGACCTATAAAGAATCAAAAGCTTGGAGGCAGAATAGCCCCTGCTGGCACGACAGATGTCCAGCTGCACCTCAGAGAGAGGTGCCACAACCAAAATCCCAACTTTTAAGATAGATATGTGAATCAAGGCACAAATCTTGTGAGACTTATTCATCTTCCTCGTACTGATCACAACATTAAGAAGTGACAGTGCGTGAATTGCTTAATATTATGATTTTTGCGCTTWATTCCTAGTATGATGTATCAGCTTAAGATTTGTAAAAGTACAGGTTAGTTTYACTGTATTTTCCCATTTTGGGTACCAGAAACATTTTGCAGGAACAGACTGGTAAGTACTTTTCAAGCTGCTGTCAAGGTGTGAGTGAACCTGAACCATTTCCAAACCCACAAGAATTAAAAATTTTGAGAAAAGTGCAATTTTCAGGCACCTAAAGAGCTACAAAAACTAGAAACCAAATTTTAAAATAATATGCCTTTTCAAATGACAGATCAYATATGAATAGATATTTCTATATACATACATACACACTCTGAATCACAGAATGGTTTAGGTTGTAAGAGACTTTAAAGATCATCTAGTTCCAATCTCCCTGCCATAGACAGAGACACTTTCCACTAGACCAGGTTGTTCAGAGCTCCATAGATATAGATAYAAATAGATAAAGATCTTTATGTCAGAATTTCAATTCTATTCAGCTGGGCTAAACTGACTGCAGAAGGTAAATTGGACAGCAATATTTGAAGATTTTACCACAAAATTTTGAGGAATAGCCAAGTCTTAGAATAATTGACCACTCTGTTATGGTTTTTATATGCATTTTTTCTTAAATAAGTGTTGCTTTGTTCAGGGTTCCAGCTCTTCAATTTGTATCCATCCTTTCGGCCCTGGTGCAGGACTCTGTGCTGGTTTGGATCCAGCAGAAACGTCAACACTGTCAGAGCTTTCACCTTCCTTCCCTCTTCTCTTCCTTCCATCCTGAAGGCTTTTTAAATATAATATTTCCTCTCCAACTTCCTTATCAGTAAACCATATGCAGAGCTAATCATGAAAGCTGTGTTATCACCTCCACTCTTCCAATGACAGTGCTAGCAGAAATCAGCTTTAAATCAATTACAGCATCAATCAACCTCCCTGCACTCCAAATTCAACAGGACCTTGTGTTTGAAAATATCCACTCCAAAGGAGGACCTGACAATACACACAGCTGACTATCTTCTCTCTCTCCCTGGCAATGTCTTTTTATCATAATGACAAGCAATGACACTAGAAATGAAAGTGCTGGAAATCTGAATATCACAGCCCGAACAATGTTAGTGTCTCAGGACATTTGAAATGAAAAAAAACCCAAATCAAAGCCTAATGCTGCCTGTTTTATCTTCTGTGCTGCTTCCTGTCAGGTGAAATAAAGGCACAAATCCACAGAATACACAAGCATTATGAAATGCTCCTGCTTTCCCTGAACACCCCTTGCTGGCCTGCACTGAAGGTAATTGCTGTTGAGTCAGAAATTGCTGAAAAATAAGAGAAGAAGCTGCAAAAGGCAAGTGCAATTGTAAGCATAACACAGAGGTGACAGGGTCTGCCTCAGAATGAGTTCCATGGCAAGCCAGCATCCTGTCATTTGTCCTTTCCAATCTAGGTAGAAAAAAGGATTTATTTTYTGTTAGAAGTTTTGGGGKTTTTTTCCCCAGATCCAATATACAAATAACACTTGTCTACATTGAAATGTATATTTATGATCTGTCKCTCAAGTTCATATTTCACTGAAATTCTAGCTCTGTATTTTTTCATTATTAAAGTGTATATATCAACAAGCAATTTTGACTTGCACACACCCCTCAGTGTCCCTCCATGCCAGTGCTAGCACCATTCTGGCTTCACTTACAATCCAAATACTGCTGAGAATATTATTTGGGCTGATCATATTTCACATGACCATAGGAATCTTTCACACAAATTGCTTTAAATTRCATTCTTCTTTGAGATTTTCAAGTATGTTGCCCAACACTAAATTTTAGGCACATTTGAAAACAAATCCAGTATTCAAACATCCCAACATATGTCTGGAGGACTGTTTTAAGCTACTTTGCTTAAAGGTGGACCCAGATGTACATGAATATAAATGCAAACGRGTTGGCTTTTTAAATCAAAATAAATCAAGAAAGATTATGCTTCTTCCTGTTTTTGTTTACTCCAGAGGAAGTAATCAAGTCGTACTTTGAAAATTAAAGGATATTATAGCAAAATTACTTTACTAGGTACAATTAGAAAATAATCTTATTTCCAATTGTCAGTGAGAAATGTGTTCTCACTAAAACATTAATTACGGATAATTTAATTATTACTCAGAATTAGTTATTTAATTTTTTTTTACCTTTGTTTCTATTTAAGGCAGTTCACAAACCTCACTCCTACAGAGATCAGAAACTTTCTTTCTAAAAACAAGGAAATAATAGTATGAAAACAGTATTCAGTGAGAGCCTTTGACCAAATCCAATTCCCAACCCGAACTGAAGGCTTTGTAAATGTTCTCCAACATTTCATTAGAACTATTTACATACCTTTGATCTTCTTGTTTCTTTCTGGGCTGAGTTTTAAGTGTCAAAATAGAAAAAGAATTGAATAAAATGTAGCCAAGTCAAAAGTTAGAAGAAGTCCACGCTGACCATCAAGTTTGACTGCCTGACCACTTCAGGGATAACCAAAAGTTAATACCCTTTATTAAGGAAAATAGTTCAAAAGCCTCTTAAAYGAGGACGGGCATGGGGCAAACTCTCAGCCAATRTTTCAGTGATGCTTCCAGAGAAACAGGACTTTCCTTCTAACAGGAATACCCAACCATATTGATTTTCTCTTCTGGGGATATAACAAAGGAATGGTCAATTTTCTTATTTAACCTTGTAARCAGATAATTATTGTGGAAAAAGAAAAGATGCTTTGAGATAAGAAATCCTTTTTTTTTCTTTATATATTCCTCTATAGAGACCACAAACTTGAGCAGCCATTTTTTGTTCATCTAACAATGTACAACATTTCTCAAAAGGACTTTCTCCCTTGTTTTACCTCTGTGTATTTACACTGCAATTTTAGGCACAAGTCCCTCTCCGGTCAGAGGCAGAGGTGAGCATCCTGTAATAAGCAAAAAGCCATGGATCTTAGCAGAGATGCATTASAAGATCTTATAAAGGGCATTACACCCTTGGGAAAGGCACCATTTACTGTTCATTATCCCAACAACCTTWCCTTAGCATTATATTCAGCGATTTAGTGTATTTAGGGCAAATCRGCAAAGCACATCACTGTGTGCTTACACCTCGGGATGTGCCCAAGTCTTTCTCTGCTCAGCACAGGCCACTGACCCCCATCCAGTAAAGARCTCAGACCTCTCTGCACAAATCTGAGAGCACACAGGCAGCTGAGAAGCTGCAATGCATATTACCACCAGTTTTGCTTAAAAGCAAGCAAATCGCCTACAAAATACTTAAATCATTGCCGTGCATGTAAAATACCCTTCTTCCTGTTCAGTGTGATAAACTCCCTTCTCAGGAGTTAATAGTTTTGCTGTATTCAGAGCTCTACAGATAGGCAAGTGCACAGAAGAAAGTAAAGTATGAGTTATTCTGTACCGATGGCAAGTGTTGCAATTTCCCTCAATTTCTCCAGTCCATTCCACAACGCAATCCTCACCGGAATATGGTTAAACATTTAGCAGTTAAATGTGTTTGTCACTCACCCTCTGGGCTCTGCAAAACCTGAAGAGAAATAGATAGGCCACTTGTGGGACTCACTCTACTTTGTGTGTGTGTTTCTGGGTGTCTCTGGTAGAGAGATAATTAGTTTGGACACGAAAAAAAAAAAGATGTGCTGCCCTGCACCAAAGACACTGACACTGATGTGATGTTATCCTATTAGTCTTAATCCTCCCAATAAGTACCAAGCTTTAAGAGAAAACAGAGGAGAGAAAAACAGGCAGGYTTGGAGCTTGGATGCATCCTGGGCYAGTGGAAGGTGTCCCATGGCAGGGGGTTGGAACCAGATGAGCTCTAAGGTCCCTTCGAACCCAAACCATTCCATGATTCTAAGGTCCAGCTTCTAGTTTTGAACGATACAACATAAATATCAGAATAACAGTTTTCACTTTTYAGAGTCTCCTGAAAGACAAAGATTTTTGAGAAGTCTGTAGATTTGGGGTTTTTCACAGCATTTTCTAGAAAAAGAATCAGAAATTGATTGTGTACACATAAATCAGAGTGTGCTTGGCTCAAAGGTCCTAAGTAATTCAAAGTACATTTGCAAGACATTTCCTTCCATCCCAACCTAGTTTTTAATACTTTGGACCGTTTGTTTGGATTTCTTTTTTTTTCTTAACTTGTTTCTTGGTAAATCAATAGATCTTAAAAATGAAAATGGTCTAAGGAATTTGCTTTGCAAAATTACATCGGTATGTTACAACACACTAATAAAATTGACTTCAAGCACAGAATTTCCCAAAGACAGTACTGGGAAGACAAAGCTGTGTTTAGTATCTGAGGTTATTGTATAGAAAGCCCTGGAGAATTCCGTGTTTGCAGATCAGACAACATTTGAATGCCACTTTATGAAGGCTGCTTTCTGAGAGGCAGTTGTCGCCCAGAGGCTCTCTGATATTAACAGCAAATCTCTCCTGATAGTGTGTTTTGAATCAGAAGCAAGAACATGGGTATAGCATTTTGATCTTATGTTAAATATTCATGTAATAGCCACGAGGGTGAATAGTAACTATTCTCCAATGAAATCACTCTTTGTATAGAGGTGTCAATATGACAGGAGCCAAAGATTCATCTTTGCTTCTGGTTGCTATGGAAGAGTGTGGACAGGATAGAGGAGTTCCTAAAACTCCCAAACCAGAATCCCAGGTTTAGCCTGATGGTTTGTGTTGTCCTGCCATGAACCAGAGGTCTGAGTATTCCTGAGTGTTAAAATGCTGCATTTGTATTCCACTTTTGTCTGTTTCAGCAACTACAGTGATCTAACACCATCTGCTTTTTGAACCCTTCAGGGTTTTCTTTTTTAACATTGAATTAACATGGTGTTAGGTAGAAGGCAGAGATTTAAGAAGCTATGCCAACTGATTCAATCATAAAATAGGGGKTTTTTTTCCTCCCCTTAATCTCGCTTCATGTTAGATTTAACCAAATATATTCAGCCTTTGCTAATCAACCACTAGAACCAAACTGTCTCCACCCTGTTTATCTAATATGGCTTCTTGATGAGATAAAGGCTGCTACTACAGAAAATATTATACTACATTTATTCTAATTTTGGATCTAGATATCTTAGATATGAAATTATTACAAAGCATAATGACCTGAATTATAATTAAACACAATATTTAAGGTGCTGTGCAATAATGAATGACTAATGATGACTCTGCTTCCACTAGAGGGAAAGCAGACTGTAACCTAAAGCTCTTTATCTCCCTGTAATTGGAACACATCCTTTCCCTCGATGCCCTGGCAGAGGTGTAGCCTTTCTGACACTGTGGCTGGAGTCAAAACCCTGCACAAAGGCTAAAGAGAAGGGCTGATTTATTGGGCCTGTTCTGATATTCTCCTTCTAATCTTTATTCTCCTTGATAAGCATTTTGACCATGACTGCAACACACGAATGTACCTGGAGCTGAGGAAAGAGAAAAAGTGAGTGACCACAGGCTGGTGTGGATTAAACTTAACCTTATCCTGAGTCTTCTGGCAGGCTCTGTCACCACAGAGCAGTGAGCAGGGATCAGGCACCACTGGCCAAAGCAGGGAGCAGGGCTGGAGATGCGTGGAGTGTGCAGGAGAAAAGGGACATCGCCAGGAGGGCTGATCTTCGAGCGGTCACCTACGGACTCCTGAACAGAACAACAACCACAGTCCCTAAAAATACCTGAGCCARACTAAAAGGAATCTTTAAACATCTTCTAAGGTGATTTTAAAGAGAATTAAATACGAGGATCTGCTCTTGGAACAGTTCATACCCCTAAGCTAACTCACTGCTATTTCATGCCAAATAAAAGCTTTATGAATCACATAATAAAATGTTATGGCTGCTGGCACAATTAATTAGAGATGGAGGGCAGCACAACTTTCACCTCAAACAGAAGTGTCATATCAAAAGGAAAAAATCTGTTAAAATACTGTGACCACGACCACTTCTAACTGATTCAGTACAGAAATTAAGAGATGCTAAGAAAATACTGATTTACAGGAGACAAGGACAGTCTGTATCACTGTAGCATCCCCAGGACATGGTAATGTTCGTAGAACACCTGGAGATCATACTGGGATGACRGTGGATCAGCACTTCAGGTGGCAAATCCCTTAATTTCTCTCCTGCTACTTATGGCAACAAAATATGTGCATCAGCATCTGTATGTGGGCCAATAAAGTCCATACACACATTTGGGGGAAAGAAACTTGCACAATTATTGCAGCAAGCATGGATTTCCACCTTCACATTCAACTCTGAATCTTCCTTCTACACTTAGACAATTARACTCCYTCTAACATTTYRGGAGCAAAAATGAATTCAGGAATTACTCAGGATTGCTCAAAACCGATTACCCAACTGAAGAATGACGAGTGCTATGGCAATGGAAACCCCATTGTGTATTTTATTTGTGGYTGGGTTCACGGAGCACCATCTTTATGTAATTTAGCACATGAAGTCCATACACTGCATGCTATGCTGACCTGCACCGCAGAAAAAGCCAGGAAMCCCCCTAAAATTATAGCAAAGCAACAGTTTTGCATCAATGAGAATAAATGTAACATTTTCCAGAGGATATTTCTGTTTTGAGCACTGGTAACACCCTAAGTGTCTATTAAGAACATCATTCACAATGACAGAGTTACAGGTGTGACTGTTTAACCCAAATGGAAAACTTGCAGTCCTCACTCTTGAGTTCTACTTCTCTGAAGTGGTGTGGATGGTTAGCTTAGGAGAAATTTGAGTATAATACTGCTCAGTCACATTAAAAAAAAAAGTTAAAAGTAGTCAAAACATTCCTCCTGTTCACCAGATAYGCTCAGTCACTGCTCTCAGAAGAGRCRTGGATTTAGGACCCAAGTTTTGGCAATGAGGATTACTCTGTCCACATCCCACTCCTTTTACACAAACTGAGCAGTCAYCCTCAGCAGTAAATCATTGTGTGACTGCACTGGTGACAGCTGAGCTGTCACTTGTGACCTATGATGCCTGATTATGTCAGTTAAATRCTATTTCAGAAATGCTTATGCACACAGAGCAATGCAGCAGAGTTTGGGGATCCAGGTTTGACAAAAGCAGGCAACGATGACACAAGGGTTCATTTGCAATCTCCCTGCTCRTGTCAGTTCTAATTTCTAACAGTGCCCATTCAGAAGACCTAGAGATCATATATAAATATTTCAATTAYAAGTAATTACTAAACATGTCTTCAAAGTCTGTTTTGGTCTTTTTAAGGTTTCTCCAAAGACAGAGTTGCTCTTTGCTACAGAATCCAGGAAACTTTCTGCAAAACAAGTTGTTAGTCAATAAGACTTTTCTTAGCCTTATTTTTTTGTTGCTGTTATGATGGTTTGTATGGTTTGTTAGGCAGGAGTTCCGCCYGACTGCCTCGATGCAAATTGCAGCACTGCAGATCCAGAGTGACACACTTCTGTCTCCACCAAACCTGATTAACAGCGAGCATCCACGAGGAGCTCTGCCTCTTAGAAATGAAGCTTAACTAGGTTGCCTTCTGTGATGTTTACCCACAGGGAATGAGGAAAAATTTGTATTCCTAGTCAGAATTTTTCCTCCTCGCATGTAAGAGCAACCAAGTTTCCCCTAGGTATACATCCTCCTATGTTTATGAACAGATGTAGGAAGGAAGCATAGTTTATGGTATACCACTTTTAAATTGACTCATTTGTGATTTCATTAAAATGCAGAATAAATTTGATATCCCCAGGCAATATTTCCACAGAATTCTTTAGGTTAAGGTTTCCTATTTCTCTAAAAAGCAAAAGAGATTTTCTAAAGGCTTGCTGATTTTATTTATCATTAAAAGTGCTGCTCAAAGAGGAAAGAAGAAAAGAACAAATTTTATTCCTCAATATTCTTCATTACTTCTTAAAACAGCATACATTTCGTGAACCTCAGAAACCTAATCAGAAAGTTGAGAGCCTCCACTTGTGGAGCACCTATGAAAAATCCACACAGAGCAAATATCTTTGCATATGTCACACTTTTGAATTCTCTGCCTTTTTCCGCCTTTCTGTGAATGAACTTATTCTGGATTAGATTAATGTGGTTTTTATGCAATAAAAAATGAAAGAGAGAGCTGTTGGTATGAAGTCATATAGAGCAAGGAACTACAGTAGTGCTCCCTTCATCTCAGGAGTCTGTAAAATAAATATGAAAATGAAAAGTTGATTTACTTAAGATGATGGAAACGCTGGTAGCAGTGATCATCATGAAACTATTTCTAATGACACTTGATTTTTAAAATATGGAACGGCAACACTTTCTCGTTATCATTACCTTTAGTTAGGCAAACACCTGCATCCTGAAGAGTGGCAGGAACTTGTAGGGAAATGCAACTTCGAACTGATCACCACTTTTGCTGGTTTGTTGGGCACAGAAATGCAGCTTCACCAAACAACAGCAGCACTTTGTTTCTGGAGGAAGCAGCTTCTGGTGAAGTCAAAACCATAGCCTGCTTTATTTTCCAAAAGTGACTGTAAATAATTTCAAAGCTTAGCAAATCTCCTACAGAGGTACCTGCAARTATTTCCTAAATTCTACAACTGACCAAAAAAACGGGCTCTATAGTTGAGCATTCTACATTCTATATAAAATTTAATCTTACAAACTACTTTGGTGACGAACAATCAACTTCGGTGAACAATAAAAAGTATTAATGTACTTCCGGTTAAATATTCACTAGGRCCAGAAAATTTTTATCTTTAATGACATTTCTAATCATGCCATTAGTGACCCTATGTGCCRTCCTCCAACACTTTTCCGAGCTGAGGCTTGGAAATTTGGCACACGCCGTCTGCRTCTGAAACGCCAAGATGAAAAATCACTTCAAAATTTTGTCATGGGAGATTTAGTCACAACCAATTACAGTGAGGTTTTACACAGGCTGTAAAAGATAACCCCAGACCTGTGCTGCAGGTGATCAAGGGATATCATTCTTTGAAAAAATACCCATTTCTACAGTGGCGACCACAGTAATTAACTGAGGAAGTGGCAGGCGGATACTTTTGATGGAGCAACCCAGTCTCACAGCAGAGGGTTTGGAGTCCTTCAGCTGCCAGCTTGTGCCGGACTCCTGCTATTCCCTATTTCTGGCTCAACTCTTCCTGACTGTAGTATTCCTTACACTACAAAGTACCGAACTGTTGGATACGTGGATTTTAGCGGAAATTGTGCACTCTTTTAAATCTGAGTATCTTATTAACAGCTGGACTTTTAGTTCAGTACCGGGAATCACTTAACAAATGTAGGAATTGCTGCTTAGGCAGGAGACACTGTTATATAGGTTATCTGAAATTTTATTCTGGTCAGCAAAGCCATAGGGCAAACAATGCAAAATAGTGTTTATTCTACTATACTAATAGTGAAGATATAATAGAAACATAGCTGGAAAAAAAAATAAAGAGAAAAGCTCCTTTGTTTTTCCATAATGTTTCCACCTTACAGATCCATCATTACAGCTATTATTCTGTGAACTAAACAAAGAATGAAATCTAGTTTTGAAAGCTTAATTGAAGTTTTTTGGCTTTGTGACAGAACCAGTTCAGATCTGTTTGCTTCAAATATTCTCTGCTGCACCTTCAGCAGTTCTCATACTTGAACAACAGCAGCCACATAAAGTGATGTAACAGATTCTACCACTAAAACTCACTCTGAGATTAGAGATTTTAATATGAATGCCACATTTCTAGGTCTAACATATAACTACCAAAAAAGTGAAATTATTTTTGTCTAGCAATTTTTGGTAGCCTACAGTGCTTATTTATAAACTGACACTTGGGCTGCTGCAAACTATTCAGTGAGAACAAGAGAAACAAAGATTAAGGCAAGAGGAAGGTCAYGAAACCAGGTCAGAGTTCACTCCCCAATTAATGTGATCTGCTGGGAGTCTTGAACTTTTCTAAAAATTGGAATTCAGGAGGAAACACGTAGCATGACCTAAGTATCTGTGACTGGCCTGAATTAGACTACAAAAGCTATGGGGACAGCCAGACAGATACTGTTCTCTCCTGCATAATACAGGGAAGAAGTGATGCAAAAGRMGGCAGCATTTCCCAAGTGGCCACCAGAAGGTAAGTGTTGCAAGCGAGGTTTTTATTAATTCTGTCTGAACTGCTTATCCTCTGAAAAGCCATTTCTCTTAGAAAGAGATGAACACTTCATTGCAAAGTCACCCAGGGAGGCAAACATAGGGACCCGCTGGGAACCTGGGGTTGGAAATGGAAGGYGATGCCACAAAGTAATAAGTCCTATTTACCACATTAGGGGATTTTCTTTCATTTTGGTTTTGTGCTAAACAACTGTAAGCRAGGGAAAAAGCCACTCTCCAAAAAACCTTCATTTACAAATAGCCTTGTGCTCTAGACAGGGCGGGGGGAAATGGATGTATTCCACTTGATTAGGTTGGAACTGCTCTGAGAACAATACAAATTGAGTAGAAAACAACTATTGGGTAGAGAGAGATGCAGGGAACATCACTCTGATGTCAGCTTCCAGTTTCAGCTCAAGTTCATCTATTTCTTCCCATTAATAAGTGCATATCTTTACCAACTTGCCTACTTAACAAATTTAGTTCTGTAAGTGGATGTTATACCAGGTATTTCAAGAGTTTAGAAGACTAAATTTGGCCAAACACATACTCTGGAGCACATCCACAGATCTCAGTTTCCCTCTGCGCTTGCAAACGTTGAAATTCTTTTTTTATGTATTGTGCACTGCTCGCTTCCAGATCACAAAGGGCTAATTAATTATTTGTTACTTTTGCAAGGTTTCAGCTCTGACTAGTTACACTGAAAGCATGTGAAGATTAAATATCTATAAGCAGAATCTGCCTGTCTAATAAGCAGATTAATGCACATCAGTTTTGGTGAAGAATCCCATTCTAGCAGGAGACCTTCCCTGGGATGACAACTGAGACAGTGCTTTATACAAAGGAAAGCTTKAGAGAAGGGCAAGTATGGAAGAACCTGTCCTGTGCTGGTGAAAGAATGGGAAATAAAAATCAAAGAGAGGGGAAAACAACATTGCACTATTTGCATGGATGTATGGAACATGCTCTGTGGAAAAAGCAAAGGACCTTTAAAGAAATTAAGTGTTAAAATGTAGGAAAATATCTAGGAAATATGCATGAATTTTTAGATGTTTATACCTTGGCCAAATATGGATATGAAGAATAAAGATACARGTGTATGTCATGGACAGGAGCAAGGATAGAATATGTGTACTCTCAACAACATTTGTTAATGTTTGAATGAAGAAAGTCATGGGTCACTTCAGGGATAGAGCGATAAAGGAATTTTGGAAGTGCTTCCTTGTTTCATGGAGCCTTTAGAACACATCKCATGAAAGGCTGTACCATTTGTGTGTAATAATCAGGCAAAGAATACATTTTCCCTTAATTCCTCTTTCTCTAAAACACTGAACATATTCCATAGACTGAAATACCCCAGTATTTAKCTTAGTTCATATAACTGACACTAAAATTTCTGCAATATATTTAAAGCTCAGCAGAAGACAAACAACTGAGAGCAGGGTTTGGTCTGGGAAGGCAGCAAACAATCTCCACAGTAAGCCCTGCTGCGAGTCCTTCCAGTAACAGATACAAGGCAGAGCTTTTCCCATAACCCTCCAAAGACATTATGTTGGACTCTTTTCAACTACCAAATTATGAAGCTGTCTGTGACTGAACTTATCTGCCACTTGCTACATCTCACGTGGTAGAGAAGACATCTCTTTCAAGAGCACTTGCAGGAGCTGTGGCTTCTGCCATCTCTAATACTGGCTTGGAAGAGTAACAGGAAAATTGGTCTGCCTGAACAGTATTCAATTGAAAAAGCCATTTACATAACAAAACAACACACAACAGGAAAAACACTTTTAAAACGGAAAGGGTACTTGCAAACAAAGTATTCATGGAATTTCTATTTTAATTATGACTATATGCACAAAACACACACTGTAGGAATAGTGGATGGCAATTCTCAGTAGTTCTCCATCCTTGACCTAATTTCAAAACATTAGATAAGATGTCAGGAAACCGTTTTGAGGGATGGTGAACATTTGCACCTCAGGACTTATATAACACTATTTTCGTCAATATTTCATCTGCCTGTCTTATGCCTCCTTAGTTGGAATGTTCTTTATTAGCCTTCACATAACAAGACTGAGTGCCAAAAATACAAGCACTCTAAATGCTCAGGATATTTCGCTTTTGAAAATGGTAAGGATAATTGAATAGTACTTGCCTGAGGAGATTATAGTTGCAATATGTCTTATATATCCTAGCTGATTGGATAATATACTTAATGGAACATACCTGGGAAGATGAACTGCTTATCTGGCCATAGCATATGTCTCCAGGAAAGATAAGGCACTTGACATTTTTTTTTTCCTCCTGAACTGATAGCTCTTGATAATTCACCTGTTTGCTCATTTGCATACAGGCAATGTTTTATGAAGCCTTTTACACCCACTCATCAGGAGGAAAACGTGGAGAGCAGTAGCAAGCAAGCAGTAACTCTCTGACATCTCTGAGCTCCCCCAACCCCTTCACCAGCAGCTCTCCGTGGATATCAGCAGGAAATCACACTCCTGCGCATCCCATGGTCTGTCAAAGGGCTGTGGCAGGGAAAGCTGCAGCCCAGGGAGGTCAGTCAGCCTTGCAAGGGGGCTGGCATGAAATGTTAGCCCTTAACTCAACAATTAAGCATCCTGGCATGAAGTTAAATCAGATCCCTCCTTCATCCCACAGCCTCTTCTGCTTGTCAGCCAGAAAGGCACCTCACACGTGCCCATGGCCAGCAGGGRAAGTGCAGGTAAAAACAACTGAGACACACAGCAGCTTCTTTTCCTGCAAGCTCTCCTTTGCCTGTCTTAGGAAGAATATTGGCAAAGAACACAAGGCATGAGCATTTTATGATCCTGCTTTTCAGAAAACCCTTTTCTTTATTGAACAGATAYTGTTGTGTGAAAAGGTGCAGTCATCCTCCCCTGCAGCTACTTCGAGTCACTCCATCCCAGAGCTTTACTGAAAAGGCAGGGACAAACTCAGCACTGGGAACAGCAGATAACATGGAAATAAATGGTCCTTGCTAGCCCARTCTTTGCTTTGAGAAGATATTTTAGTGCCAGGTAATCAGAATGGGGGCCCAGCTTGGAATTCAAACYTCAGTCTGGTGGATTTCTGTGGGAGCTCAGGGAGCTGCAGAGTAGAGGCTGTGTCCTGTTTGGCTCTGACAGGTCTGCAGGTGGGTGCTCATTGATGGCACAGCTCTCCCCAGGCAATAAAGGCAGCACTTGTGGTGGACTGAGGCAGGAAACCGACACAATAAACACCATTTCTAAAGTCATTTGGCTGAGTCATGGGCAAAGTCAAGAAAACAGTCAGGAAAAAAAGGTCTACAAAACTTCAAAAATCCTGAAGATTTCTTGCTGCGTTTTGCTCTACCACATATAAATCCTAAACTACCTATGCCTCTATAAGAGACAGAGAGGAGGACAGAATTCCAGCCTCTCACTCTCAGTACTCTGCACAAAGATCTACTTCAGGAAGGCAAAGAGCCTCAGAGAAAGATGTTGACAAAGGACAGAGAAAGAAAATGGGTTTTGGCAAATTCCTTTTTACTTACATTACTGAAGCAAGGGAATAGACACTTCTTGCTGCCAACAACCTTGCTAGCCAGTAGCTCACAACAAAATGACTTAATAGATTTAATAAGTGAATCATTTCCTATATTAAGTTACCAATAACTATAAATATAGTTATGACAGCTGAAGTTCCATAGTCTTGGGAGCAGGTCACCCTAGGGCCACGTTTTCTCATGGTAGCTGGCTCCTGATTTAAAGGTTGGTTTTAAGAGCTCAACTTTAAAAACTCACTGAGCCACCATTGCCATGGCAGGAACAACTAGTTCATGGTTCATGGACATTGTATCACTTCAAATTGCTGATACTGCTCACAACTGRAAAGTAAACAAACAAACAACAAATCCAGACCAAAAAGAGGTGGTATAAGCTTACCTGCAGATCTTTATTTACTCAGAGTAGGTGTTACTGAAGACCTACTGTAGTAAAATATTGGTGTAAATCACCACAGCCCCACAATAAATTCAACTGTACTCCCTTTAGGTTTGGTGAGAACAGTGAATTGGATTGAATTTATACCACTTAAAAACATTCACAGATTGAGAGTATTCACAGAATCACCAGATGGTTTGGGTTGGAGGGCACCTTAAAGATCATTTCATTCCAAACCCCTGCCATGAGTAGGGACACCTTCCACTAGAACGAGTTACTCAAAGTCCCCTATCTGATTAGGGAATGTCCTCCTGATACTTCAAATACTCTCACTTTAAAACATTTCAAAATATTTTCTTTCAATTTGTTGCAAGGTACCAAATTTTGTGAACAAAATAGTCAYGATAAACAGAGTACAAGATCTAAAATCTCTTTCTACTTTTAATACAGGTCAGTCTTTTAGAACAGGGTAGAGTTTATGAAAAAAAAACTCCTCTTTTCCTCTGCTCCTTTTCTTACTCTCTGTTGTTGTTTTCCTTTTCTTTGTGATGGTTTTCCACATCGATTTCTATCAAAAGAATTGTTAAGTTTTACTGTCTACATCTAAAAATGCCTTTCAATAAAATGAACCCGCAGGTGCAGTGCTTTGAAGGGAGTAACTATTCCAGCTTGGACAAAATGATACCATTTTATTGACAATAAAAAACAAAACCAAAAAGAATGGTGGAAAGAAATAAAAACACACACATAGCCATACCTTAAATCAGATAATTGTGGCACTAAAGATGGGACAGTAAAAGAGAGCAAAAGCAGTATTTGAGGGAAGGGAAAATCTACACTACTGTGATATCCCTCATTTGGGCTAATATTTGAGGAATTATTCCAGATATTCTGAAAATGGAGAATTTGACTGGACTTCTCTCCTGGAAGACTGCTCTTAAAAACATGTAATGCATTTCTATTTATTTTATTTAGTGTATAGTAGCAGCATGAAAACTGGAAGAACTGATTCACTAATCCAGATAAACATATTACTCAGAGTCCAACAGAAGGTAATAGCAGTTCAACATTAATGGCATTTGTGAAAATGAAAATGCTCCAAAACCAGTCAAATTGATACACAGCCCTGACACTCCTGAACACTYCATAGCAGCATAAAATGGACACCGCCACACCAATCCATTTACAAACCTACAATTCAGATTTCACCGTGTCAGTGTGGCCTCTCCTCCATCTAAATATAAAGCCCAATTGAAACATAAATTGTAAATRAAACATCCGTGTGGCACGATAAATTATAAAATAATTATAAAGTGGTTTAGAGTAATTTTGATCTGTGTGCTTGCTTAGAATGGTCAACTGCAGAAGTCACACAAGTCAATGCCTGCCAATAAAACAGTTCAAATATAAAGTGCAATACACCCTCGAATGCTTTATGATGTGTATATTTCCCCAAGACTAAACTGTGTAACAGCTTTATACTTTCATTCCTTTGTTTTCCACAATAAGTCCTCAAAAATGTCTAAAGAACAAAAGTTCAAGGCCCAGCTGCTCTCACAATCGACTTTATCTTTCAAAACAGTGAAAACAAATTAGGGTAAATTGATCACCTTGGATTTTGTTGTGATTGGGGAACATGCTGTTTCCAAGCATTTGGATTAATTGCATCCCTTTGAACCTTCCTAGGCCATGCTGTGGTACAAGGAACTCATAAATTCTAACTAAGATTATTTTTATAAGGTGAAATATGCCAAGCTGGCGGAAAAAATTACAAGTGCAAGCGTGAAAGCAAAAGAAAAGTATAAATAACCCAAAAGCTCCTGTTCCTTTGACTGTGAAGCATGTTACCTGTTTGGCTTCACATCGTTCAGCAACCAAAGAGAGAAACTTAGATTTCTGTTCTGATCTTTTAAAAGAAGGATTATCCAGACTTAAGAGTTGGAGCTTTTATTTCAGTCTAGATTCTCCATTCCTTGTTAAATCCACGTGAGATCACGTGGATTCATGTGTCTTCACAGTGCTTTTAAAATAAATGAAACTAATTTGGATGAGCTTTCTTGATTAATGAAATCCTCAAGCCTTCAGAATGCTTCATTTTGATGGACAGAAAAGAAAACACACAAAGCTGTGTGAGAGAAGAAATGTGAGCACGTTATTGAGCTGGCAAGAAGCTCTGCATTGCAACTCTCTTTTGATAACCACGCTCAGGATGTCACCACAACTTGAATTATTGTATCTTGCTCCTCCCTACTTCAGTGGCATGGAACAGAAATAAAACACTTTCCAAAGAGTTGCCATCACTTAATTTTTCAGTGGTCTACCTTTAGTCACACAGTGAAATCTAAGGATTTTTTATAAAGCTAACTGAGCTCAACAAGAAAGTTTATTGAAGACTTCAGATGAAAGAGCAGTAGGTCAGGCTCTGAAATCCCGTATTAGGGTTTGGTATATGATAGCTCCCATATACTGACAGTGAATAAAAACATAATTTATCTTAATGACAACATATTTAAATTTAAGTACCACTGGAAGTGACTACCTAATCTGAAACTCAAAAAATGAGAACTGAGTGAGGTTATACACTAACATGTCGCATATTTCAAGATCTTCCATCAGTTTAGCATGCACATTCGTACATCACTGACATTCATATATAATTCATGAAGCATTTCTCCACTTTATCAGATACAAAAACGTGGTTTTGCTTTTGTTTTGAACATGCTACAATGAGAAACGTGAAAGGATTTGAAAAACTGCAAAGGGGAAATCACAGAACAAAATTTGCTGCAATCACCAAATCCTACCTGCAAAATCTACCTGTCTGAGCAGATTATTTGTTCTTCTGCTGCTCCCTTGACAAGATAAAACACCCAGTAACAAACCAGGACGCCAGAAACTCTCATCACTAGTCAGCTTCATGCAAGGATCAAAGCCTCACAGCAACATGCAGATTTGGGGGAAATGATAAGGGGCTATCTGAAGTTACAACAGCTTCTACAGCAGTGCCCACAGGAGCATCAGAATCATTTAGGTGCCTTTACCTTTGCTCTTGAATGATGCAAGTGGTTCAGTCTTCAGTGCTGAGGTGCTTTGGAACACCCTCCCCTTAACAGTGTGCACTCACAGTCTTGCAGCAGTGCTATAATCACCACTTGCCTTAAATTTGCTTACCAGACTTCAAATAATTTGCACTTCTTTCTCGCAACCTGACTCAAAACCTACTTTGGCACATGACAAACTTTGAGCGCATCTGCGTTCACCAAGTCACTGCCAAGGGATTCACTCTTACGGTGAGTACCAACCATCACTTGTAGTAACAGAGATGTAAAGACAAGGTACCTTCACACATCCAGGGAAAGGTTTCTGCAGTTTGAAAACAGAAAATTTGAAGTTTCGCCTTTTCAAGGAAACCTGGTATGTTTGCTGTAATTTTAGCTGTAGGAGTTACTAAGGTTGCTCTTTGTCTTGTTTGTTAATAAACCACGAGAACGAGAATAAACAGAATGAGAATATTTACAGAAGTGTGCTTATTAGAATAAAGCCACTGTTCCTTGCAAATTGTCACCCTTCTCTGTGATAATTATAGCTCAAACCCCAGGGTTAGCCCAGTTACACACACTACAACAAACACAACTTTTTAAGGACCAGCACCACATCTCTCCCACTGAGCAGCTCCACACTRAGCATGGACCAAGATGAGACAACTCATGGTTAAATAAAGGAGGAAATGTAAATAAAAGCAACGTCTGAACTAAACCTATAGTGAAGGATGTTTTCTTGCAAAGTATCTAGCTGGCCTCTTATTGCTGTAAGAGACACCTACAGACAAACCTCGTCAATAAACAGTCACACACTGCTGTTATTTCTGTTTTGAATTTTACACAGCAAATTACAGAAGATGTAAACTGTTCTCTCAGTAATGTGATTTTAACCTGTCTTTTGAGAGTTTTTTTTCCTTGATTAATGGCAAATTACTGTGACTACTCAATGCCTTTCAGTAGTCTACTTGTACATATTAACAACAACATAATTATGGGTAATTCATTTTAACAAAATTAAAAGCTTTCACATGTGCAACTTTCAGCCCAAAGATGATTTGCATTTATCCCAATAAGACTACAGAACATGGAAAGGTGCCAGTACTCTTCTGATTGCCAGCTTACTCCTGGAGTTTTGCACAGAGTCTACTTTTTAATTCTGAAGTCCTTTTATTCAACTTCCACACCAGAACATCATCTCGAGCTTTTGAAACGAAGCCCAACATCATCAAAATCGACGCAAGCAATTTGTGTCCCGGCGAGGCAGCCTGCACCTGGCGCTGAGCAAACACCCTGGGTGGGCCTGGAAGGGAGTGGAGTGGCTCCTGAATGGCTCCAACCTGTCCTGCTGCCTTGCACCTGAGCTGGCACCAGCAAAAGTGACAATTCAGCCTCCTGGAAGACCTTCTGTAGGAAGATGTACTCTGCAAGAGAGCCATACTCCTGCTTTCCACCCCTTTTTAAGCTTTTTTCACAGTCACCATTCAGTGTGAGGGCCAAACCTTGCCGTTAATTCTTGCACAGCACTTCCCCATTGATTCCAGGTGGATCAATAAGGCTGGAACACGGGGCTGACTGCTGAGCCAGTGCTGTGCTGGCGGAGGACAGGGAAGCATCTGCCCCCCTGGGAGGCAGCCAGCAATTTCAGGGTACACACACAGCCATCCCTGTTTCCCAAAACGCTTTAATTGGCTTGCCAAGAGTCTCCACCAGCCTTAATTTCTCTCTGTGAAGGAAACACACCACAGAAATCAGACCTATAAATCATGCGGTGAATAAAAGTTGCTTTGAGGACAGACTTGGCAGAAAATAATCCTTTAAGGCCCCCAGCTATTTTTTATTTTTACTGTGTCATTAAGACTCACATATTCCTGTCCTSGATTACCTAAACAGAAACACACACACACCTGCATACCCCATAACCAGTGTCTCCTACTTGTTTGAGTTTACTGTGGAGCACAAGTGCTGATCTGTTGATCCACTGTGGCTCAGGAGCAGACCTGGATTTTTCCAGTCTAACCAAAGCACCGGCTATGGCAGCACTACAGGATGTCTGCTCTGAAATTTTCCTGTTCAGCCAGAAAAGATATTCATCAGGAAAGTCAACACATCCGGGAAATACAGACACATTCTGCCCAGTTCTGCCAAACTAGAATGCAGAAAAAATTAAAACATTGTTCTATGGGGCAAAGTCAAATTGTGCTACAAAATTTTCAGGAAGAAAACCAAATCATCAAAACCAAAACCAAGAATCAGAAAGAGCTGAAAAGTGTTAAATACCATTGATTCAAATCCAAGCAATGGAAAAGAAAAATATATGAAATAATTCTCTGCCACAAAATATGATTGAGACAGGCTGTTCAGCAACATACATCATAAGCTTTGGCATCTATAYGAATCCCTAAAAGATTTCAAAGTTGTCATCACTAAGAGTGATAAATTTGACAGAACAATATAAAAACCATCTATAATCAGAAATAATTTTACTAATTTGTACATATTGGTAAAGTAAAATAGCTGAAACGTCATTACAGTGTTCCTCAACTATCAATTATAAAGTTACTTACTTCATCATAAACAGTTGTCAAGAGAAGACACTTTCTTACAAGTCAGCACCTCAGATGGACTGAATTCTGTGCCATTTACTGGCTTTTCCACAAATTTTCTGTGTAATGCTTATTTTAGCTATCTCCAGATGCAGCAATTATTTTTAATTCTCACAGAATAATTAAGGTTGGAAAAKACCTCTAAGATCATTRAGTCCAACCAGTAACCCTGCACTGCCAAGGCCACCCCTGAACCATGTCCCCAAGTGCCACATCTACACATCTTTKAAGTCCCTGCAGGGATAGCGAGCCTGCCACTTCCCTGGGCAGCCTGTGCCAGGGCTTGGCAAACAGTTCAGCGGTAAAATTTTCCCAGACATTGAATCTAAACCTCCCCTGGTGCAACCCAAGGCTTTCTCTTCTTTTCCTATTGCTGGGAGCAGAGACAGACCCCCCCTGGCTGCCCCCTCCTGTCAGGGAGTTGTGGAGAGTGAGAAGGTCCCCYCTGAGCCTCCTTTTCTCCAGGCTGAGCCCCCCCAGCTCCCTCAGCTGCTCCTCATGGAACTTGTGACCTTTACCAGCTCCAGAACTTCACCTCAGAACTTCACCAGCTCCATTCCCTCCTCCAGACATGCTCCAGCCCCTCAATGTCTTTTTTGTCTTGAGATGAAAAACTGACCCCAGGACTCGAGGTGTGGCCTCAGCAGTGCCCAGCACAGGGGGCAATCACTGCCCTGGTCCTGCTGGCCACATTATTCCTGACACAATCCATGCTCCAGTCCGACAGTAGGATGAGTCAATAACATCACTCATGCCATGGCCACCCCTGGTTATGAATCTTTCCGGCACAAGACCAAGTCTGACCTTCCTAATCAATCCTAATCGATGCTRTTGGTTCATCTGGAAGGCAAAGGCACAAGGAATGCCTAAACCTMGCTAAAGAGACCATTTGCGAAAGAATATCCTAAGGAAAAAAGGGTGAAAACCCATTGTTTGGGAGCATTAGAACACAATGTGACCAAATCCATTGTAAGTATATCACCTGGAACGTTATTGCCCTGGAGGGAAGATTAACTCCTCTTGTCTTCTCTCCAGTGAGCTCCAGCTTATTTGCTCTGTATTGAGCTCTGCTATTCAAAGCAACTTTGAGGCAAATCACTTACCACTAATTGCTATCTCTTCACCGTGGTACGAAAATGTACACATCAGTTTTTAGGGCACTTCTTCTGTATTTCATTTGTAATTTAAATTAACTCTCAAGTCAATATGGAACATCCCTCTTTAGTTCAGTGAAATGCTCTTAATTATTTTTAGTTATAGGAGCTATAAAAATCAATGTCATTATAAAGACAAATACACTTTATGTAAGTCACAGGCAAACCCCTTTTCAACATCTATTTTGTTTTCCTTGTAACAAAAAAGCCCCTTCTACTAAGAGCACAATTCTGTCCATTCATAAATCACAAGCTACCTCAAAAGTTTTCTAAGTGAGTTAACCAGACCTTCCAAAACTTCACAGATTTAGGAAGAGGAAAAAATGATTTTTCAAGTGGAGAAAGGCCGTGCTTTCATGTTAAAGGAAAATTTAACTGCACAAGTTTGACTAACACCCAAGTTGTTGAAGAATCAAGAGAAGACTCATCCTCACAAAGCACTTCTGAGTCAAACCCCCATTCATTGAGTAACTGTCCAAAAATCCCCTCCACTGATACTTCTGAATATTTATTCCATGTCACACTGATGGGCTGCAGAAAAATCACTCTCACTCCATTCCCTATTAGTTGAGTTAATCTACTGTGGTTTTATGGAACAGAGGGAAAGAGAGAGACATTCTACCCCATACACACCACTTTTACACTAATGCACCAACAGTCTCAAGGAGCCAGGCTGCAATTAGATTATTCACAAAATCTGAAGAAACAAAATCCAGGGAGAGAGAACAACAGAGAGAGATTGTGTAAATGCCACAGATGAAAAAAAAAAAAATGCAAGTAAAGGAAGAGTGGGAAAGCTATACCACCACGGACTAAAAATTAAACAAAAATAAACAACCTAAAAATCTTCAATTTAATAATAGAAAAACTACAAAAAATTAAGAGTCTGAACCATGTGGAGAGAAAGAGACTAGGGAAGAGCTTTGGGAAACAGGAGCTGTCGCTGCAGTGAGCCACCAGGATCTGTCCTGACCCCTCACCCTGGTCCGCGCTATCKCTGAAGACGGTTTATCCACGAGGCTGAAGAGCTTCAGAATAACTATTTAATGTACTTATTTCTTGGCAAGATGTGACTCAAAATTCAAAAAGTTCCTAACTTCCCAACGAACAGGAGAGTGAAATAAGGAGCTGGCATATATTGGGATTTGCTTTCCTACTTTGTTGCCTCGTTGTGACATTATCTTCCTCGTTCCGTTACAATTTAAATGTAAATCTATTTGGGGTGTTTTATGGCAGTAACTCTACAATTTAGTATTGTAATAGAGAGAGTCCATTTAAAGCTCTAAGTGCTCCCAAAAGGTATCTGTCATACTGCCACGTTTTATTATTCTCAAACATCAGCGAGAACACGAAGAGGACGAATGCACACACATTTTGCTCCTTTACACCAAGGTTTTTCCCTGGTKCTGCAGGAAACTGCAGATCCGTGCACTTTTTGATATGCTCTCGATTGTAGTGATGCTCATAATGCTCATTTAAAAAAAAAAAAGAAAACAAGCAATTTTACTTTTAGGGTCATCAATACTGAAATGTAAGGAATTTGGTTCAAGCCASTTCCTATTAAAGAAACCCAAGTTACTCAAATAGATCTCTTGAAGCACTGCTTTTGTCTTACAGAAATCTCCACAACAAAATACCCAATTTCATCATTCCACAGAGAGCTGGTGCACAGAGGCAGTGCAGCCTGCCTTAAACGGGTCAGGTAACTTCCCCATCAGCCACGAGCTCCTATCATCACATCCAGCCTTTTATTGGAGATTTTAAAATAGCCTTGGCCATCAGGGTCAGCAGATAATGTCCAGAGTATCCATTTCAGTGACAGGATGTACAGGCTGATTTTAACATCTCCTTTGACTAAGGTCCAAGGCTTCTTTGGGTGGGAATGACTTCCCTGCTCCACACAGCATCCCTGCGAGAGCTGGCTAATTAAAAATAACAGCAATAATTACACGATCAGCAGCACCATTGTGACAGAATTTGTTAAGATGCAGCTTTTCTGATTTAACACCAAGTATCACAGAAGTATTAACATGCAAATAGCAGAGCATTTATCCCACTTGGTACAAACACAATTTGGGGAATAAAAGACTCTGGGTGGGAATTTATAGTTAACAGAAAGCAGAGTCTGGAATTTCTCCCTATGACTGAAAATTCAACTGTTATTTCCTTTGGTCCACATTAAGCACATGTTGTGGGAAGAAAATCGTTTCTGTAATCGATACATGAAGCAAGTTCTTAAGAAAAGCTTTTGAGAACATGGAAAATATGTCACAAATTGGTAGATAGTAGGAAATGCTGCGATACTTATGCATCTCCTTTAAAAATATATAAATTTAGMACAGGAGAATAGTTCAGTGCATGGTCTTACAAGTTCCTTATACACTTTGTTAGTCCTATATACAAGTTATAAACCTGTATAGCCGAGTTTATTTCATAACAGAAAATGCCTGTGGTCACATGATGCTCTAMATTGCGTGGGATGACCAAAACCTGCAGCACCACTACTGCAGATCAGTTCAGTTTTTATGTTCTTTACCATCTGGAGGATGGCAGATCAACTGGTATTTTTCTCCCATACAAATATTGTCAATGAGATTCTTATTAAAATTTATTTGCTATTCTGAATTCTATCCCTTCAAACCAGAGCTTTGTGATTTCAATAAATACTCACTAAAACATGAACAGGTTTTGCAGCCCCAAAGTCCATGTCCCACAGGCTGGGTTGAGTTTCCAGTTCACTTTTGTTTAAGTTGGATTTAGGTGTTTCAGTGCTCATGCAACTCTAAGCAATGTCCTCTCATTTGTATGTGTCTGACCTAATTGGAATCCATTTTCTTCCAAACCTCAGAGGTAAGATATAAATGTCAATACAAATTAAACTCTGGCCAATGTAAATCTCTTTAGTCTTTTATTTCTTTTTAAAAGCAAACAATATGCAAGAAAAGAGAGAAACAAAGAGAGAAGCAGGCTGCAATCTCCCATGACTTCCCACAGTTTGAAAATAACCATTCAACCAAAATTAAGCATCATCCTGAGTTTAAACAGCCATATTGCCTTCCACTAATTGGTAAATGGGAAGATTATCATTAATGGTCAAATGTGAACAACTGAAATGTCCCTATTCTACAAAAATCCTACCTATGTCTTATAAACACTCAATCCAGCTTCTCATTTAATGTCTTTACATTCAGTGAATCTGTAGAAGAGATTTGCAAAATGGAAATTTTACATTAACAGTAGATTCAGGTTCTTTAATTTTATTGACAAGTTATTTAAAAAAAAAGGCAAATAGATTTTCTATGCAGCTAAAGAGAAACCTATGGTATTTTCTGAAGTGCCTGTGTAGCACTTCAGCCTTCTCAATGTTTAATGAAATCGGAACAATTAAGTATCAACAGAAGTAGGCTTCCTAATTTCACGGAACAAAAAGCCTACTCACTTCTTTTTTACCACAGTAGTCCACAGCTCCAATTCATAAATATGTGGGATGTATTTAATGCACATTGGGACAGGGAGGTTTTCATATCGCTTCTCCAAATTTTTGTTCAACTTCCAAAAAACCCTTTGCAAAACAGCCAGACCATGACAGTGGGAAATCTGGAACCAGCATTATTCCCTTCTTGCATCCTCCCTCTTCCTCTCAGATCTGCTGTGCTGCCTCCCACCACCCTCGTGTGCCCGCAACATAAACCAGACACATCCAGTCCTGTGTATTTATTTCTAAAGCTTTTTAACAGCTCCTTGCACTAACTTTCCTATTTTTTTCCCAAGGATTTAATCACACTCCAGCAGACATTCAGCGAGCATCAGCTGCCGTGCTTCAAGTGAAGGATATATTATAGGGTTTTTGTCTTTATAAAGTTTTATAAAAGCTCCATGGAAGATTGCTGTCTGCCTTTTCCATCAGGGCTGACAAATAAAGAGGTACAAAGCAACAGCTTTCTGCTGTAGAGTTTACAGCTGGAATTCCCTAATGAATGGAAATGAAATGGCTGTGCTGGCACAGGGCAAGACCTTCACTTCTGATTCCCCTTAATTTCAACTTTAAGTTGGAACCTCTCTAAACTCAGCCCAGCAGTGCACATCCTGCTCCAGGTACAGAAATCCCCACTCCTGAAAGCTCCTGATCCTCCTGCCTCCCCTCTCCTCCCAGCTACCTCTCCACATGGTGTTATTTTCATAAACAGTTGTATTTTAACAATAACAACCACTGCGCATCCAGAATGCCACTCGGTTAAAATGCCAGGGCTGTTCTTAGTTCCAGATTAAATCATAATTTAACTTTTTATTTCCTGGCACTGGGGGAAGAGGAAAGAAAGGAAAGGGATGAAAATATACTCCTAGCAGGAGATTTTTCAAAAATACATGAATAACATTCATTGCTCAGAAAACATTAAATAAATTRCATTCCACAGCAAACTGTTAGTAGGAGCTTGAAACAAATTCTGCTAATTGTACTTTTCAGAGAAAACCCTGTGGTTAAGATAACTAATCAGCTGGGAATATTGTAATCTGGCAAAGAAAGCTGTCAATTGGAGGAGGAATTTTTAGCATTGCTTATGAGCCAGAATTAGGACAGCTACAAATGGTTCATAGCATTTGGAAATATTTGAGGAAATTTTAAGTAGGTTAAAAAAGAAAAAAGAAAATAAATCAACCTAAAACTATGACCAGGAAAGCAACACAGTTGGGGAAAAATAATATATGTTTTTAGCACTGCACACATATATATAAGCACTATATAGATATTGACGCATACATACAGTATACATATATTTAATGCTAAAAACCAAGTTTCTAATGTTCTACTATTCTCATTTTCACTAGAGAAAACCACATTACCCCTTTGTGCCTCAGTGTAAAAGCAAGAAAAAGAGCAAGAAAAATAATTGTCTGTACAACTTTTGAAGTATGCTTAGAGATTTCAGTGTCTAGAAATTCTCAGGAAACTAAAGAAAAAGCGACTGATTGACAGTTAAAACAAACAGCTCCAGACTCTGCACTGACGTGACGTTACACTCAAACCTTTCCATAAAATCCTTACAATTTTCTTCTCTCAGGTCCCAGCTCCTCCATCCTGTCCCATGTTCCATTAGAAGGAGGCTGGCTCAAATTGGTCATAGTGATTTTTCTGCCCTGTTAAAGAGCATAAAAAATAAAAGCCTGAAAAGAATTCTTACGCTGGTAGTGAAAACTCGGAATAACCTTGCCTGTGACTGAAATGCTTGTCACTGTACTTAGTTATGTTGAAGTTGACCTTACCTTTGCTTGTGAACTAGAACACACCAGGCTCTAACTGAGCTGGGGGAGCCCAGAAGAAGAAAAAAACCAATCAAACAAAACCACCTCCACACAAAAACCCCACAAACCACTTCACGCAAAAAACCCAACTGACCAACCAACCAACCAACCAACCAAAACAACCCAAAACAACAACTACCCCTCCAAGAAAATCCCCAAACCAACCAATCAAACGAAAAACCAAAACCAAACAAACAAAAACCAACCAAACCCCACAACCCTGTTAAAGAAACTTCCCTATCCAACCATCCAGGAGCCACATCACTAAAGAGGATGAAACCATTCTCACACAGAGATTGCACAAAAGAGACCCAAGTGATGACCATTTGAGAGCAAAAAGAAAAATATAAAAAAGTGTTATCAAGGCTTCAGATAGCCACCTTGGTTTTCAAGTTACAGTCTCAAGTATGATGACCAAAATAACCTTTGTATGTTCTAATTTATCATTTTTATATCTTACGTAGTATTATTATCTGTCACGACACATTGATAAAGAAAAAGTGTCCTTGGACTAAACTYGGTCCTTGCTAAAAAAAGGTCTGAACAAAATACAGTACATGTTACAGTCTAAAGAATTMAAATAGATGGAAGTTGTACAGAAATGTGGAGTCTTACTTGACAAGTTAACATAATTTTGGAGTAACACCCCACAACGAAAAGATAAAATATAGAGCCTTTTTCAGATAGCTTGTATTTCCCATCTGTATCATTGCCTATCCCTAAAAAATATGAGAGTCTTCAGCCTTAAAACAGTCAAATTAGTGCAGATGATGTTATATAATGACAATGTCACTTCACTTTACTTCCTGTGAAGAAAAAAAGGAAAAAAAAAAGAAAAAGACTAAAATATGTTTAGATATCTGTGCATATTTAAGGAGCTCCTCAGACTTTTAGTTCTTCAGTGTGGTAGATGAAGTATTTGTACTCAAGGCTAATAAGCTCATCAGGGGAATAACCACTAATGATTAAAAGTCAGAAAACAAAATTTACAGCATTGAATGGCACTCAGGCTGAAGTGATCCGGCACATTTAGGAAAGATCACATCCCAATTAACTAGCATATTTAAGGCATTTATGGAAATATGTAGTTCTCTTTCTCAAAAGTTAATAAATAAATTTCAAATGATTAACAACTGGTGCATTTGCCTGCGTACATTTTATAGGATATCTTTAATTAAAAAAAAAAAAAAAAAATATTATAGGATCTATACTAAAACTGAAAGACTGTCACAGCAAATCTAGAGCTTCTAAATTAAAAGTAATAAAATAATGGATAATAGATGAAAGAGAAAGAAAACTAATGGGTTGCATTAAGTAAAAGATGTGCATTTATACAGGCATAAAGCAAAGGAAGAAATTTACTTCAATTGACTTTACTCCAATCTAAAAGCAGTAATGCAGATCCATAGGAAAAAAAATTACTCAGAATGGAGCTAGGACAGCGCCAAGGAGCACTGATGTAATGGGGAAATGCTGATTAGAGAAAGAGTACCAAGGTCATGTTCTAATTGAAGACTAATTGATCCCAGTCCACTGGAATCAATGAACCCTTTACCAATGGCTTCTGTGACAGCAAAATGCCAAAGGAATCCACTGCAGCCTCTGCTCAGGGCACACACAGAACCCCAGGGCCGGCAGTGGGGGATCCTCACAGCTGAGCAGGGAGTGGTGGCAGGGGTGCAAAGCCAACCACAAACCACTCATTCCTCATGGATCACACTAGGTGGTCCTTTAGGCATGGTAGTTTGTCTTAGTAAAGATCACACAACTGTAAACTTCCTGGAAAATATGGATACGGCATTCACGTTGGAGATTTAAATAAGGAATCTACAGAATATTAAAAAAATCCATATGTGTTACCATAAAYATAAAGAAAATGAGGTGACACAGTAAATAAGGAACAGTTCGCTGGTCTGATGCACACAATGATTCACAATGATTCAGCTTTAACTAAAGATGGGCCACTACAAGCAGTGTCTTTTAAATGGTATGGGTTTGTTCTGGATCTCCCATACATTGTCATTGCCATGAAAGACTTAGACAGAGGCTGCTCATAAAAAAATTAGTCACTTCTAGTCCTACTACCAGAACTGTTACACCTTTTTCCCAGTATAATTACTATTTAATCCATTTCCTGCTTCTAAAGTTATTCACTGATTGACTGTGACTCAAATGGTATTTGAGTGACTTGAGTAGATTAGAGTGTGACTCAAACTCAGGTATTTTTCTGATTTTACACGGTGGCCACTGAAATGAAGTCCCATTGTAGGGATGAGTTTGTTGCTTTTGTTGCCTCTCTCAGTGAGTCCACTTTATTCCCTTACTCCATTCCTGGTGACAATTTGTGGTGCAGCTGGAGGTGTATTGAGCCATCACCACAGGACTGGCAGTCACTACACATCTAAGGAACACCTCCAGATTCCAAACTCCAAAGGGAAATACACTGAGCACAGACTTTAGTCACTGTCAGCCCACTGACAGYGAAGTTAACACTGCACTGGGCAAGAAATGTACTTCACATTGCATACAGTGACACTGGAAGCACTTTGGTCATTAAAWGAGGGTTCTATGTCTATTTATGCTCCATTAATTAATACGGATTCTTTTTACTGTACCATTGTGTGTTATCTGTTTCTAATTTTTCTGTCACTGCAAAAAGAATTCGCAATAAAGGCTATTTCAGATCCAAACTCAGAACAGGRAAAAGTACAATTTCAAAAGAAAAAMCAAAYAAAAATTAAAACCCCAGTGCTGCACAACAGTCAGCCCAACCTGAACCATTCCCACCCAYACAGTCTTCAGCCTTTTATTTCTGTATTTGCTTCTCTTTTTTTTTTGTCTCCGTTGAACAATTACAATTATTTCTACTCCCGTCTTCCAGTTACTACCCTTCATGGTGACACTGAGATAGTTAAACCATCTCCAAAATGTATTTAGATTTTACTACTAATTCAACATGAACACGAGAATGTATATTCTGAGTCTTTTTGACAGAAACATCACCGTTCCATCAGAATTCGTACGTTTGGAGCTCAGTATATGCAAGATGCAAACTCCCACATCCATGTTCAGTATAGGTCAGCTCTATAAAGCACAGCCCTTGGCATCTCGGGTTTGCAGGGAAAAGGTCGCAGTGCCCCATGTTCTGAGGGAACAGAACTGGCTGARAAAAGCAACAAGAAACTTAAGGAGGAGTTGGAAAACAAGAACAAAATAACCGAACTCAGGGACGATTAAATAGAGAAATTTCCAGCAAACTCTTAAAATTGTCATGCTCCTAAGTGATTTCAAAATATCTGTTATAGGCTGTTAAGAAGCAATCAAAAGAGGCGATATTACAAACCATGGATTTAGTGTTTATACAGAGGCCACTGTTCACCCTCCAAGAAGGAAATCATTTCTGGAGGGACCAGGGCATGCAAATGTATGAGCTCTGAGTCCAAAACCACAGCCAGATGTTGTAGACTCGTCATTAAAATCACATGAAGAGGCACTGTTTGCAAAACAGTTTCATCCCAGGATCTCTTGACTGATGCTTGAACAGCAGCCCAGTTTGCCAACTGGCACCAGGTTAGGAAGGCTCCTGAGCAAACTGCCGTGCTGCTGGCTCTCATGGATGCARCACACTCCATTCCCCATTCCCCACTCCCAGAGCAAAGAGGCAAGCATGAGCTTTTTCTGGAAACAACAGAATCCCTTYAGATTTCACCCCCTTCTCCATATTTCCACCACTGCSTCCAGTGAATCCCARGTTCTGAGTGTTTTACAGCTYGAGGAAGGCTGTTTCTAACATGCACTGCGCCAAATCTTTGTGCTTGAAAGCAGCCTCAGCCTTCCTGCTGCTATCCCCCCACAGCTTTCCCTGGTTTACTTTGCCTTTTAGCAGCCAGGCTTTTCAAGAAGCATTAAAGCTTTCCCAGGCCTCTGTGGACAGCAGCTAAGAAAGATCAGGGAGTGAAACCTGCTATACTTTATCTCCATCCTGTTCTCCTTCGGAGGGTAAGCTTTTACGATTTTATACACCAGATGGACTCTTGAAGCTCCYTTCTGCAGGAGTTCATAATTTATTTTATACAACAGTGTCTGTGTTCCTGTCCCATAGGTGAAAGGAAATTATTGTGTGCCCTTTCTAGTTTACTGGGTAACTTTCAGACTGCTTGTGCTTTGTTGCCCACATCCTTCAAGCAACAGTAATACATAAATAGGGCCAGTTTGTATTGGAAAAGCTATCACCTTGAAAAAAGCCACTAGACTTTACTGATTTGGAACAAACTATGGTATCTAGTCCCAGCCAGGATTTTCTTTTCTTAAATCAATGTCTTCTTTTTTTTTACTGAATGACAGCTGTAAGTGACATGAGTATGGCAGAGCCACTAAGAGTACAGTTATCCCACAGATAAAATATTCAAACTGTGACTTTAAAAATGAAAGACATTAGTTGCACTGGAATARTAAGTTTTCTCTGAATCTAATACAATTCCCACTGAAACAGATTTTCTGAACTGAAAAATATGTAGTTGAACACTATTCCACTTGAAAAATTTTTGAAAGCCATTMTGTAAAAGGAATTCCTCCATAAACCACATTCCCGCCTCATTAACCCTCATACAGTTACAAAAAAATTATAATGTAATTATTAACCTTAACAAAGATTAAAGGGTCTCTACAGAGACYCTACGGTATTAAGAAGTGTAGTACAGTTCTTAATATTTTTTTCATTTAGTAGGTTCAATTCCTTTCAAAGATTTAATATCTGTCTCAGAGACACCATATTACAGGAAACAAATACACTAAAGGGATGTTTGAAGGGAAAAGCCAAAGGATGAAAATACTGCAGTTAACCTTGTTGTTTACAAGTGAACTTTTCTTGTTTCTACATTACATTGAGAAAAGCTGTTTTTTACCGAACCACCAAGGATCCTTCTTTTCCCCCAAACACCCCAAAGGCAAATTGAACCATCCACACCYGCTGGAGGGGCATGGCTGGGGCTTTCAGTCTCAGAGGCTGCAGGCACAGCACCACTGGGACATGGTGCTGTCAGTAACAGCCTCACCTGCACAAACAGAGGTGTGCAACAATCTTGGCTGAGCAAGATATTCTGGAGAAACTGAATTTCAAACCTCCCTTTGGCCCATTCCCATTCCCTTACCCTGGCAGGGCAGGATGAAGGGGAAGGCAGGATCAAGAGATACCTTAGTTAAAGTTAAAAGATGCTAAGTCTSTTATAACCCAAAAGAGGAGTAGTAGAAAGTGAACTGAAATGTTGAAGCAGGTGAAAAGCCATTTATGATTAATGAGATTTTTATTTTTCATCTTTCCATAACTTTAATTAAAACACAAAAAAGCAGATATGAAACACAGCCCTTTACTTTGTGRGATTAAGATGAAAGCATGCTGCTGCTTTCATTCGCATCCCAGTGTCCCAAAGCCACACCTCTGCAATAAGTTTGTCTTTAAAACTGTCCCAGACCACATCAGAAGGGTCTGAGTGTGCATCTCCTGTTCCTTCCACTCCTCAGTCAGCAYCTCTGAGCGAGGCAATCCCACCCTGCTTTCTATGTTACACAGATAATGCTCAAAAAGAGCATTTTGAGTCAAAACCGGCACTCGAGACCCAGCCAGTCAGGACAGTCAGCTCATGACGACTGCCTCGCTTGGAATGCTGCTCCAATGAGTGCCAAATCCTTAATCTATAGCTGCCACCAGTGCTTCCTRCATAACCCAATCCGTCACGCACGCYCCGCACAGCCGAGCACGATTCCCGGGAAAGCACAAGCAGCTGGGGGAGCTGCCAGTCTGAGTGGCAGCTGAGCCGCTCTTTGAAGAACCAAAGCCTGGACTTACCCTTCTGAAGTGACAGGCATCTGTCTGGACTCTGCGGACGTAGCCTTKAATTGTTCCTAAGCCTGGCAGCTCCGGCAGACGGGAAAATGGCCATGTGAATGCCCTGCTCCAGCGGGGCCTGTTCCCCCCTGAACACGGAGCTGGACACGAGGAGCCTGTGCCAGGGAYGGCCTTGGGAAGCACAGCAGCCCAAGCACGAAACAGCCAGGGAATTTCAGTGCCAGTCTGAATTGCTGACCTGTGCACAACAGAGAAAGTGAGCCTTGCCACAGGAGGGAGGATCGTCTCTGCTGGAAGCAGATGAACAGCTCCGCTCGTAATTCCGGAGGGAGAAAAAGTGCACGGGGATTCTCTGGAGGTGATGCTCTCCTCACTGCTCCYCTTTTGTAACCAGAGAGATAAAGAACTTACTAACACACCCTAAGAGATGTGCTGGAAGTGGGAAGGTAAAATTCCAGAAGGCCAATCTGCAAAACTAGGGCCTAGTGCTGCAAGCTAAACTTCGCTTTTCCCAATCCAATCTATTACTCCCGGAGCTGGGACATTGGACTGGGAGAGAAAGCAATTTTTGCAGTAACTTTCTTTTCAATTACATTAGCCCTTGCATTTCTTCAGTATGAAAAGAAGGAGCAGCTTGCTGATACAGGATAATTCCTTCTGTGAACCTGAGGTTTTGGCATTGTGCTTTGAACACCGACACCTGGGAGATCTGCATAAAAAGTGTAGGAAAAACGCAGTCCCTCAAGGGAGTTTAGATTGCAAATTACTGATGTGCTAATAAGATTCTTTATGTACAAACAGGAATAAAGAAATAAAGAATACAGGCAATTTCAGTAGGATACATAMAGGCAAAATTAAATAACGCTGTGGGAGTAATCCTCTGTAAAAGACATTCTTTGGGGCATTTTATTTCTCTCTGCTTAGTTAAGTAAATGAATTGCCTAATAGAAAGTCAGAATTATGGTCTCCTTTTTTTTTTTAATTTAACTAATGCTTCATTTTTTTAATTGCTTAAAGAGTCTAATTTTTCCAAAAGTACCTATGCAATCAAATATGCTACAACTATAGAAATTCATCCTCATATATTACTTTAGAAAGTTCTCCAGAGACGAGCTAAAATTTGAAAGCTAAAAATATTAAAAATAAGGCAGGAAATGCTGCTTTTAATTCCACTGAAAGATGTTATATGCTTATAATTATTCAACGTACCTAAAACCTCAAAAAAAAAATCCAAGGGCCCATTCCTGTCCTTTTTTACTCTGGTTTCTCAGCTCCATTTTTCCATTTCAGTTTATCAAACCTTCTCGTAATTAATTTTGGCTTTTTATTAAGCACCTCTACTCCCCTAAGAGCCAATGGACTCAGGAGACTGAACACATACACCCACGTTTAGTTTTTGTGTCAGAGGACAGAAACCTATTTCCAATCTCTTTCCAATCCAAGCAGCACAAACCCTAAAAATACTTAGATTTACTTCTGAAGAGTATATTGCTCATGTAGAAATAATGACGAGAACAAGTTCTATTTTGATAACCAAGAGGAGTTTCAGACCAAAAAAAAAAAAAAAAAAATAGAAAAGTATTTGGAAAAAAAGAACAAAGAGAAATCACAGCCTGGGGTTAACACCAGACGGAATCTGATGCAAAAGTTCAAGGGGGCAAGTCTACCCAAAACTCTAAAAACCTGAGATGTTTCATCTTGCTGTATCCAAAGTGTTCTCTCTTTCYGCTTTTAAGTAACATCAATCATTTTCCTGCATTAAACATTAAAAAAGTATTAAAAGGCCGATAATGTTGTGGGTTTTTAATCAACACCAGTGATTTAGGTCACCATTGACACCACAGAGAAAAATAAAAATAAAATTATTTACAGTGCCCTTCTTGTRATATTTTTTTCTTTTAATTTCTTTCTGGAATCACAAGAACATTAAACCAGGAGTGATTGGGAAGGTGATGATGCATTTCAAAAATACAGACTACTTTTAATTTCTGAACTGATGTTCCAGTCACTGGCTGTTACATAAAATCCAACTTGTCAACTGTAAGAGCACCAAGTCTCTCTTTTAAAAAAGGTTTTCTTCTTTTTCCATATAACTTCAATTTTTTCCTCCTTGGAACAGCGTAACAATGAGTGAGTATCTCCTATTTAATTGGAAGTTTAAAAAGAATGGATACATTTTATATGTTACATAAATCAGAGCAAGAGATTAGAGTTCTTCTCTACAAGATTTTTTTTCCAATTTCCAAAGGCTTGAAAAGATGGAGTTTTCTAATATATAAAGTTCTGAGAAACCATCTGACTTTGGCAAAAGATTTTTTTTTTTTTTTTTTTTTTTTTAATCCTGGGATATTTTAGAAGACAAATAACTTTTAATATTGTAAGAAATTTGGTGTAAGACAGCACACTAACCTATGGGCATACGGTCTTCCACAGCACGCTACACTTTGCTGGTCTCTATATACTTAGGGCTGATGTCTAAGCATCTTCCTCCAATTTACTGCCAAAAAAAAACCCACAAAAAATTTTTCCCCTTTTTGAACAAAACCCCACAAAATTAAAAACGCTACTAATTACAGTKAAGTACCTGKTAATATTTTCCTCATTATTTTCYACAAATCTTCAGCAATTTGTAGCCTAAYACCATTGCTATTAATGAGCCATAATACCAGCTTAAAAACTATATTTAAAGTGATTTCCTTTAGGTACCAGAGCCTCCATTCAGGTGGATGGTTATTTGGTTATCTCATRTGGAGCATTTCCTGTGAAAATATATTTTTGATCCCTCAACCAAATACTGCAAATCCTGCTTGTGCTTTTTCTCCCTAATAAAGAGCAATTATSTTGGAAGAAGGAAGGCATCTTAGCAGGAAACAGACTTAAAAGKCTTGGAAGTATCAGTTCTCTGAATTCACAGCCTTGACTTAATGCTGAAGACTTTTTTCTTTCAACTTTCTCCCMCAGCCAGGTTCCTTTTTTCTCTTTTTTAGCCTCTGGAGCATCCTCCCATTTCAGCATCCTGTTCTTTTTACACCTCCCTTTTATTTTCCGGAGAAAAAATGAAAGAAAGGCMAAAAAAGCAGCTATGCAGTGGTGGGATTTCAACAGCTACTAAGTACATGAARGCAAAGAAACAGCAAGCAAGCAACAGGCCAAAAGTGCAATGGTTTTAGTCTTTGGCTCCCCAGCTACTCAGGATCGACTGTGTTGGTGTTGGTTGGAAGAACGAGAATTCCCTGGGCACTCAGCAGGGGCAGGGAGCCTGGAGCTGCCTGTTCCCTGCAGGATGGCTGCAGGGGGCTCACCCACATGATATCCTGGCAGAAGCTGTGGAGGCAGCTCAGGAGCCCCATACAAGGGACACAACTGCTCATCTGCCTCCCTTGTCTGAGCTCAGCATCCCCCTCCCAGGGCAGCATCACTCCTCCCTGTGGGAATGCCGGGAGCTTTCCCCGTTCCAAGGCACTGACCAGCATGGTCAGTGCCTCTCTAACACAGCCTAGTTCTTACCATTAATCTTCCTCTTCCCTTGCTCTGACTTCGCTTGGGATGGACAGGGACTTTATRCATTATGCATCAGAATGAAACAGTAACTCCCCAAGGCTTCTCCAAAAAGTACAGGAGATTACGGAAACAGGAGGCTGAAGGTGGAGGTGCCAAAAGAGCCTTTCAGGAAAAACCAGCAGGATTTGTTTGTCTGCGCAGTTGTTCAGAGGGGCAAAATTCCTGACGCATTTTCCATKCTATTCCATGGCTTTGGGATGCAATTTTCTGTGTAATTAAGAGGTCCAAAAGCCCCATGSCAGTGGTTTCAACAGAATTTAGTTCAAAACCATTCTGGGGCAAAGTACCCATCATGCCAACTAACAACACTCTGGCTTCCTATGCTACAACATAGTGTAAACAATGAGTAGGAATAATTAGAAACAAAATGTCCAGATATGAGTTTAAATTAATGTTTGGTTAACACGGCACTGTAGCTGTAGGTGATGTATTATAAAGACTATTGTTACAAAAATTCTGTACCGATCAATTTAAAATAACCTTGTAAAGCTTAATTGCTGTCTTACACGAGTAATGAATTGAACAAATGTCAGATCCCAGTAAAAGTGCCTTTTATCATAAATCAGTATTTCACATACAATAATTATCCCATTAATGCTGAAYGAAATGCTTATTGAGTTTGTTTAGCATGCACTGTAAGTGGCTGAAGTGACCAGACATACGTAATAATTTCCTGACAGACATATTTTTTTTAAAAATCACATTGAAAGGGAAATTATCATTTATAAAAAGGTACTATCCAGAAGATAATTTTAAAAAGAAGCAAAAGTATAGTGTCCTAAATTCTCCTTAACAGTTTCTGAGTTTAATAAATAAAAAATACACCAGCAAACTCCAGCATCTTCCTAAAGCAAGAAGGCTCCATGTTTCATGTTGGTTTAGTTCTGTCTTATGAGATAAAAAATGGAGCAGTTGCCAATTTATCTAACTTAAAAAGTCCCAGACTTGCCAAGTATGCTGTGATAAATAGCTTTAACTACCTTCTGCTCATATTTTATTATAGGACATGACAAAGGGATTTGTAGATTAAGTCTTCAACTTTATTTGTGATACTTTGCAGAAGATAGATAAGAAGGGCACTTAAGAGCTTTAGTGTGAAAAATACAGTTAAAAAGGTAAACACAAAACAGCAAAACTGTATTTTACRCTGAAAATATCTACGGGTTTAGAAAAGCCTTTAAAGAAAGCTCAGTGTTGTTGTAACTACCGAGCAATGCCCTAAATAACTCTGATCCTCTTGCTTTCTGAAATACATTTTTATAGATTCTGTCTACCTGAGAAACCCACGTRTAGGTACACGACTGTCTCAGCCTGGGACACTGAGGGAAGAAGTCCTTTGCTGTGATAGGTAAGAGGAAATTAATACAAACACACAAGCGTGCCAATAAGCCAGTTCAGTGTGCTCTGCACGGCGCTGCTGGGACGCTCCCAACACAGCCTCCCACTGCCAGAGCAAGGGACACCGTCACAGCTGCCACCTCCTCTTCCCTTTCCGTTCCCCAGCTCAAATCCACCACAGACTTTTCTTGTGTGGGTGTCAAAGTGAGAACTCCCTTCCACATTTTTCCCTTTTTGGAAAACACTACGGCACGAGTCTTGCATGTCTTTGAACCAGTTTGCCTGGGGGCCACCGCAAACGCTGCACCAGCCTCTTCTGAGAACTTCACGCTGCTGTGACCAGTGAGAGAAATTCATGCATCTCTACTTGCTACCTTGTAAATTAAAGACTATTTAGAAAGCTTAGGAAAGCCTCCGAGTGTGCCTCCTGGTTGACTGGATAATGATAATAACCATTATCATTAAATCATTAACATAAATCATTACCATTAAATGGCCCTTGCCCTCATCCTCTACAGCATGTTAACTGATCCTGCAACATGGCATTAAAAAGTTTGTTGAAGTCTTTTAGGAAATTTTGCACAACATGCCAGGTAGGGCACTTCATGTTGTGAGGCAGCTTTTGCCTGATACAGAACGAGTTGCCCAAGTTAACAGGAAGGTTAATTTGCCCTTTTATCTGATACAAACTGCAACTCTTCTCCCACCATCTCAAGCAGTGGTTCTTACCTGCCASTTTTAACAAACCCATATCCCAGAATGAAGAGTCTGGAAGTACATAATGACTGCAAGACAGGAAGAACAATCAATAGTTTAATTATCATATTATTCTGTCATCCTCGTGACAGAAGCCTGGCAGTTGTTACAAAACTATCATCTAACAAACTGTTTTTCCTGAACCAACCCAGATTTGAAAACCAGTGAAAAAAAAAAAAMCTCTCAACATGTTTATGTAAACGTGTAAGGAAATGTAAATGGGATAGAAACTTGCCAAATATGAAGTCACCACAGGCTCCACTTCTGCCCACTATTTCTGACACTCAGCAAACTTTGCTCTTTCCCTATATATGTTTAGATCATTTTGAAGACTGTTTTATTTTCCAAGGTAAGTAGCACCGTCATCTTGTAAAGTATGAAATAAAAATACATACTGGAAAAACATTGGCCAAGTGATTTAGTGATTTGGTTTATTAAGTTTTCAGAAAAACAAACAGAAAACTGCCTTTAAGAGTAATACTGATTACAGCAGCAGTGTAGGAGAAAGGTCCATTTGTACAAGGAGCCTGTGCAGGGGATGGAAACAGCCCATTTGTCTCACCAGCACACATTTCCATTGCTGCTTTTCCCTGTCCTTGTTCATAGACCTCAGTGCTCTCTCGATAGTTGCGCTGCAGACTCAGGCTATGGGCATAGGCAAYCAAATATTATCTTTCTTAAAATCCCCAAATATTGAATTCGTTCAAACAATTAAGCGATTGTGACCTACTTGCAAAATAACTCATCACCAAGAGACAGGGCCATTCTCAAAGCTGTTAATCTGCTGATTCAAGCTCAGAAACTGTTTGATCCTCAGAGGTAGCTCAGCTTCTCTCACTCCCTCGTGCAGCACCATCGCTGTTTTCACACGGTGCTTTCTTGCTGGTGTTCCATCAGAATTATGGCAACACACCAGTCAAAGCACCTGCTCCTCCACCCACACACTTCACTTGGGGCACCATTATAAACCTTGTCCAGAACAACCTTCAACTACAAGAGGGAATTGTTGCACGTATGTGCGACTGTGTGTGTGTACCTGTTGATCTTTACCTGAATTATCAGCTTTAAAAGAAGCTAAAAAGCTTCACCTTTGTGGTGTCTGTGACATCTACTGACAAAACTCCACAGAGGTTACATAGCTATGATTGTTATTTAATATGAGATTCTTTTCATATAGGTAGATCTTCTCCAACAGATTTTTATCAAATGCTGATAGGCTGGTAAGCTGATTATACCCCTACTCACCACAGAAGCTGATGATATTCTTTATTTCACCTCACTGCTAAACAAAAAAATAAAAAGGGAAAAAACATCAACCTTTCTTTCCTCACAGAGACAACCTGGAAATAATAAAATCTCAAATATTTTTCTTTCATAAATTTCCCTTCTAGATAGATCAATATTCTTTATGTGCCACTTTGCACTTTAAAATCAAGCAAGTTATTTATGTTTCTTATTTTCTCCTCATGTTTCCACACACTTCACAGACTTATGCTGAAAATCCTTAATAAATGTGAAGCCAACACATTTCTTATCCTCCCACAATTCCTGGAACTTCTCTGAGCAGCCTTAATTTGTGAGAATCTGTGTAAAAATTCCCTGRGAAGAGTGTGAAAGTGCTGGTTATGTTATGCCAAAGCTAATATTGCCATATACTGGCCATATTTATATGGCCAGACCTAACCAACCTTTCTTCAGACTCTTCCTGGCTGAGTGAGTAAAGAACAAAATTTGTAACTTTGTAACTTTTTTTAATGATGTGACTGAAATCGAGCCCATCACAGGCTATGCTGTCCCTCAAAATATGGGGTGGAAATTCTTTTCCAGTTGACTCACGTTAGAAAAAATGAACTATGAAACTCGAGAACCACAGAATTACACAGAATCAATTAGGTTGCAAAAGACCTCTGACATCATTGAGTCCAACCTATGACCCAACACCGCCTTGCCAASCAGACCATGACACTGAGTGGCACRTCCAGGCTTTCCTTAAACACCTCCAAGGACTCCACGGCCTCACTGGGCAGCCCATTCCAATTTCTTATCACCCCTTCTGTGAAGAAATCCTTCCCAAAGTCCAACCTAGACCTTCCCACTGCAAGCCACTTAAACATGAAAAAATAGCGACCTATAATCTCTCCTGTGTCACAGGTTATACAAAAAGAAAGATACAAGGGACTAATGCAAGAGTGAAACAAGAAACTGCACTACTCATGAATGAATCAGCCCTAAGAAATAATATAAAAAAATAAACACACAAAAAAAGCCAAACTTAAGGACCAAAAGTCACATGGATGGACAATGCTGATCAACATGTTGGAGGTAATATTAAAACAAGCTGTGCCAAGTGTAAGGCAAAGGCTGTGCACCCCCAGACACATCCTGAGGCTCTGGCCAAGGACACAGACATCCAGGCAACCTCCCTTTGAGCAGGGTCCAGGCAGCACCAGCACCAGCTCCTCGAGAACTGGAGATGTTACCATGTTTCCTCACTCAAAGCATTGCCCTGGGGCAAGTGGTTGTCCTGGCATGCAAAGGCACTCTGGCCACCAAGCCAAACCCACAAAAAGTCAGAGAGTAGAAGTGTCTGGAATTCACCAAAAAAGTGATGAAAGAACCAAAATTCYCTCACTTTGCAGGAGTCTGCATGGCATGAGACGACAAATCCTTCACAAAAGTAACTGGTGATATTACAGCACAAAATGAATTGACTATTAGCCTTCAGCAAATGGGGTATTTATTGTTTTTGAATTGTGCATTACTGCTCAAGCAACAACGATATTTATACCACACATCAAACCGCAGGAGCAGGAAGGTAGTGAGCTAAAACTGAGGACTCAGATTAGTGATCTTGTATGCCCTGAGGGAGCATGAGACCTAAACAGATGCACACATAAAGCAAATAAGACACAGTGATACTGGGGAAATAATGCCAACTGAGTCAGCAATACGAAAAAGCTGCTGTTCAGAAATGTCCAATGGATATCAGACCCCAATCTGAAGAGACAGCTTGTAAACTGGAGAGATGTTATTAAAAGAGGGAACAATCGTGCAACAAGAGCTAAGAACACCTCCAGGAAAAGCACTGGCTGGTTCTTTCACAGCACAATGTCTAGAAAGCAGCACACAAACCTCCATGCAGAGCACTCAAAGCGAGCTGGCACACACCACCACGCTATACCATCATGTTATATTTTTGTCTCTGCAAGTTCTCCTCGGAGAGCAAGCCCAAACATCAACATATCACTATTAAAAATTCCTGTTATCCTCCTACAGCTTTTAAGTTGTAGATATTAACAAAGATGAAATGCTTATCTATTCAAATAGAAAGGCAAGTTTGACCTTAGTGCATTAGTGTAAAAACAAAATGTGTTGTTTTGATATTTACAAGATGCCAGAATTAGCTGCAGTTCATAATCAGCCTCATGGCATCCGTGCTGAAGCAGCCTTCCAAAAGTCCCTCTGGAGGAGGAGAGAAGGGAAAAAGTAAGAGGARAAAAACAAGCTACCAGCAGAGGATTTACAAACCAGACTTTAAAAAGACTGAACGGAGCACTTGAGCTCTGTAGACAAAGGATTCATGAAGCCCAGACTAAGAGCAGACTTTGCATTTATGTCAAATCTTTTCCAAGACCGGCTAAAAGCCCCGTGATTGCCAGAGCTGCTCTGGAGGATGAATCCTGCTATCCTGGGGCACTGGAGGTGCCACGTAGATTAGGGAGAAATAGGAAGCTTGCACAAGCCACATTCCTCCTGATTTGTCCGTGCACTCTCTTGTTTCTCTGGACAAATATGAGAGAGAGGACTGTTATTTGGAGAGGTYTGGGCCGTGTAGCAGTGCTGCTGTGCAGTTTGTTCGTGAGCCACCCCGAGCACTCGGAGCTCAGGCACTGAGCAAAGCAGACATGCAGAGCAGGCTGGTTTTATCTAAYGTCTGAGTAGTCAACAACAAGCAGCAGCAACACAGTGAGCACTGCAGTGGCATCAGTGACTGCCTGTGATGTGGGTGGTTGGAGGAGGCCCTAACACCTGCCAGGAAAACCCTTTACACTGGTCCCAAGCTTTTTATTAAACATCTCCCAGCAACACACCAGCRTAAGGTCCTGTACAGCTCTCAGAGATTCCTGATTTTCATTTTATTCACTCCTTATTTCAACAGCAAAGATCCTGCGTGCCTTTAGAAGAATATTAATGATGCAGAAGACCCAACCCTGAACCCTGAGAAAGCTATTACTGCTCGCTCAGAGTAACTGGGCTGATGCCAGCTCAGTTTATTATATCGCCTTTGTTTGTTTCCCTGAAAACACGATGCTACAGTGAACCAGGGGATGTTAATGTATTTCCATGCCATGCTGCATTTGTTTTTATTGCCAGGACCCCGTACTTAATATAGCTGATACCTTCTTGGAGGCTGAGACATCTTAATGAGCTCAGCACAACCGTGCACAGAGGCTACACCAAAGATCACTGCCTCGTGAGCAGTTTGCTGGGGAGGGCATGGATCACTTTCCAAATGCTACTGCTGGCTGCAGACTAACTAATGCAGCTTTAACAAGCTAAAAACATCCTGCTAAAACGAATCTGTCATTACAAATAAGTAACAATAAAGTGGGCACACGGGGTAATCCACGCACCAAGGCCATCGCGTGGCGATGGGAATTAACTCTGGTACTTGGCACGGAGGGTTTTGCACATACTCTTTTATTCTGGCAATTTCAGTTGCTAAAAGAGATCTCACTGTCAACTTGATGCATATATTTGGTATAAGGCAAAAATCCCTTCAGCATCCCAGGTTCATTAAATCGCTCCGCTAATAAGGCAGTGCCTGGGAAGGAGCCCTGCCTACCCCTGTGCGCTGAAACACCAGCACCCCGGGCAAACCCTCTGATCTCAGCCTCGAAAAGATCAGACAGTGCCATGCCAGAGCAATGCCAGGTTAGCCCTGCTCTGACCTGCAGGGCTACAAGCTGGACCACGGACATATCTTTAATCAAGACAGCAAGATGCTCTCCCCGAGGGATGGGGCTCAGTCTCAGCCCAGCACGGCAGAGGATCTGCTCTCAGGTTTAAACCGGACCCGTGCGCTCACCTCTGCAGGTACAGGTAAAAGTGAGATTGTTACAGAAACACGCACACACACATTAATGAGATGGCTCTTTTGCACTGCTCTGACCATGGAAAGAAATCTTTAATTCAAGCATAAATAAAAATACATCTGATGCAGCGCTGCCCTGCACAGGAAAATGTAAACAGAGCTCAAAACCAAAACAGAGATCCCCAACAGACACCCATATTAAATCCACCTTACATCCAACACCTCCTGCTGCTCTGAGTAACTTTTCACATTGATTTTCCAAGCATTAGGAGTTTTTTAGTAAAAAACCCTCTCAGTGAGGGTCATACATGAAAGGACTCCAAATCTGCTGATGTTCAAGATCAGTTTGGACAGGGCTTTGAGCACCCTGGTCTAGTGAAAGGTGTCCTTGCCCATGGCAGGAAGCTGGAATTACCTCACTTTTAAGGTCCCTTCCAACACAAACCATTCTGTGCCTCTCTGAAATAGGTTTTGGGTTTTTTTAAATGAAAGTTTGAGGTAATTATGGATGCCGCATCACTGCCTTTTCCTCACAATTGATTCCTCAGTTGCAATTTTATATGTCTCTTAGCTTTCTTCTCCACAAYGCAAAAGGAAGATTTCCCTTGACTCTTCATGAAGTTTGTCAACTATTTACTGTCATACAACAATCAAACAGAAAAAAGTAAAATCTTYTTAAAGAATCTCACAGTACTTTTTATACATTCAAAATTATAAGCCTGCTGGCAGCTAAAATGTGGCCACAAATACAGCTGAGTCACAGGAAAACAGAATAAACACACCATGATTTATGGCTTTATGATTTACCCCAGAAAAGCCACTGAGCTGTCTGGATGACTGCAATTTTCTCTTCCTTTCTYGACTTGGATTGCTCCCAATTAGAGCAAACTATTTTAAGCCCTTTGAAAACTAATTCCTGAAAAAGAAAAAAAAAAAAAAAATAGGATGCAGACAGGACAAAATAAAGCTGTTTGACTGTAAGGAAAGGAGCTGAGAAGTGCTCAGCATCACTCAGTGAGTGTGTGGCAGCTCAGGCAGTGACTCAGGAGTGCCAGGCTCTGGGAGCTGCTCCTGCCTGGCAGCAGCACTTCATAACCCAGGCTCAGGTGGAAAGGCTGCACCATTGGCACTGACCTGTGCGGGCTGTGAGAAGACTTGAAGACTGATTAGATSCCGCTGCTCCTCCATCTCCAGCTTCCCCCCGCGAGGCCAAGGGCTCTCCCTCAGCCATTTGTCCTGCCCAGCCTTCAGAGGGCTTTCCAAGGGGCAGCTGCAGCACAGCCCTGCAGCAGCCTCGGCTCTGCTCCCTCCCTGCCAGCCCCTGGCTGCATTACGGATGCTGCCCGTGTAACCACGGCGTGCTCTCATCTTTCTGGGTACTGCTCCTGACAGCGGCGTGCCAAAAAAACAGAGAGACCAGGCCTTAAAGGTCAAGGAATATTATATGCATCATTTCAACCTATCATCAGCTCAAAAAAAAGAAAAAAAAAAAAAAAAAAAGCCAACCACCAAACCTCTTTTTCTTTAAGCTCGGCTTAGTCAAGGTTGACCTTCTTCTAGCTTATTAAGAAACATTTATCTATTTCACGTTTCCAGTTCTTGTAGGGAAATACAAAATGTTAAATAAAATGTCTAAATCCATATACGTGCTTGAACCGAGTACCACCACACTTCACAGAAACAGTAAATTAGCCAAGTCCTTCTGCCAGCATCCTTCTCTGTGGCAGACAGAGCTATGAAACGGCTTTTTAAAATATTTTTGCTCATCTGCACCACCACTGTGAGCAGAGCCGGTGAACGAGGAAAGGAACACTTGGAATTGCAGTCCTGTGCCCAAGCCCAGCACCAGGATTGTGCTCTCTCCTTCACAAGCAKCATGGACATTAACAATGGCCCTTGYACCCATCTTGCACACAACTCTGCATCCTCCCYTGCATGTATGAATTCATTCTCCCTCTGAGCTAGCCCCCATTTTTCCTGCTTTGGTGACTTGACCCCGACAACCCAAGCTGAAAACTGGAAGAGAAATTCCCTTTCAACTTCAAGGGGAAAAAAAAAAAGTATTGGTGGGATTTTTCCAATTTGGGGCTTAATATTCTGCAGTGTGGAAAGCGCACTGCATAATACTTCCTGTCAACACCACCAGATGTGTTTCTAGTAGAAATAATTTGCTGGATATTTATTTATTGACATTTCAGATGACCAAACACTGTTATATCTTGATCTTGATCTTGATCATCATTTGTACAATCTGCTATCTAAGCAAAGATTAAGGACTGTACCTGACCCCTTTTTAGAGCTGTCAGCAGTGTTTATTCATAGGTTGGAACCCTGATGTGGAATATGAAACTTCAGCTGAATTAATATGGCACAACTACAACTAAACAGCAACAAAAGATCATGGTTTAGATCAGTATAAAACACTTGCAGAAAAGGAATAAGCACGTAGCTAAATCTATACCAAATTATCAATTTATAACCACTTAAACCTTCAATACATCAATTAATCCTGCAGTATATACTCCTAAATTTCTGCTCCAGTCTCTATAAAACGCTTCCAGTGAACGCAGGATTCTTTTTTGTCACACAACCTTGGGCCAGTTCTGGACAGGTAATTCACAACAGCATGTTCCTCTGGCCTGGACACAGGCAGCACGGCTGAAAGGCCAGAGACAATAACTTCAAGGACCAAAATTTAATGCACATGGACAGAGAAAAGACCGTTCATCACCTAAATTGTTTCAAAGCCGATCCTGTTTCTCAAGCTGGAGACAGTGGTTTGCCCATATAGAGCAAATTTAAAGATCAGGGTTCTTGACATGGTAGATTAGGCTCTCCTTCCACGCATTCTGCTTGCTGTGTAATTTGATCATTAACAATCTTTGTGCCAGTTCCAGATAAGGATGTCCTTAATGTCTTTTAAAGGCAGAATTTTTTTCTCCTGAAATAAAAACCTTTTCAGGTTATTTTTTTTTTTTAACCATGAAAATTTTCTTGCTGCCAGTGKTAGTAATATATTAATTATTTAACTGAAATAAATGCATCTTTTAATGTGTTTAATTAAGCATACAAAGCTCTTTATTTGATGTTATTTGTATTTAAGATTTCCTGTTTTCCCTGAAGTATTTATTATCCAAAGCATGATTCTTCTAATCTTAGACATACTCTGGGACTGAAGTACTATTTTATATCAGCATTTCTCAGCTGCTTTTATCATGAATAAAAATATTACAAACCATGTTAATGAGCTGTTTAGTATTCATATATTAGAACTTTTCCTCATTTTATATGGAAATACTACTATAAAAATTCTAAGAATACTAGTTTTATGTGCATGATAATGACGAGATTCAAAGCAAATAAGAAGGAGAAAATCTGTGGTGGCAGTGAATATGAAATGGATTAGTACATCGTCAATGTGCTTTACATTGGTATAAAATTATTAAGCATGTAATTAAGTAGGATCAATGGCAATGTTTGTTTTGGGGGTAATGTTTTAGCTATTTTAGATGTGTCATCTTTAAGAATTTAATTTCACACTTTAATGATCTTCTTGTAATTTCCTCCTGCTGCCGTGAAGTCACACAGTGAGGATATGCATGAAATCCACCACGCATCAAGAAGCGACTCGGGTGGAAGGCCAGGCCAAAGTCACCGTGAAGGAAGACGAGAACAAGGCAAATGAAATAATTTTATAAATACAAAGGTAGTTCATTTCCTCTGACCTTATTCACCAGGCACATTCAGATCCCCGGGATTGTTAGCAGGAAAGAAGTTATACAGTTACTTGCAGCGACTGCAGCTTCGACCTGCCTGACCTCGGGGACACCTCCAGTGCAGCCAAAGTGAAATGAGATTTGGTGCTAGAGGAGCCTAATGAGTAAAACCAGCAGCCTGCAGTACACTTACATCTGCAAGCAGGTCACAGAAATAAATAAAAATCTAAAAACCCAGCTTTGGGTAAAGAGAGGATAATTCTCTGTCTTGGATAGAGAACTTGCTACTGGTTAATGAATAAAAACCCAGCTGTGAAAATCAGGCTGCTACTAAACTGAATTGTCTCATTTTGAACTGGGAATTACAGATCAATGAAACAAAGCATTTGTTATTACGGAAAACCCAGTGTCTGAGCAGGTTCCCTTATTAATTTTAGATGCTGGACAAAGCTCATGCTGCCACTGCGCTCCCAGCTCACTGCATCTTCTCCTGCACGTGACTTCCCAGGGAGTTTTCAGTTCCCAGGCACTGAAAGCAGAGCCATGGACACCAGCAACACTCGGGATTGAAAAGGGTTAAGAAGCTGGAAACAAATTCATGGAAAGGCCAGACAACAACAGGTGCTATTTTTTTTACCGAAAATATAGTCAGAGAAGACAGATTTCAATAGAGAATATTGTAATTTTACTTTGTTATTGAACCAAACAGGTGTTATACTGTGTAACTGCTCTCTTAATAGTAGAACAGATATCCATTATTTATACTATTCATTATTTGTACCTGGTTTTTCTGTACTTGAGCTCAGTGGCTTTAGGTTACGCAGCACACTTGTAAATGAAGCTACCTCTTGCAAAAAGAAAACTACCTTAGACAACTTTAGTCTAAATAGTTTAAAAAATTGCCTGAAAGATCAATAGCCTGGTATAGAAGTAAAGAAGCAAACATGGGAATGAGTTGGAAAATGCCATCCCAATACTCTCCACAGCCTGAGYATAAAGGCAGCAAGAGATGCTCCTTGTAGCCCTGGCATATTTATGAATGCTTAACAAGTGAAGCAAAGAAAAGGAACACTTGAGAGGTAATTTTACTATACTGTGAAAAAATAGGTTTCTTCCCCCCCTAGATTTTGTTACAGCACTTAAATAACGAAAAATAAGTTTGCCACATCTTCACTCTGAAGCAACTTRTGTTACTGCAAATCCACCATTAACAGCTCTACCTGTGCCTTTAACGAGGTTATAAATGGCAGATGGTAAAAATTAATTTAATATTCTCTGTGAGGAAGTATAAACACAAACTTGGGCCCAGTCCTAYCAATGGCTGCTCTCATGAGCAAAACTAACTTAACATTACCTCATATTGGGCATATCCCAAGTTTAAGATGCAATTAAAGGCCTGCTTCTGAGGGCACAGCTCACAGTCCTCCAAAGAGGTTGCACATGCACATTGATGCATTTTTGAATAATGTAAGAAGAAGGCATTTAGCAATGCAGACTTGAAAATGTTTCATTTGGCACAGTTCAGTTTCCCCCAGAAGTACCCGGGCATGAGTAAGAGCTGCTAAAACATGGACTTTCTGGTTTGGATCTSTAGATCTCTAAGTTAACATAAGGAATTAAATCCTTATTAAATTTCATTTCGTTTTAAATGATTTTTTTTCCCTCTCTTTTCCTTTTCTGCTTTATTAACTTACGCTCCTCTGCCATAGTTATGTACTACTCTTYGTGAGTAGAGGTTTTGGTCTTGCATTGTTCCTTCATCCACAGCTGAGTGCYCTCTTTGCTGACCAAAACTACCATGCCTGTTATCACTAATAACACATATAAACTCTTACTTTAAATCACTGCCTTATTTTCAAAAAGAGAAATTTTACTTTTCTGACAGAAATTCATCTGCTTGCTAATGAGGTTTGTTTCCATCTGTAACTTTGAGAAGAAAAATGGCTATTACTCTGGCAATTTAAAGGGACAAATAAAGAATTCCATCCAGCCYTCTATTTAAATACATGACATTTCTCCCAGTGTAGGATTTACAGGCCAGATGTATCATTGTAATTACAAACATTTGCAATGAGTCTCAGTGCAATTGGGGCCCACAGTGAAGTAGTATCACCTCAGATAAAAATCTTTCAACAAGCAATTTCATACCCAAGATTGCTGTAATTTATAAATCTCTCCATTATCAAAAATCACCTTTTGATGCCASCAGAGCCAAGAAGGGTTTTGGTGATGCTATATACTTACTTTTTTTTTTTTTTTAATACGTTTCCAAATTTTATCAATGCCTAATCAATAGATAATGCTGTGATACAGCAATTTCTCTCCCTCCCTTGCACCAGAGCTATTCCTGGCAGAGAAAGCAACGACAGCCTGAAAATCAACGCCCTCACAACCAGCTTGGGGATTTGGCTGAATTATCCTGCAAAAGGTGCGTTCCTCATTTCCCAAAACATTCCCTTCTCCTCATGCTGACTATTGAACAGCAGCAGCACGACAAGGCAGCAAGACACAAAGGACTGTTAATGGGAAGATAAAAATTGAGACAGAGGAGGAGTAAGAGCTTGGGTATCAGCAAAAGAGATGAGACCTCTGAGAGGGTAAAGGGAACCTGTTGAGGACGATGAGAGAGGAAAAATAAAYCAACATGGAGAATGAAAAATAGTTTTCATAGCAGTTTTAGTAGTTTGTCAGCAGAACTAAGAAAAAAAGTGAGTAAAGTGTGAAAGTAATGAATAAAGCAACAGCAAGGATCAGGGAGAAACAAAATATTGTGTGAAAATGCAGTGCTAGAGTGAAAGGGCTCAACTGATGTACAGAAGGCCCTGAGAGAATTGCAAGGACATAAATATGWAAGGAAAGAAGAGAAAAGAAAATAAGTAATAAAACTGTTTTTAAAGAGATTACAAATTAAATGGATTGCAAAGAGATGTGCATGGAAATGGGGACCMAAATATCAGAAAGAGTTTCTAAAAAGAGCCCAAACGAAACCCTCATGCTGTAACCACACATCTCTGCTTCCTCACTTGCCTAATGACCAGTTCCTGCCCCCTTTGTTGGGCAGACAGGCATTTTCTGTCCCAGTGTATCTCAGAGACTCAAAGGTGCAGTTTCCTTGATCCACAAGGCTCCTAAAGAGGGGTCTCCTGTATTGCCAGTGCAGGAGACACATCACCTGTACCTGAAAGACAACCCCCATCCAAACTGTGTTTAACACTGAAACATTTGTCTTATTTGTGGCCAAATGCTGCCAAGAAGGTCAAGGCTGAAAAAGAAAAARAAAAAAAAATGCCATTAGGCTCAGTCTAAAAGCCAGCACAACTTCACAAAGGAGAAATGGTGCCAAGCCTTTCCATCTCTTCTCACCACATATTTCTCCCAGTGTAGGATTTACAGGCCTTTTTCCCCTTTTTTCTTTTTTTTGGGGGGTGTAATTTATAGCTTAGCTATGAAAATAAAATTGCTTTGGGTTAAAAACTTAAAAACAAAATCTTCGTCAAAGTACGAATTACTTTTATAGGTTTTTCAAAAGACTGATCTTTTCATTTTCATGTCTTATGAGTATATATCCCATTAGATCTGCTTCTGTGTAGGAATTGCAATTTTAGCAAGCAATTAGTCCATAAATGAGCTATTTCAGAGTTTTAGGTATTGGGCATCATCCTTCAAAGGCTCTGTGCTGGCCTTGTATTACACCTCCATGTTTCCACAGACCTCAAAAGAAGCTCATTTTGCCGGCAATCATTTAATTGAATTCCCCGTGAATCACTTTGGAAAATCACGCTCAGGATAATCAGGCGCAGGCAAAAAAAGAAGGCAGCATTTCCAATAACCGTGTCACTGAGAGATGCGATGACCTTTACATCCTTCAACACTGAACTTCTTGTTGCTTGCTTTATTCCAAAGGAAAATAAGCAGCCAGACAGCCACTGAAATTATACTTATTTTATTCTGGACCTCTTGCCAAGGCTGCTGTGTTTTTGTGCAATAACAGTACCATGATTCCCCAAGAAGTTCTCATCTTTGACACGGACCAGGAAGTTTGTGGGTTTGACACCATCACCCCCTCAAAACTCATAACTAAAACTTTTGAGTATTTTGCACTATGTGCAAAGGCAAAATGAAATCTAATTTTATGCATTATGCTGCATTTTGTGTACTCATATGGTGGTGACATAAACTCTAGCACTTTACTGAGTATGAGGGAAAATCTTGTATAAAGATATTCTTACATTATGAGCTGAAAGCATTTAAAAAACAAAGGAATTCTTCTTTCTTAAACTTTTTGTGCACCAAACAAATCTCCTGCTACACATTTGCAAGGCATGAATCACTCCTAGCACACCAGAAATGAGCTCACCTTACCAAAACCATTTGCTTACAGTATAAGTTAATGTAACTGTTTCTATTGGCAAGGTATAAATAACTGTTTAAATATCTGCAGATGTAACAGGCTAACTTCCGAATGATAATAAAAATCAAAGTCTTCAACTACTTTTTAAGGTAATTATGTTTGGCTGGAAGAGGTTTGGGTGTTTGGACTATGTAAAGGACAACATTAAAGAACGTTCAGACTGGAAACCAGAGTGAAATGAATACACAGAACAGAAAGTAAAGTAGGAAGAAAAACAAAACAACATAACACAAAATGTACTTGAATATTTTTAGTCTTTAAAATGCTTTAAAGAAAATTAGGGTAATTCTATTCCCTGCCAAATTCCACTGTTTACCTGACTGTAGCAGGGCGCTTTCAAAATAATTATTTAAGAAAAAATACTTTTTATTCACAAAGCTGAAATTGCAGTCCCCTACTTAATGAAGCTGCTGGAGGGCAAGCCCCTGCTGCCAGCCCTTCACAGCTCAGGCAGCAGTGCCTGACTCACAGGAATGAGACTCTCTCCACTTCTGATTCAAGTGGGACAGATTCACACCTGGCTCTTCCAAGATCCTCATGTTCAGTTTGGTCTAAATTTTAATTCCCATAGTGTTACCTGGCTGACAGGGTATCTGATACATACAACAGGTAGTCAGTGCACCATGGCACTCCCTGAGCACTTTGTCATCTTTCCTTTCAAACATTCCCTCTTGGGCATTTGATCTTTCCATCCTACTCCAGCTCCCATGGTTATCAAGGACACACAGAGCCACACTTAACTGTTCAAAAAACCCCAGTATATATATTTTAAAACTCAAAAGCAGGCACAAGCTTAGCCATTCCATACTTCAGATGCCAGAAAGCAATGCAGCTCCAACCAAAAGCCAGGTAATGTCCTGGTGGGACTCACCAGCCCATGTTTAGTGCTGCTCCAGGACTCAGTGTCACACCAGCACACCTTGGCTTTCAGTTGCTGTGACTTTAGATCTGTCTAAGGGCAGAATGGGCTGGGGCTGTACAGCCCATACAATACAGAGTCCTGTGGTGGGATAACTGTGCCCAGGTGTCCACCCACAGACACAACTCCAAGCACAAGTCCAAATGATGATAATAGTTTGGCCCATAGTAGGGCAACAGCTGGCCGCTTAATCCCACCAAATTCCTAAAGTCAGTCCCCCCTCACAAAAAGTGAACAAACCAGTTTTACACAAAGAAGGAAAATTCATGCATCCTGATAACGGGACAACTATGCCTCAGACGTAGCATTACAGTCCACTGGGAAATTATAAAAAGGAATTGCCTCTAAATGTTCTCTGGAGCCTCAGTAGCATTGCCTATACGCTGGCTGTGGCACAAAGGAAGTGCAGAAGCATCAAAGCTATTCCCTGGCCCAAGACAAGTGCTCCCCAGCACCCAACAATGGGGAGCCCAGAGGGAAAAGGAGCAGAATTAGTGGTGCGAAAGGCAGGAACATCCTCAAAGAATGATCCCCCTCAGGATGACAACTGGGCATCATCAAGAGCAGCCCCAAACACCACAGTGGGACAAGCTGAGCTCCTGCACACGGATGGCAATGCAGGATTTGTCTCAATGGGGTGCTTCTCTGCAACCTTTCCAAAAGGCTTAGAGGGCACGAGCACCATCGACATCCATCCTTTCCAGACTGTTTGCTCTAATACTCTGTTAGCTATCAGAACAGCAGCAATCCCATCACACCAGCAAAATGGCCTTTCCTGCAGGGGCTGAGCTCTGTGGTTTCCCAAATGATGGAGTAAGGAGAAAAYAGACGTCAAAAGCTGAAGCCCAGGTTGCAGTCGCCCAGATGTTTTCCACAGGGAAAGGGAGCAGACAACAGCAAACTCCCCGAACAGGATCGAACATTGCAGCCCTGATAGGCTACATGCCAGTAAATAGGATGGGAAAGGTTCCAGCCACAATAAATACATCATTCCATGTTTTTTCATTATCAGTCTTTGCCARCCATAGCAACTTTGCCAGGGTAAACTGCAAGAAGAGCCTCAGTGGGAAGTGCGTTTTGTTTTAGGTCTGTAAAAATAGTATTAGGGAAGTTAATACTCCTTCAAAACATTCATCTTGTTCTGTCAGAAGCACTTCTTCACACCAGCTAACATAAAAGCATGGCAATATTGTATTGCTGCATTAAGTATTTAACTTAATGTTATGTAAACTAGCAGCAGTTTCATAAAATTTGTTGACATTCGTCATTTTGTGGTGGTTCATTTCCTACAAGAACTTTAGAAGTTTTACACTACTGATAGGAACAGTCCTGATGCAGAGGGAAAAAAAGGAGCATACAGTCATCATCTGAAAGCAGATTAAATTAATGGCTGGCCAGTAACAAGGCTGAATATCTTGCTGAAAAACAGGTGTAAGCAGCTATTTTATGTAGCAGATTCCTTGTTCAACAGTAACTACATACACCAGAACTATAAAGAGTAAAAACACAAGACTACGTTTTCCCCTCATGTCCAGCATTTTCTTCATTTACCTTTAGCAGCTTCTTGGCAGTGCATCTTCAATGTATGCACATTATTTATTGATCYGAGATTCTCCAAAGCTACTAAAGAGTGGTTTGGGACCCCAGCTTCTATTGAATTTCAATGAATCTACTCATAAAAGAATTAGGAGCTTTAGGAAATTTTATCTTTATTGTTTCATACCACAAGAGCAACATTGCATCCAATTATCTTATCCTTTGCTGGTAAAAGAACTACAACAGAGGTACCCAATTAACAATTTTTAAGCTGGTGAAACTAGTCATCCATAATTAGCACCCAGAGAATGAAAGACACTGTTTTAGCAAACAAAGCAACACTCAAGCTTTTAAACAAGGTACTTCTGGTTGCTGCATTTCTTTTGCTCCTCCAACTCCAGTTTAATTATGATTATAGAAGATGACATTCCCTCAAAATCCCAGAGAAAGATAATTATCAGAAATAATTTCAACATGTTACAGTGAGGCTAAATCTACTCAAACTTCTAGAGACAGGGGCCATTCACCTGTGATGATTTATTAATGGCAACTGGAGTTGTTTCAACTCAGCACCAGTCAGCCACAAATAAACTGTGTGGGTGGAAGGCATGCAAACAGTATTGGGATAGGATTTAGGAAAGCTCAAATACCAGAACAGCAGTGTCAGGATCACAAACAAAGGGCAGTTGAGGACAGTAGGAGAGACAAGAGTTGCAGCCTGGCAGTGCAGAGTGAATTGTTTTCAGGATTTTGTTGCTGTTAAAATAAATGAGTGTCAAGCACTTTCATACTTGGCAGTACCTTTTAGATCTCAGCTCTGTTAGCGGGAGATCTCATCTTGTAGGGATTTTTTTCCCTCTTATAAGTTATTTACGACATTCAAACAATACTTGGGGTCACGGATGGTTCTAATGGGAAGTCGTGCTGCTGCAAAGCTCTGCTGCCTGCAGCCTGCCACAGATGGAAATGAAAGGAGCTCGGGGGAACCTCGTGCCAGACCTCAAGTTTCTCTTCACAGGGCAACGATCAGGCAGTGTTATAGCACCTTCCTCTACTCCACGGCCAAGAGACAACAAATCACTCCTTGCTGGAGCTGCTGCTGCACCCAGCATCACAATACTCAGACATAATCACTGTGTACAGTTTCAGAAAGAAGCCACAGAAAATAAGCAATTTCTTTCCCTGCCCCTTTGTTTCACCTTGCCCTGGCACAATACATTCTGACAGAGAGGAGCTGGTGAGCTGAGGTTTGAAAACAACACGCAAGCCAGATGAATTCTGAAGCTGCAAACACACAGAAAAAGCCTTAAGTGCTAAATGGAAGGAGTAATTTGCCAATGTACCCTTTTAGATCTCAACTCTGCTAGTAGGAGGTTGAGGAGAAAACCAGGTAATAGTACATCACATCAAATATTTGTCTAGTTCCAGAAGCCATTGATATTCCTTGGGCATGGCTTACTTAGGATGAATATGTTATTCAGAGGTACAATTGTGGAACACAACATATACAGGTGTAACCAAAAATGGCCATGTTGTAAATTGGATCTTTAAGGTACAATCAATTAGTGAACTTCTCTACTTGTGTCACTATAGCAGTTGCTGAAAGAAGCTGTAAGTATTTGCCTAAGGCCAATACTACTGGCAAGAATGGTAAAATAAGCAGAAAAATCCAATCAAAAAACCCCAACCAAACCAAAAATCACCACTAAAACCACCTACAAGAAAATGAGTATTACACTGATGTTTCAAAGGAGTGCCAGTACCACAGCAGGCAGTAGTGGAGTCAGTATATGATACAAAGGGTTGTCCCTATTTCTGTTTTTAAACTCTATGCTTTTTAACAGTGTATTTGAGTTTTGTAATTGTACCACCAAGATCATCTGTCAGGTGAGCCTGCAGACAGCCATTTTATTTTTTCTTTCTACAGTAAGGAAGCCCTCTAAACATTTGCATCAACCTCCAAACCAACAGTTATCTGTAAAATCCAAACTGTCTGGCCAGATTCCGGGCTGCCTGATGGAGTTCTATTGATTTCAAGTGAGCTTGCTGATTTAGCCTACTGAAGAACCCAGCATCATGCGATTAGGCTGAGTAAATTGATTTTTGAATCCTGACTATTTGCAAAAACCCAGTGAACAGCTGAGAGACCACCCAAGAAAGGGTAAAAATTACTTGGTGAAGAGTTTTATTAATACATTTTGTTTTTTTAAAAAATCAATTTTCTCGCGAACAGCTCTGGAACAGAGAAGCAACAAAATTTGTACACTAAATTATTCATTATGAGTTACTGAACCAGGTTCTTTGGCACTATGAAAAGCAGCAGCTCCACGGAGAGGAGGAAGAATTCCAGCTGCTAAGAAACAGAAGAGAACACAAGTGTAGGTGCTGTAGGAATCCACTTCCAGTTTTACAAAGCTACTTGTGAGACCATTTAGAGGAAGATGGGAAGTGGACGGGGAACAGACTGGTGCTGGAATCTGCCTGCTGACAGAAAAAACCACAGGCAGAGCCAGGACACCTCCAGCACACCCCTTGAAAGCTGAAGGAAGGTGTGCCTGCATAAAGGCCTGTCCCAGCCTTTGCCAACATAGACACTGAATTCAACAATAACTGAGAATGCCACTCTTTTCTCCTTTCTGTCCCATCCTAGAACTCTTTAAAAACATTAATAAAGGAACTAGATTGTAGGATTTCAGGTGGATTCCTCAGGCAATTAGTTGATAGAAGCACATCATATGTGTTTGTACAGTAACTTTCACGTTCTACTGCAAAACTTCGTTAAAAAGCCACCAGGAGAGAGCTCAGAGACATATTTAGTTCCTTGATGTTTTCTGCAAATAGATGGTTGAGTGATGAGGCTAATAAGAGTTCTCATATTCTCACCATGGGAAAAGCTGCACCTTGAGAATTTCTTACCTTTTCTACACTTTGAAATCCCCACAGGAGAGAAGTTAAGAACTTCCACTTGCAGGAAAAGCTTTGATCAATGCTTGCACGTTATTAGAACCCAGAAAACCCTATTACTAGGCACAAATCCAGAGAAAATCAATCAAAATCCATTTGTTTACGGCAATAGGAACGACTAGCAATATCTGCCAGGCTACACCAAATAATTCATCATATGTAAGTCAAAAAAGAGCTGAMAAATAGGGGCTGCATTCATCTATAAACAAACAGACACATGACTCAGTGCACAGAAAGTGAACGTGCTGCATCCCTGGCATTAGCACCACAGAGTCCTCAACTGTATCATAACAACATTTTTAATGTAATTTATAAGTTCCTACAGACACCGTGGTGCAAAGTATCAGCAGGAAAATTCAGGAGCTTTACATACATCTTTAATGAGAAACAACTTACCTGATGAAGCCAGAACAGGCACACGYATTTCAACGATTTCACAGCAAATTACGCTGACTAAAAAAATACAGAACCATCAAGACCAAAACAAAACTGTGAGCAATTATGTAAGAAAGCTTCACCCACTGACACTTGGTTCTCACACAGAGTCCTGGGCTGAGTTGAACTGAGAGGGTGAGAGAGGGCAGCACACCCAAGGTGATTATTATCTCAGCCCACACAGTCAAGTGCTGCCCAGGYACCTCATTAACCAGCAGCTCCTCAGCAAAGGGTGATGTAAGCTGGAAAAGAACAGGGATTCAAACACCTTCCTTCTCTACAACCAGCAAAGCCGTGGAGCTGACTCTTACTTTTGATTTAGGACAGCCTAAGTAAAACATTTTACAGAAACTGATCACATTTGCCAAGGGGAAGGTGTTTCCAAGAATGCCACGCTGGCTGATGTCAGGAAAAGTGTAGACTCTTTCCCACCCCATCCCCTGTTCTTCAAGCCATCAATAAACTTCAAACGCCGTGTTTTTAATATGCCACAACCTTAAACGGCATTGGTGAACAAAGGTCTTACAAATCAGTACAATGACCATGCAAAAGTCTCGTGAGGAAAATACCTGGGCATCCAGCAAAGCTGTTGGATTTGGAACAACGTGGTGAATATCAGGAGGCAAGTTAAAAACTGTGTATGTGACCATTTTTCTGCTCTTTTCTCAATATTCATTAGKTAGAAAAACTTACAGCTGCGCATATTAACGCTGTGCTTGAAAACAGATCAGAGAAGGCGGTAATCAATCACCAGGGAAGGAACAAAATCTCCACCCAGTGCTTCCCACTGCTGGGTGTTGTTTTTGAGGCTTCAGGGTGTGTTGAAGGGGGTTAATCAGAGCACCCTCGCCACAGCCCCCGAGGCAATTTCCTGACCTGTCCCAGAGAACGAGCGCTGGAGCAGGAAGGCTGCAATCAGCACGGCAGTGTTTGCCCAGGCAGAAACGGCTCCCAGACATCTTGAGTTTCTGTCCCTCATTTTAAAGATTAGGCTCCTAAATACTGTCTGGTGTTTGATATTTTCTTTTCTTTTAGCAGCAAACCCCATTTCTGGCCTTCCTGATTGTCAGTACCGCTTTGATACAAAATACATGGTTCTTCTCTTACATTAAGTGATTATCCTGGGGATAAAAATCAGGAAATTCCCTCATTTTCCTCAGAACACAGGAAACAAGGGAACATTAAGATTTAATAACACCTCATCAGTAGTCTACAAGGCTGATAAGAAAAAAGTCTGTAAGGTTGCTACTCTGGTGTTCAGAAGCTCTTAGCCACATTAAAAAAAAAAAGCCCAACAAGGTCTTCACTATAATTAAATACGTTTTATTAAAGCTTTCCATCATTTTCCTTTCTTTGCTTCTCTCCCTCTCATAGCTCTTACMTCTTCTTTCATTCTTCCCTTTGATGTTTGTACGCTTTTCATATTTGTATTGAAAATATTTTGCACTCTTCACTTCCACCCCACCTCCCCCTAAGCGTACTTAGAGGAACACATTTCCCTGCGCCTGACTTTGCCCTCTCAGCTCATCAGTGAGAGCACAGGGGACATAAGSTCCAGTGACAGTGCTCATTACAGAGTGGCACAAGAACAAAACGCCTTCCATCTCTCCCATTTCTTCTGCCTCTCACCTACACGGAGAACAAAACCCATTCCCCTCGACAGGAAGATTCACACAGGGTTTATAAAACAAAATCGAATCCGCCCTTTCGGCTGCGTAGTTAGCGCGACTTGAAATGTTAGTTAGGAGGGAGATGAAATAAAAGAGTGGCTCCTTCTTTACTTACAGGTGCCTAAAGACTCGTCTGAATCATCGGGACAGTCGGGCTCCCCGTCGCACAGCCAGTGCCAGGACACGCAAGTGACGCGGTCGTGACACAGGAACTCTCCCACGTCACACAGGGGGTGCTCCTCTGGAAATGAGAATGGTTCAGAATGCAATGGTTAAAGGTAAAGGAGAAAAAAAAAGAAAAAACGGCACGATGAAAAGTGACAACGAAATGACTCGGAAAGCGAATGGGAGAAACAATGTGAAAAATAATGTAATGGTATCTAAAACCCTCATTTAGGGTAGAGCACTAACATCCAGCTGCAGGGTTCACTGGGAGCTGCCCATCACCCTTCCCACCAGGCAGGAACAGCATGAGCATGAACTACTTTTATGAAATAAAATTTTAAGAAAATCTGGKTTTTTTTCTCTAAATGTTTCACCATGAAGTAAATTTGCTCACTAAATAGAACCCAACAAGCTTTAATGTCATGTTACCAGCAGGAAGGTCCCCCACGCACCTCTCCTGTCACTGAAAATATTTTTGAATTGTTTCAAATAATCAAATTTTCAAGGATGTATTTTTTGTAATCAAAGTTCTACTAAAAAAAAAAATAAATCTATTTTCAGCTATTTCCTTGGRTATGTATTTTAATGACCACATCCCATCTCAGTTTTATATTAAAGCTATTTTATAGTTTATGTGACAAATTTGCAAACAAAGAATTTAGTTATTTAAAGTCAATACCGGGGCACCTTGAAAACAATGGCTTTTAAAAGAGGGCAGTTCTGGAAGTTTGGCACACCCACGCTATCTGCTGCATTCAACCACCACAGGCTGATGTCCTTGAGATCTACAGTTAATTAACTCAAGACTATTCCATCATTATTCAATGTAAAACTATTCTAATATTAATTAAAGCTCACAAAACCTCTGTGCAATATATTATATTCATTTTATCAATATATAAATTACAGTAGTGTCTTCCACAAGGTTACACTGCAGATTGCTGGGAAAAGGTTTCCTCATTATTCTTACACTGGCACAAGTGAGAAATAACTTCACTGGAGTCAATGCTGTCACAAAGACAGAAAGCCAGGGATAAAGAAGGAGACARTTAACACTAAATCCACTTGTAGATCTGCCCATTGGTTTAGCTCACTCCAAATCCAAGGGAAGTATTATTACTATGGGGAACAACAACAGGAACACTGTGTTAAAGTTCTCATTTAATAATTTCCTACGTGCAGGCCTCATTTCCGAGGTCAGGTTCTGAACTACTGATGGCAATCAGTTTCAAACAAGTCAAATTTGCAACTTCTATGTAGATATATTTCATATTTCTTAAACTAACTACATCACAGCTTCTATAACCCTGCAAGAATGAAAGGATTTTTGTTATATCTTAATGCCTTTCCTTCCCTTCAACAGCAAAAATGAGTGACTGTATAATTAAGAGTGGAAGTTTACATGGAAGTGGTTTTGCTTAAAGCTTTCAGGGAGATGATTAAAGGCTCTGCTTTGATAGCACATCCTGAAAAACCATCCTGGAAGTCAGAAAGGGGAAGAGTTGGGCAAGTTTTAGCACTTCAAAGATATACAATACAAGCAACACATGGATGAAGAACTCTATAATATTTGTTTTTAGAGTATTCTTGAAGTCCATGATAAATTTCTGCTTGTACCACAGTGTGAACTGTAATTATCTGTGTATTCCCCATCTGCTCATAACAGACCTGGGAATATTAAAACTAACATTGCCAAACATGTCCACTCAGGAATGATTATTAAATATTATTAAATAGTTGAAAAGCCTAACTTCATGAATTAAGATTAACAAAATCTAATTATTTCAAATTAAATGTTCTAGATGTCATTTTTAGAGGTTTATGAACCAACAGCTAAGTGAAAAAAAATATTACTGAATAAATAAAGATATGCAAAGTTGTTAAAACCCTTGAACAGTCAAGGTCATGCACATGTCTGGTTCTACATGAACCTCCTCAAATACCTACATGTACAATCCTTAGAGAACAGAAATCTTGTCTGAAACAAAACCTGGCAGGGTGATTATCCCTTGCCTATTAGTGCAACAGGTTCTTTCAAATCTGCAGAGGGTCACAAATGTCTACACCAATAAATCTTGCATTTGCTCCTCTTTTGGACAAAGATTATGAAAATAGCCTAAGTAACTGGATATAAAGAAGTTCTAAACAGCCATTTCATACATAGCTCAGAGCTGAGCATGTGTGATTGAAAAAAAGCTTGTTTGCTAATTTTTTTTTTTAAATGGAAATAATTTAGCTATTTCCATACTATTAAATTCTTGGTTTGCATTTTATGCAACAATACAGAAATTATGGAGATCTAAGCTTTTTATATTCTCTATCTTGAGAAAAACCTAGCAGAGTGAAAAACCCACTAACTTATAAAACACTTTGAAAAACAGTTTTTGTTTAGAATAAAGCAGCTTAATATTACCTCAGGGTTTTATTGGCTCTGAAAGTGCTTTCTTGAACGTTTTTCTTTTGCATAACTATAGAATTCTCTTAATTTTCAGCTGCTATCTTTACAGAATGAATTGGACCAGTTAATCACAAACATGCACTAATTAGGGGGCTTCAGTAAAAAAAATAAAAGCACAACAACCTTCTTGCTAAAAAATAGTCATCTAGGATGGCCCAGAAGTGAGTACAACATTTCTTTTCAGTGACACCTCTCCTCACACTTTTTCCTTCTGTAATATGTGAGCTGCACAGGCGGCTCCCAGCGGAAGGGAAAACTCACGTTTTTAACATCGCAGTTCTTTGAGATACAGAGCAGATGGTAAGAAATCATCCCTCTATGGGTAAATGAAAGCTTTGCCTCCCTAAGGATAGTACTCCTATACTGCTATCCTGTGCTGCAAACACCTGGCAGTGCCTCTTAGAAGGAAAGTTTAAAAAAACGAAAAAGAAAAGCTGGCGCCTTTGTTTTAAAGTCAATGTTTCCACAGCCAAAAATGTGTTGATTTTTTTTTTAAAAAAAGATAAGCATATTTTAAAGAGGACAAAGCTCAAATTCTACGGGAGGAAAGCAATTACAATTATAATTTATGCAATTACACTGAACTTGGAAAACCAACTTTCCATTATGATGAATAAAGAAAAGAGGTAAAAAAAAGCAAACAAACCAACCAACCAATGAGCACACAAACCAGTGACTGACGTCTGCCTAGGAATGCTCCTGGATTAAAAAGGCAGTTGCCTCTGTAAACTCGCATTCAGCTCCTAAATAACGAGGGATAAAGACTCCTGTCTGTGATCACATGGACTGGTAGAGGTCAAAGGGATCTGGATCCTTCYTATTTGAGGGAATGCAATAAAGAAAAGCAGGTCAACAAAGCTCTCGAAAAGAACTATCCAAGAGCTAACATTTATATAATTGAGTGCTCTCCAGCTCTGTCACGAGACTGTAAACGACTCGCTGTGAATCTAATTAAGAACTGCCTTTGTCAAGGAACCAGGCGCCCAGAGAAGCTGCTGGTTTCTAGATTKGTGCTTCCCGCTTTCAGCAGTCCCTTGCTTGGGCGCTCTGTGGAGCTGCCAGGTGTCCGCCGTGGCCTCGGTGTCCCCCTGACCCGCCCGGATGGCGGTTGCTCGGTGCGCCTTCTTCCGAGCGCTTCCACCTCCATCTGCCAAGAGCACCTGAGAGCCCGAAAAAAAACAAACCTCCCATATGGCAACGCTGTTCAAAGTGAGCAGAACTCAGCCTCATAAAGTCTTGATCCGTCAGAGCAGGGAGGCTGCTYATTAGGCTTTCACTTTTTTTCACTKTTTTTCAGAAAAAYCACGTGTGCGCGCTAACCCGACAAGCACGTTCCAACAGGAGCTTTTGAAGGATGTGGTAGAGCACGAKGGCAATGAATGTTTAAGGATAAAAGCTCATCACACATAATTTTTAAAAGCTTTTATAGCAGTAGCTTAAGATCAATGTGATATGAGTGCCTCCTGAATTTGATTTCATTGAATTTTGCACTTTAAAAAAATATCTTCACCACGTTTCAAGCGAAATGAAAAACATTGGAATTTTCAATTTCCTCTCCATTTTCAAAGAAGGAAAAGTGCAGGAAAAGCTGCATACAGATTAGGGGGATGTGTGTGTAAACATGCTTTCTTTTTCCACTTGAGAATGGCAACACCAAGGAAAGAACCATGAAACCCATAAATAAAAACGATAAACTGAGGAAAGTTCTCAGCTGATTTGTCCCCAGCTGCATCCCCATACAAAACTCCCAGGAGAGAAGGGGAATTGCCTGCCAAAACAGGAATTTTTTTCAAAAGCAAAAGAGCAGGAAGACAAAAAGAACAGAAAGGCCAACAGGAGTGGTCAGAGAACTGCAATCCAGCTGGACATTTCCATTTGGATCCACTGGTGCATCACCTGTCTGCATGACCAGGAAATTCCGCCAATGATAATAAACCCMTTCTGTCATGTTTCAGGGATATTATGCAACCAAAAACTTGCACTTTTAAGTTCTTAATTAGTTTTGCTTTGATTTTAATTAAGTTATCTTCATTACAAGAGCTTAAGAATTCAGAACTTTTTTCCCCCCTCTCAAAAGCATGTTTCCCATTTGGGATTTTCTTTGATCTCTCACTGAAATATGGGAGGGTTTCCAGATTAATTTCAGCAAAATTTACTCCAAAGTTGAAAAGTATATTCCAGYAGTAATTTATGACAGAATTCATCATATGCTAAAACCTAAATTACTGTAACTGAAAGGGAGATGTGAAGAAAGAGCATGCACAGCACTTCCTACTTAYGACTTTCAGACTTTATATAATACTTTTCAAACCTTTTATACCTTTTGAGTTAAATCTACATTTTTAGAGCCCAGCATCCAGTAAAACATTTACATTTTGACCACGCTAAACTACAGAGAAAATCCTTGGAATGTGTCTTGCAAAAACAGTAAACAGACTTCTACATTCAGGGTATGAAAATATGATTATGATATCATTTATTCCTGTCCTACCCAGTTCAGTATAATGCTGTGTTSAAAGTCATAAAGTTTTATTTACAGAACCCAAAACTCTCTCTCAAGATCTACCAAACCCTGATYTGTGCTTCCACAGTGCAAAGGGGCTTAGAGAGCTGTGGGTATGTTCAAATGTAGCACTCTGAACAGGAATATGGATGTTTTATGTGTATTTATTCAGCTCCTGGCATATTAGTTATCACTTACTCAGCGTTTACTAATCAACTAATTGCTTTATCCATAGGCAAGGCACACACACACAGGTACCAGTCAGTAAAAGCACCATATGTTCAGTTTAAACCACATATGTTTAAATTCCATGTGTAAGCTTTCCTCAGTGTGCACATCTTCCCCCCAGCAAGGTCACAGGCATCTTGTTCGGAGTCTGGTCAGCCTCTGGAGTGACATCAGACAGCCTGGTTCTCAGCCCCCAGTGTAGCCCATAATACTCATGCTCAAATTCCTCATTTACATCACAGAGCTACAAGAATTCCTCATATTTTTCAGACTTGCTCTGTGCTGCTGTAATTTATGGATCAGGCTAAGCAAATATTGATAGAGGTCAGTACTAACAAGAAGACGAGAAACGTCCACTGTTTCATGCAGCTCCTGGAGTATTTTTGGAAGTGGGAAGGTGATAAGTTTAGGGGCAGTCGTGTTCCTTGTTCTTTTTTGCTCTTCTTTTGCTAAAACCATCTTTCCATTAAGGGGGGTGACCCCGAGTCCCCTCCTGGGGATTTGAACCAGACAAGGTTATTATTCAGACTCAACTTGGCACAATTTATGGACAGAGAAATCTAAGAAATATTCAGATAATGAGAAACACCCAAATATTCCTGAGCCAATTTTTATCTAATCAGCAAAGGGTCACAGAATAATACCTATCTCAGCAAACCACGAAATGACGTGATAGTTATGTTCTCTAATGGCACAAAAAATACCACAGAATAGCCAGGTGCCTTCTTTAACACAATAGAGACACACTAATAGAAACACATTACCTGCAATCCTGTCATTTCCCAATCCCTGCTCCAAGCAGCCCTATACCGAAAGGAGGCTGAAGGCCCAAAAAGCTCCTTACGAACCATTTCTCCACAATTATCTTTTACCTCCTTGAAAACTGGAGGAAACACGCAAACACATTCCCCAGGGTGAAGTGTCCKTCTTTCCAAACAGCTTTGACTCGGACTGAATGTAAATGTCAGGACGGAGGGTCAAAGTGACCATCACTTATCCCTCTGTGTAGGAAGAGCGACAAGCCCTATACCAGAGTCAACAACGTGCCCTTTCAGCTGTTGACAGCCAGTGCCAGGGTGAACACGAGCAAAAATGTTCTCACTTGTGGAAAGCCTTCAAAGGCTTTCACTGAAACAAGTCTTCTCTCTGTCCCATGTCAGGCAACAAAATGCCTCTGAAAAAAACTATTTATGTGGAATGTGAAAACCTCTGAGCCTCTCCACCTTGGTCTGTATGATCATAATATGTTCGCAATATTATAATTTTGTTTCCTCCTTGACAGAAAGAAATGATTGCAACAGAAGACTTTAAAAAGTTAATAAATTTATAGAAATAAAAAATAARTCTTTTTAAGGAACTGTAAGTATCCTGGCAAGAACTTTCACAGGAGCTCATATAAGGACACTTCCTAGTCCAAGCAGATACACCTGGATAAGCAACACAAACTTTCATGTTCAAARGAAATTCTGGGAGCGGTGACTTGAATAACACATTTCTTGTACATAGACTTGTTTGCTGCTTCATCAGGAAGCTCAACGGAGAAAAGACTCAGGCKTTCAGCTGCTCCCAGGATCAAATCTCCGAAAGGTCTGACAGGCAAACTCCTGAAGAGCAGAAGAAATGAGCAGACGGATGGGGACTGAGAACAAGTCGCCCAGAGCCGATTTCAAACCCGGTTCGCCGCAGTGCGCCACTTACTGTGCCTCCAAGCAGGACTTCAAATGAATCTTTTTCATCTCCTATCTGTGTCAGCTCTTGTAACTTAGATATTTCCAAGTTGTGCTTTTTACTTCGCTAAGTTGTAAAGCTTCCAAATTCAACGATAATGTTTTCGTGGCAAAATTGCTTCTTTTTCTTAAAGTGGGACGGAAATCCGACTTGAGACAAATTATTTAAATAAATGCCACACCATATTTTGTCTTTTGAAAGCTGAAACATTCATTACATAGCTTATTACAATACCTTTGATAAGCCCTCTGCTGAGCAGATGTTCTATCATTGTGAATTTTCACATATGAACATTTTTAGCAAATACTGAAAGATAATTAATTTAGATAAATTTCATCTATCAAAGGGTAATCAATGCTGTCATTGTTTTAATTTGGTAGTTTTCTTACCATGTAAAACATAACAAGGCCATTTCATTTGAATATTTCAAACTCTAATAGAATGACATCTGTCCACACAAGGAAGGAAAAGCACATAGTAAAGTGTTTTTGCAATATTTTAAGATACTGGGAACATTATGGAAATAATAAGGAAAAAAATATGCTCTGTTTACGATCACTTTGAATAAAAGTAAAGTTTTCCATTTTCTTTTAAAGTGCAGACAACTTCATGAATGAAAGACACAGATTGGTAAGATCTAGGTAACTCAGATGACTGCATAATGGGAAAACAAAGTCATACTTAAAAAACCAGAAAAAATAAGTTATCATAAAAGATTAAAAATCCCAAAGCAGTATGAAAGGAACTATAAAGTATCTGGACCGAATTGAACCACCTTCTTTACTCTCTATTTCCCATGGAGGAAGATGTTGAGGCTATGTTATCACTGGTGCTTGATTTGCTTGTCTGTTTTGTTTTAGGACTCAAGGACGAGTTTTCTTCCTTTAGCCAAAAAATTGCATTTTGGATATGATACCAAAAAGTTTAATCCTGAAACCATAGAGTCTTCTATCAACTAAATGGTTTATTCTCATGAAGTTACCCAACCCAGCCCCTTCACAGGTTGTCGGTGCAGCTCTTGAGTGCAGCAGAGCCCACATGTGCCCCGGCGTGCTCCGAGCTGTCACCGCRGGAATCAGATCCCATTTACCCGGCTCCGAGGGCCGCTCGCAGCTCCCGCTCCAGCGCAGCACCTCGGGGCCATCCATCTTCTCTGCCCACTCCTCTGTGGCTCCACTGCCAATCATTTCATGCTGACTGCTCTGCTAAGCACCGTCCGTGTCACCGAGACAGCGGCCGCGCCTGATGGATGGCGCGGCTGGATTTATCCCACAGTTGGATTTATCCCGCAGCTGGATTTATCCCACAGCGATGGGCTGGGGGAGACGCACGGAGCAACTCGAGACCTGCACACAGTATAAGTGCACGAATAAAATACTTAATTTTGCAGAAGATGGCAAAGCTGGAGAAGCGAGAACCAAACTCTTGGTGGAAAGCTTCTCAGAAGACAATGAACATCTTGTTGCAGCTAAGAAGGAAGCCCTGTCCTACCCTGCTCTCWCAGCCAGGAGAGCCAAGCCTGCTGTCACTGAGCATATCTCAGAATGCTCCCACTTGAAATGACACAAAATAATGATGAACAGGTTTCAACAGCAGATGGAAGCCTATTACATAATTCAGTTTTAATGACCAGAGAAATCTTAAATATGACGGGTTTGTTTTGTGCAACAAGAGATTTCTATTAAATGAAACAGCCGAATATGCTTCTGTAAGCAACTGCATATGTTTAATATAAGTTTGTTTTAGATTGGGATAATTAATCTACAGGGAAATGGGGTTAAACACCCTGATTACCTTGAACTATACTCAGTTATTAAAAGGATGAGAGAACTAAGAGAAAACCAAGCTAAAATTCCTTTCAAAATACTATCTATATAACGAACTAAAAGGAGAATCTTATTACCAGGGTTAACTATCCAATTTAAATTGGATACCACCAAATACTAAAAATGTGGTAGCAATATTGGAAACTTGCAACAAAAATAATCTATTTTTCATATAAACCATTATAAAATTGACTCTATTCCTACAAATGGCTGCATATCTATGCTGGGCCCTACTGAAATCATATCCATTATTTTAAATAACTACAATCAACAGTTCTAAGTTAAATTGTAAGAATTAAGTAAATGGCACACCAAAGGGTCGCCTAATATAGGTTTAATTGCAATTTAACAGTTGGGAAAGTAGTTAAAATTGTGATCTTCCGCAGTTCAGGTCTGACTTTTTTGATAGCATGATCCAAGACCGATAATTTAAGGTGTAATTTAGAAATGTATTCATTGAATAACAATTTTCACACCACTAGAGAGCAATGTATTGTGATWTTAGCTGCTGCTGTCACTAGGTCTTCAATGTGATTTTCTGAGTAGGCAAACGTTATTCACAGGCAGCAAGACACAATATTTAGCAAAAAGTTGCTGCTGGAAAATTTTAAATGGTATTAAGAGGGCAGCTTGGATTCTGCCCATAAAGGCCGTGTTACAAAGAAGGATCCCAACCCTGARGGATGGGTTTGATATCAGCCCGGTGCCACCCAGCTGCCTACAAACAAGTTTTGAAACTCTCTCTGCTTGGATTTATGCCCTCCCAGGACAGCAGGAATRGCACTGGGAGAGCTGTGTGAGCCTTGAGTAACCACACACAGGATTAATGAGCCCATCTGCCCATTTGTCCTCGGAAACAAGGAGGAAATGGTCAAAGCTTTGACACTCAGGAGAAGAGTTAGATTGACAAAGGGATGAGAAGACTATTACAGGCTTCAAGTTTGGACTGATAGCAAAACCCTTTATTTTTACRGGGAGTTAGGAGCCACCCTTCTCTGAAAAGAGCTTTGTTGCAGGAGCAAGCTCTTGTCTTAAGCTGCATTCCATGCAACTGGCTCATCATGCAAGTAATATCACTCTGAATTATTTAATGTTTTAAAAAAAACTATAAAAATTTATTAAATGTTYTGAAATATTATCATCTTTTTTAAAAAAACAATCATATGTATAAATTAAGCACTGAATTATTCAAAGGCAAACCAAATCCAAGGAACTCGCAGTTCAGATAGTTATTTGTTTGACTTATTAAGGTGACGCTCTATTATAATTCATAAATGTTGACTACTATTTAAGAAAATATTCTAAAAAGGCATCTATCAAAACAGATAAAAGAGATAATAAAGACAACTCTGGATATAATGTTAGCAAGCAACTTGGTAGAAATAATTTTAAAACTTTCTTGCCAAGACATTTGGACAGTCGACAAACCAGAAGAGGCCCACATATCCTTATGGAGGAAACATTTAATTCAAAGGCAGMATTCCTGTGGGAAGGCTTTCCTCAGCTATTGCTTTTTCAAATCCCTGCTGTCCCTGAGGCTATTTGTGTCACACAGGATGGTCAGGAGAAACAGGCAATTAGAAAACTAAAGACAGCATCAGGAACAGAATCGATAGGATGGCATGCAGGATTCCACACACACACTATATGTATTAGTCGCACAAAAAAACAAGGAAGAAATAATTTAATTTTTAACAGAACTGCTTTCTTCAATCTGTCCTGGAGTCTGGGGACTGAAGGGTGGCCAGGACGATCTTAACTTTTAAGAAATTCCACTGCAGTCGTGGAAATGAGGCTCATAACCCTGATGTGCTGAACAAGGAGTTACTGGACACCTGAATAAACATGACATACCCAGGTTTCACAGGGGAGGGTCTCACCACAGAACAGGCTGGAGGAAATCCATCACAAATACAGACTCAGGCTTCTCTTGGTCCCCTCTTCTATCCAAAAAATCTTTACATTAGTTTTGAGACTTTCCATATGTGAGGAAAAGATAATTACAATTCAAACGATGGCTGAGGAGGCAGGAGAGGAAATCAAGAGCTTCACATTCAGAAAAAATTGGCCATCTTTAAATAGAAACTAAAAGGCATGGGTCAGGTGGTAAACTCAGGATGAAACCTGCAGATGTCATCATTTTAGCAGGTCAAAAGGATGATGGATGTTTAACTTTTGTTAGCAACAGCAGATCTCACTTCATCAGGAGGGAAGCTGAGGATTTTATTACCAGCTTTGCGAGCTGCTGAGGTTGCGCAAAGAAAATTATGCCTTGGTTTTACCACACAAAAAGGGAACAAAGACTCGCTCTGCACTGAGCTTCTTTGCCTCTAAATGCTGATTACAGCTCACCTTTAAGTGATTTCATGCCTATCAAAGGTGAGCCAATGCTCCATACTGAAAAATACATAAAATCTTCTCACCTGTCACGCCCGTGACAGTGGTGCCAGTCCTTCCCAGCTACATCCAGGTGATGCAAAAACATATGCTCAAACTATGTCTGCTGGGATTATTAAACAAACACTGTGCTCTGTAGATTAAACCATAATTAGGTACAATTTCAGTATTGTAAAAGCACAGTAATTATGGCCGCGCTTGTTCTACTAATTTCCTTAGCACTAAAAACGTAAATTCTCACGGGTTAGCAGGAAAGTGGTAGTTTTCAGTTCAGAAGTCTCCTCTCTTCTGATGGGGAAAAAATACTTCTGAAAAATTAACAAAGCCAGCAGACTCTTCTGTGTGTGTATATATATATAAAAATTTAAACACTTCATGGGACTTTGGATCACACCATAAATAAGGAGCTTTTATATCCCTTTGCAATATGGACCACTTAATAGAGTTAAGTGACATTCGTCTTTATACCATCTCCTCCCCTGAGAACAGAGTAACAGAGACGCCTACACAGAAAAAACAATATTAGAAAGCATGTATTTTTAGCAACTTTAATTATATTCTAGCAGCAGGAAAGAAAGCGATGCAGAACYGTACGAGCAGGCAGTTCTCCCCAGAAGACAGACGTGGCTCTGGAGCTCTGCAGCAGCCTGATTTCACTTGTGAGTGGGCTCGAGTCAGAGAGTTATTGACGAGACTGTTTCATTGGTGCTGCACTGGTTATCCTTGCAGCTGCTCCACACAATCTCAGTAACTGAGCTAAATCACGGGAGCAGACGCAATCCTTAACAATTCTTACAAAATGTATGTACACACACTCCAGAATGAGATGGTTTGGCCTGATCTATGACCAGAGTAATAACAATACTTCTTAAGTGGGGTTTTTTTTTGAGTGACATCATATTTCCAAGTTTCCCCCAGCTGGGGATTCATTAAGAACAGTTCACTGTAATTTAGGACACAGCAAAAGCAGTTTTACCTCTCAAATCCACTGTTGCTGACAAGCTGTGGGCCTGAATGCCAGCCTAAATTGGGCAATATTTTTAGTACTTTAATATTTCTAATACACAACCGAAGTAACTGATATTCCAGCTGTATAATGGTCAAAATAACCAAGGGAGATCCAGAGAAATGGGGTTCTGAACTAACTCAGCTGATGAACTCAAATAACTTGTTTCAAAACACTAAAGAAGTAGTTCTTCTGGGCAGTAGGTTGAGGAAAGATACAGGACAAAACATTGAAATCACTCCTACTGCTGATTACATGTAATCAGGCTTTTATTAYACCCATTGCTTTCGCTGTGTGCAGGGCGTGATGGATCATTTAGACTGCATTTAAGAGGCAAGTGAAAAAAAAGAGCTCCATCCCATTCATAAACAACACATTTTCCTGCTGCAAAGTCCGTGCCTCTCACGGAGCAGCACAAACAACTGCAGGATTTGATAGAGCTGAGCTCAGGAAATATTTGCATCACAAAGGTAAATGTTGAGTTTGATGGTTTAGTGCCATATTAGTTTGGGGAAATAAAACCTCATTTCTTGACTATGAAAGGAGGCACTTGTGGAGGTGCTGAAGGGCACCTGCTTTGTGCTGYTGCCTCTGTGTCCAGCCAACCCGAGGCAGCTCCGTGTTTTTAGGATATCAGAGATTTAAAACCTGTAATAGGAAATGACTGTTGTAGAAAGCAACAGAGCRTCCCATGCATGTTATGTTTTCAGGGGGGGATGTTATCTGTGTAGACAAAATTATACCCACGCTAGCGACTTCCTATTGTAGAAATAAATAACTGGTGAAGGGAGCCCTTGCTCAAAATGCCATCGCTTTAAAGAACCGCATTTAAATGCATGAGTTTTACAACCACTATTAAAATAAGTGTTAATAAAAACCACACACTTAAAGCATATGAATGTGCATTCTTGTGGGTGTATCTATTACAGCTTCAAGAGCCAGAAACAGAAGTAAATACTCCCCAGGTGCTCAGCCCACTTGCAACTGAGAAAGCRGAAGCATCCATGAAGATTCCTTCCCACTCTTTTTTGAGGAAATTGGAATTTAATCAGTAACCCAGACAGAGGCCTCTTGCATGATGGRTCTTAACATTTTGCAGTGCCATTAACACATCCTTGTGCACTTCAACACTGAACCTTGATGTATTCTTTAATAATCCAGGAGGTTTATAATGCCGACTGTAAATTCTTAGCAAATGAAGCTGTGCTCACTCAGGAATACGTTTTGTCYAAAACTCTTCCAGCAACATATGCTCTGCAATATTCAGTAGGATACCTTTTGCACATTACTGCTGGGGCCAGGTCAACTACCAGCTCTTATAAACCAACCAAAAAAAAAAATTTAAAATATCAAATTATTACGTATTTTATGCTAACAAAATCATATACAACATCAACTGTTTAAGTCATCACTGGAAGACTTGTACAATAAATATTTAAAATACTTTATTTCTCAAAAATAATTGCAATAGCTCATATTATGGTGTGACAGTTGAAAAATATTTTTAGTTTCACTTCCCGTATTTGCAGAACAAATACAAGCCTGAATTAGGGCTCAGGGAATGGACTATTTAGTTTGTACARTCTAAATATATCTCYCAGGGAAAAACAATTAATTATCTTTGTTACTGCCACTACTGCTGAGAACAGCTGCAATTTCTGGCTTGCCAAGTTCACATCATTGAGGGTTATTCCTATTAATATCAATTAAGATCCAAACTGTTTGAGTCTCTTCAATAATGATGCTGGAGTAGATTTAAAGTGTGTCTCACGGAAAGCACACCTGTGGCACAACAGTGACAATTACTCCTTTTTTTTAACTTAAAATTAAAAAATAATAATAACAATTAAAAAAAWAATTTTAAAAAATTAAAAAAACATAGTTATGACTCACTGAAATGTGTTTGAGCACTGGTAATTGGGGCATAGGACTTCACCCCTGAGTGCCCCTAGAGACCACCACGGCTGGAGGAAACTCCTCCCTGGATATCCCAGCCCTCCCTTGAGTCCACCTAAACTCTGCGATCAGCAGAGAAATTAATCCTTTCATCTTAAGAGAAGTCCAGGCTTTCCCCACAGCGTTTGACTTTTGTTCTGATGACTATTTTTGGATATTTAATTCTATTTCTCATTAAGCCATTGTGGGCTGATTAGTGCAAAGAACAATTATCACATTGCAACAAGTTTCTTTAAACTATGAGCAAACAAGTCCACATACCAGAAGACTGAAATTGATTGAACCAAGTGATATTAATTAATAAATCAATAATTTTTCATTATTTACCTTTACTTGACTGATGAAAATACAGGACATTTTTATTTCCACCGTCCAATCCTACTCTACACTTCAAAGACACATTTTTACACAACTTAGATTAGTTTTCTGCATTAAAGGAGGAGGAAAAAAAAACCAACAAAAAACCAATAAAAACACAGCAATGGTTTTGAAGATATTCCCAAAGATCTCATTGTGMGACTAAATTTATGATAGGTTGGGAGGAAATTTTAGGTAAGATCCAGCAATAAACTAAGGATGTTTGAAAGCTGCTTTATGTATCTGCACAAATAAAATATATTTTTTCTGTTATTTGCTTCTTAGTAATGAACACTATCATAAATATTGAGATAGTTTAAGCAAAAATGAGTCTTTAAATCCTGGCAGATACAAATACCAGAGAAAAATCCAAGAGATTTTAAGGGCAATTTGACAAGAAAAATAAACCTTATGCTTCATTTTGAAGAAAATCMCACGTTATCACTGAGGACAAAACCACTATTCCAGGTAGAAGACATGAATATTGAAGATGACCTAAGGTGATGAATGCAGATGGATACACACGGGAAGAGTTTTTTAAACTCACACCACCTGCTTAAGGATATTTCAATGATCCCTTGAGGTGTTCATTAAAATGGCTGGATATTTGAAAGCGTTTTGGAAATGTGCCTTTTGAGGAAACAGAAAGATGACATTGTAATATTGTAAACAGGCTTCAAAACTGTGAAAGTTTCCATCAATGAAAATCAGAATAAAAATAGGATAAGATGCTCTAGTCAAACAGTGTTTTATTAATTGCTTTGCTAAATGGAAAGAGGAATGKTTTTTATAATTATTGTTAGAAAAGATGGTAAGTCAAATATAGGTGATCATGACTTTCCCAAAATCTCCAGCTGGGAACACTGTTGTGTTTTAAGCAGCCCCTGGAAGGGCAGTGAGGCCTCGTGAGGACACAGCAGGTGAGCTCTGTCTCAGAGTCTCAGCAGGATTCAAGGCTCTGCTGAGATCTCTGCACACCATTCCCATCACACCCACGGACTGAGGCACCAAAGAGGCGAACTACCCACACTGTGCTCCACAAAAGAAATAATTTTTAAACTGTCTTGGCCACTGGTTCACTTTTTCTCTTTCCATCTCCTGCTGTGCTGATGGAGATCCATGTGAGAAGAGCATTYTACCCCAGCCCAGACCCGGGGCAGCACTTTCCCTTGCTTTTGTTCAATCAGAAACATCCCACTGGGAACGATGTTAGCTTAAAAGGGACATGACACAATGCAGTGTGAAGAGTGAGAAGGTAGAGCTGGGCCCATAATTTCCCTCTTTTGATGGACATGTGACCAGTTTAACCTCCCACAGAGMTTATTCTGCCAGACCAAATGAACCTTACCTTCTGCAGCAGAAGGATTCATGGATTTGCGAGCAYTAAGGAAGAACAATATAATCTCTCACAATTTACATAGATGAATAAGTTACAAATCCACATTTCCAGAGCTCTTCCCAACTCCACTGACTTTACCTCTGAAAAAGATGTTTAAGGTTTTCATTGGACACTTACACGAAAACCACTTTTTATGGTTTCACTCCTATACTGTGCCTGACCTCAGCTCCTCATTGGTTTTCTAAGCTGGCCCAAATGTCACTGGACACCATCTCGCTTCTCATTTCTACCAAGAAACATTATTTGTGATCCATACACGATCCAGAGGGGACCACAAAGGTGGTCAGTGACTGGAGCACGTCTCCTACACAGAAAGGCTTGAGAGAGTTGGGGTTGTTCAGCCTGGAGAAGAGAAGGCTCAGGGCAGACCTAAAGTAGAGGGATTTTTGACCAGGGTGTGGAGGTACAGAACAAGGTGGAATGGCTTCCCAGTGACAGAGKGCAGGGTTAGATGGGATATTGGGAAGAAATTCTTCCCTGTGACAGCGGTGAGGCCCTGGCACAGGTTGTCCACAGAAGCTGTGGATGTCCCATCCCTGGAAACTTTCAAGGCCAGGTTGGAAACTGATGTAGTTGAAGATGTCCGTGGTAGGTGGGTGGGACTAGAAGGCCTTTAAAGGTCCCTTCCCCAAACTATTCTGTGACTCCATGATTTAAGGATGCCCCAGCAAAATGGACRGGAAGAAAGAGGTCTCCCTCATTTGAAAAGGGAAAAGGCCAACAATAACAGGGGGCTGCTGTTAAGGACGCAAAAACTAGATGAAATGATGTTAAGACAGACAAGAAGATGAACATAGAGACAACCAAAATATTAAAAATTATCAGGATGAAGGCAAAAAGCAGCTCAAGGAGTTACTAACTTGTGTGAAATGTCTTTTATACACCTGGAAACTGGACCTCTGCACATCCAAATCCATGGAGGAACCAGGTGAGTCAGAAGGAACCTTTTACTAGGGCCACACCGAGTTTGCATCAAGTAGACAGAGAAAATAAACTTTGAAACTGAAGCCCTATTCATCATTCAAAACCAAATGCAGTATTGCTCCTGTTTAACTCAATGCTGCTTCTAATAAAGTGGGTGAGACTCACTTTATTGGCTTACAAGTTCATTTTTATTCTGATCAGATTCACTGATAGACACCGTTGTGCTTCCTCGCCTTGTCAAAAGAACACAGGGCCAAGACAATCTCAAGGCTGACATTTCTGTACATAATAGTACATTTATCATTCTAAAGCAAACTTTTTTATTTTAAAAATAGCCCAACTAGCATCCTGTGGCAGGTAAAATCCCTTTTAAGCTTTTCTAGTCATGGTCTGGTCGAACACCACCAACATAAAAGAGATCGCTTCATGAAAAATTCTGATTTTTCCCCCAACCCTGAAGGTAACTGCTTTAAGTACTGCATAAATTAAAATCCAATGACACCAAATTTAACATAGTTACTTTACATAACTTAAAGGTGACAAATAACAGAAATCTGCAGAACTACACAAACTATAGGAAAATAATTTTATGAGTTACCTAGAAGTAATGACCTCTTTGAAAAGTTGCCCTTTTTTCGCTCTTTAGCAAATTCAAGGTAACAATTACCATTTTCTCCATTTTCTGTTATTTTTTGAGTAGCTCATGAGAAATTCTGTTCGCATTTTTCATAATGCCTGGCCAGGCTTTTCCTCCTCCAGGCATGGAAATATATCATTAATCCAGGCAGGATGCCTTCCCTGAGTTTTCTGGTGTGCTTCCCACAGARGCAATTCTATTTCTACTCCACCTCTACTTCTACTTGCAGTAATGCTACACTGGTATCACACACCTGGATTTGTATAAACAAAACTAATCCATGCACCAACATGAAGTATAACTTTTTTCCTTGAGCATTATCACACCCACACAAATAATTTAGAACTCCAGCTTGCTGAARTATGATCTGGGGAATAAAGATCACCAAGAGAAGAGATCAAGTGAAATTTATTCATTTAGCAAAATGAAAGAGGCTGATGGGTACTTCACCATCTCTGAAGAAGTTAGAAGATACTCAAGAAAAAAGAATGTTTATACAGGTGTCCTTGTGCATTAGTATCTAGACTGGCCATGACTTAATGTAGAGAAGGTTAAAACCCCTAAATTTTGAGAAATTCTCCTTAATGACCAATAAAGGTATAAAATAATAATAAAAAAATACAGTGGAGCTTGAAGAAAGTGATGATTGGGATATAAAGCCGTTGTGTATAATACATTCCCAACATCTTCATCACCCATAAAGCACAGACAGTATGACCAAAACTTTCCTAATGACCATGTTTATACTTTATTTTCATGTGTTTACTCAGAGCCATGTTCAAAAGGACTTTTTTGCTGCAATGCCAAGACCAGAAGCTGGCACCTGTCAACTTGCATTTAAAGCCAGCAGCCGAAAGGGAAGTGTAATGGTACCCCTTGAAAAATCTCTGTCCTCCACTTAATTGCAATGACCCCAAAGTAACGAGCATTTCCTGGAACATACAAAGTATTCTTTTTTGACGAGGACAGAATATATTTGTTTCCCAAATTAGGTAGAACCCTACAGATGTTGGCATTAAGTGTACTGATGGGAATCATGATCATCTGTSAGAAAAATGTATAAATCCTCTGGGCTCTATAACCAGCTGACGGCGTTCCTGTGAAATATTAACAAAGCACGATGCAGACATTGACATTTAACTCTGTATTTCCACTGGATTTTTCTTCCAGCTCATCCTTGCTCTCTCCAGTTTTCTCAGGCTCTGTATTTTATAGGAAYGACCATATGTTTAGATTCGTATTTGATGACCTAATTGCCAAAGTGCAGCRGGCGAGCAGCTCGAGCTGCGCCACAGCCACAGAGCTGAAGAAACCTTTCTGCAGTGTGGTGAAAGCCACATTAACAACTTCCCAATCTCAGCAATGAACTGGATATTTATACTGTCAGTTAGAGCAGAAGSAGGAAATCAGGCAGCCCCTAACATAAACTAGGTTACTTTTACAAAGTAGAGGAAACAGTAAAATTGAAACCAAGATTTTGGTTTCTGTGGAGGAGTTGGCCTTTCTGTAGATCCATCATCATTTACCAAACAGCAGTATGGTATGACAGAAACTTCATGAATGTTTTATGAAGTTGTAGGTGGTAGAAAACAGCTTCTTGCTCAAAAGAGCAAAGTTAGAGTTAGACTTTCCTCAAGAATTCCATCATGAACCCAAGCACTCTCAGGAAAAAGTTTCACTGGAAGGGGTATGGCTTTCCAGTTACAGGCAAGATTATTCACTTCTTAAAAGGTTAGTTGGTGGGGTTTTTTTCTGATTAATCTACTTAATTGAAAAAATTTCCAACCAGCCACTTTTGAAACAGCCAAAAGAGAACAAACTCAAGTGTGGGACGGACAGGGGGGATTTAACCAGAACTCCGTGTATTTGTTCTGCTGCCTCACGTCCATTCTTCCCTGTGAGGGTGGKGAGGCCCTGGCACAGGCTGCCCAGAGAAGCTGTGGCTGCYYCATCCCTGGAAGTGTCCAAGGCCGGGCTGGATAGGGCTTGGAGCAACTTGGGATAGTGGAAGGTGTCCCTGCCCATGGCAGGGGGTGGAAYGAGATAATATTTAAGGTCCCTTCCAACATTTCTGTCCTGCCATCCCTTCAGWGTTGGGGATCCTTGAGTATCTCCAAGCTGTGCTGGACCTTAGGTCATGAACATTGGAGATCACACAGGAGATCACTCCATGCAGTACTCGGAGCACTTGCAAACTTGCGCTTGAATTACTTCTCTTTTTCTGTATTTTTAGTTTCTAAAATTAATAGACTTTAAGATTACAACTAAAACCAAAGTAAGCATTTAATTTTATGTGGTTTTAAAATATCTTTAGACATTATGCTAGGAAATGCCTGATTTTCTTCCARTGCTACAGAAAGCCAAACTCCAAAAATCTGACAAACAAAAGTTCTGTCCTCTTCATTCTTCTAATCAGAATATTAAAGTAAATMAAACTCATCCAATGGAGCTAATTAACATTTCAACAGAAGCAGAGCCAAGATTCAAAGAGGGGAGTGTTTTTAAAAAAAAAAAAAATACAATCAACAAAATCTTGTACTCTCTAGAAAAACATAATTGGTCTAACTTGATATAGAYGTACATTATTTCTTGGATGCAAAAAGCAAAGCTTGATTACAGCAGTAGAGAAAGCTACCGTGATTATCCTAATTAAAAATTTGCCAAGTTATTTATAGTATAATACAAGGAAATGACATTCATTATCCTATAAACTATTCAACAAACCATTAAGCACTGTAATAAAATCAATTGGCAAAAAAAGGTGCAATTATATATATACTCATGTAAACTCCTTAGTGAACTAAAACCAAATCATCCCTGAGTCTCAGYATTCCTTATACAAGCAGTGCAGAGGTGTAGGAAAGATTTAGAAATACRAAAGTAGCTCTTGATTAGCATGTGRACAGTTGTTTAACTTTTCATTCAGTAGCCCATTGCAATTACACAACAGGTTTGCAGAGCACAGAGTTCAGAAGAAGAAAAAAAAAACTTCAAAAAGCAGGTACAGCTCAAGAAAATATAAATAAAAGTCTAAAACTATTTTACCACTTTTAAAAACATGTTGATTTACTCTTAATTAACTGATGAAGCAGCATTCTGAAGTCTTTCTATCACTGCACACACAATTAACTCATAAGCAATCAAGGAAATTAGAGGAAAATTAGAACCAGGACTGTCATAAAGYGTTGATCATCTCCACCTGCATTGCACACCTGCTGGAATTTAACTTGCAGCATGAAACAACTGGTTGGTATTTTACTTATTTTACTAATTTTAATTTTTTGATATATTTTAAGGACAACATTGTCCACAAACTGGACTATATAAGATAAAGAAAATAATTGCCCTATAGGCCAACCTTTCTGATTCATGGTAACAATAAGAACCACTTGCAATGAACAGTTCACAAAGGCAGACGTGAACACGCCGTAATTTGCCAACACCTCTCTCGTGCCAATCCTATTTAAGCCCATTTAGAAAGGCATTACACTACATTTCTATCAGTTCTGCYGCCCTATCAGTTTCTCAAGCTAGAAAATAAAAGTTCATCACCCTTATCTCTATCAGCATGTCCTACATCAGCCCCAACACCCAACCCGGGACTGACCTTTGGCAAGGCTCAGAGAGCTGCTACCTGCCAGGCTCTGCTTTCRTGTCAGCTGAGCTGGGGAGTAATCCCTCATCGATTCATTTGGCATAAAGCGCAATAAAATAAATCATATTTTTTCCAAGCTCAAAGGTTGGTTAAGCACCTGCAATAACAAACCGAAGTTCTGTGGCTTTGCCAACATATATATATTTTGGAGAAGCAATTAATGCCTTTGAGGGAGCGTGTTAGTGGAAGGGGAACTCTGTGCTTTGATCTCATTAGTGAGAATGAATCATGACTGGAATTCACCAGGGTGAATAAAACCAGGAGACTAAGCTCACATCCATGTCTCCCGCTGCAGAAAAACGGGAGACTGTAACTAGAACTTACTCACAATAGTGCAGATTATTCTGCGGAGTCATCCTTTCATCTCTTGAAAGGACGAATAAAATACGAACTTAGCTATATTTTATTATTTTTAAGTAGACCATCTTTTCTTCCTTTCATCTAAGAGATCTTTGACAATTTCCACACATAGGAAATGTTTGTAGCATGTCTCACACGTGATTATTCCTCTGAATAAGAGTACCCCCAACCCTGTTACACATATTTACTAGAGGCTCTGAAATGAGCATTACCTGCAGTGTAACTTCCATTTGCAAAAGCCATCAATTATACAAATAAATCCAATACCCTGCATTGAAGGTATAATTTACCCACAAAGGCCAGCTCTCTCCACCCTCTGCRTGCACCACATGCTGTACTAACCGCTGGTGTTTGCAGGCAGCAAGGAGTTTCGACTCAAGGCTAAGAGGAAAGATTGCTGGGAATCTGGAGTTGGAGCTCATGGAAACAGCTGTTTTCTCTCTGGTAATGTAGAAACTAAGTTTCACATCACTCCTTCTCTCACGAGAAATAYGAGCAATCAAAAATCCAGTTTGCCCCTCTGCATTCGGACTCTAGTTGAGAACAGGAACATCTGTTTGGGCTGAGCAACCCACACCAGCTGACAACCTGGACTGAAACACACTCCAAGGACCCAGCACCAAATAGCAAATTTTGATGTTTTCTCTCTCATTAATATTTCTTCCCTTGCAATAAGGCTTTTGTTTGGGTTTTTTTTTTTAAATACTCAGGGTAAGCTGAAGAGTCAACATGAAGAATATTGAAGAGAAAAAAAGGGCCAAAATCTAAGAGCAGCACATCTTCCCACTTATTTGTGATGCCCTTCAGGTTTGTAACATAAGCAGTGATGCATATTCATGCTAGCAGAACAATAATTAGAGGGGGGAGCCATTCAGCATAAGAAATTGAGGCATCAGATTTAGAAGCAGGGCTAGAAGTAAATCCAGGAGAGAGCTTCAAACCCCCTGACACCCCTCAGTAACATACCTGCTACTCAGCTCCAACAGCAGCTCCCTCCTTCCTCCATGCCCTGGCAGATGACTCAGGCACAGAAATTCAGTTATAAATGTTTTCCTTACACAGAAGTTGTGGATTTTCCCATAGGAATTACTGAACAAGTTCTTATATTCATGTACACACACACATTTATGTTGCAGCTGAGGGCAGATGACACAGAACAGCTCAGTTGGAAGGGACCTACAGCTCTCATCTAGTCCATCTGCAGCACAACACAGCCATGACCAGCTGGCCTTAAAACCCCACAGTGCACAGCCAGGGCTGGACTCAAGAGGAGCAGGATTTGGCCCTTCAGAGCCATCAGTGAGGTTTGTATTTCTCGCCGTGCATCTTCCTGTGTGTACTTCAGCTTCGTGCCCTCTCCTGCACTGACAGTGCTATTAATCTCCTGGAGAAATACAAGGCAATTAAAATATTACCTTCTTCCTTAAGCCTTCTGGGAATTCTGAGCAGTGCCATTTCAGAAAGGAGAGAAGTTCAACCTCACTTGCTTTTCCTTTCACCAGCTTCAAACTTACATGTTTAATATCCACAGCGAATATAAGTGAATTTAATTACTCTATTGGACTACACTTTACAGGGCAGATACAAGGCAATGTGGGAAAATAACAAAGACACAAATGCAACTCAAACAAGCAATTAAAACTGTTTATGATCCCTCTTTCCCGAATTGACACAGTTTGGGACTTGCAGAAGCATCCAAGCAGTCCCCTGGCTGGTTTGCAGCACCCAGCACCGATGGATGCCATCAACACAGCTGGGAGAAGCTGAGAGATGAGGGTGCATTTTGGGAATAGAGCTATGAGAAGCCATACTGCCTTTTTAGGTGGTCTACTTAATTTTTATTAGGTTTTTGGTAATACAGGAATATTTAAGGAGTCATAAGCAAGGAAACAAGTCCTCCATCTACGGAAACTAAACCCTTGTTGAAGTAAAATGCTGGAGTGGCAGCAAATACTTTCATTCTAAGAAATGTTGATTCTGCTTATTTAGTGTCATTGAGAGAAAAAGTGAAGGGGAGGATGAAGAGCAGGAACGTGGTATGTGATAAATTTCAGTGTGAGAACACAGGTGGAGTGAAAAACCTCACTTTCCTCCAAATTCAACTTCCACAGTCCTGCAGACTCCCACTTTTTTTGCGCCACACAAACTTCATGTCTCGTTTCTAGACACCTGATGACCTGTTTGCAGTCATACCTAATTGTCATAAGCCACCAAAGGAATCATGTAATATTTCCTGAAACTTGACTCTGGAAAGGACTTTCATCAAATTCAAAAGCAAGATTAAGCCCCCCCACACCCACACTGTGCTTCCTCCTGTTTCCAAACCCAAGCCTGCCCTCTCTTTTTATTACTGGTGTGGACAAGGACAAAGTCAGGCAAAATTATGTTTTCCTCTCTTGTATAATCCTACCAGAGGGGCTACTTCCTTTTCACATATATTCTTTGTTTGCTGAATATTATTCCCTTCTTGCTTTTCGTCTTTTTAGTTATTTCAGTTTCTATTTAAATAGAAGATAAAGATGAACAGCCTTCCCCCCCCCAAAAGAAGCCAGTTCTTGTCAGACATCCTTATGAAGTGACCACGTTTTTCTGAAGGCTTGCTTTGGTAATGGGAACAGCTAGAGGCTGATGTTCTTCAAAAATGTAGACCCCAAATTACCTGCTGCTGTCTCTAAGCCTTCTAAAGAGATAAAGAAAATGAAGACAGGGAAAATATTTGATCTTTCATGCTATCTCCTGGTAGAAATTCCTTCCTATCTTTTAAACACATTTAAGGCAAGTCCTGCAAGTAAAAGCATATAAGCAGTTGAAAGTAATTGCATGATACTGCAGAAGATCTGGCTTTGAAGAAAATTGGAGTTCTTCAATGTATAAATAGTACATGTGCTGCATTTTGCCAGGTTTTAATGTTCTGCAAAACTTGCATGTGTGTACAGAGGTTTAGTCGAAGTCACAGAAGAAGTTAATTTTCTTGCACGGTCTGGTTGATACACAGAAGGTTAAAGGCTGAACGAGTCAATGGCATTTTGCTACCAACTTCAAAAGGGTGGGGATCTTCCCCTTAGCAAAATTACACTCAGGAAAGCCATAGAGTTGTTACCTTTATATAACTTTCATAAGATTAGCATAAAATAAGCAAAGAGCTTTGCTCAAAATGACATTAACATTTGCCAGCTTTCAGTGAAAGAGCAGCAGTGTCCTGTTTCCAGAAAAAAAAAAAAAAAGAGATCTGGCCACTCAGACTGTTTGTTACAAGCTTCCTGAAAGCAAGGATGTGAGCAGGGCACACACACTCATATTCAGGCAAGTGTAGTAGCTTAAAGCCCTGCTGAACCAGTAACAACACCGTGCCCAGAGCCAGGAGATGCTGCATCGTGCTCAGTCACTCCTGGTCGTACCAGGGATGTCACAGGAAGGGTCCAGAAAGAGAAGACTGAAATCTCCAGCTAAGGGAGCAGGTTTCTGCTCAGGAACACCTGAACAACCCCAACACTGCTGCTCCAAAGGACACACACTGTAGGAAGACTGGCCTGGGATTAAAAGTTGTGAAAAATGCTGCCTGTACGGGTTTGAAGTCTTGCTCCTTCCAGAGCAGGTACCTCTGATTTAATCCACTGGTGTTGTACCTCCACCCACAACACAGCTGCAGACCAGAGCCTTCTCCTCGAGGCTGGTATCAACACCCACTAGATAAATAACAAGAAACATCTCACTGTTTCCCTTTCAAAGCACCATTGTTTTAGGAGCCTAGTGGTTAAAAGTGTGTATGTCAAAGCATTTGGCCAACTTCTTAAACTCCTCAGCTAAGGCAAACAGTTCACCCAAAAAGTCCATCTCCCAGGAGAACAACCAAAYGAAGGCTTTTGCCTCCAGACTTCACACTCCCCCTCTGGCACCACATGCCCACGCAGCYGTGAAAACCTCTTTCTCCAGAGGAGAGAGAGCTTTTGCACCAGAGAGCCCATCAGACCATGGCTCAGGACTAAGCTCCAGCCTCTGCTTCTAGCAGGGCTCGGTTTTGCATTGAACAATTACCGAACAACAATAAAACCAGCCCAACAGTCACCTTGAAAAGTCTAACTTGTTTTCCAATTACACCTCTTCATCATCTCTCCAGGAGGATGCTCAAACCTCCCTGAAAAAAGTTAATGGAAAAGTTTAATAAACCTGTGAAATCTATCTTGAGAAATCAACCAGAATTAATTGCCAACAAAAATCATCTTCTGTTCAAGATGGAAGGGAACAAACCACTTGGGCATGGCATTTATGGACTGCTTGCAATAAAGGATACTKGATTAATCCTTTCAGAAATTAAAATTAGTGAAACACTAGCAATAGCTGATGGTAATGAAATAAAACTCAAATACAGCACAAGTGCTTGTGTTGGTTTTTTTGGGGGGGAGATTTTGATTGTTTGTTTTGTTTTAAAGTCTTTCAATCATATTATGTCCTTCTAAAGAAAACTTAAGTTTACGTTTTCTTCTTAAATTTATAATACCAACAATTTACTTAAGCTTAAAAATAGCTGATGGTAAGACACCACCAAGTCCATGATTCTGTGGAGTTACTCTGTGCCTTACTAAAATTCCCTTTCCTTCATAATTAAACCCTCAAGAAACAAAGTGTGTAAACAAATGATCTCCCACACATTACAGCAGCACACAGCTGACCTACAGCTTATGAGGACAGAGAACCAAGTGCAACATGTGGACGATCAGAACAATGTCCAGATGATGCAGGAAYATCAGGACTGCTGCAATCAGCAAACAGAAACATGTCTGCATTCCCGAAGGACTCGATGAGGAGAAATGCTGGCAGCTGCTGGAAGGAGAAAAGCTCAATGAATTACAGGAGCTGCACTAAAGCAGCTCTCACTTTAGCTCCACAACCAAGGGACAAAGGTTTGAGGTGGGGAAAAGAATCTTAAAGCACAGGAGGTCTGGTCTATTCCCTGTCACCAGTGTCTTCTCACATTAACCCACAACTGAAGACTCAACATTTAAACGTTGCTATTTCTCACTTGTGAATAGGCTCTTACCCAACTCAAATGTGAGCTATGAGCAAAGAAGAAACAGCTCCAAGTGAAGCAGAGACCAAGGAAAAACTGTGATGTTGCTACAATGACCTGAGACCGTTTCATCCATTCAGTTTGGTGGGTTGTTTTTTTTGTAAAACTCATCTCCCCTGCCGTTTTCATACTTATCTTCTAGAAAAGTAAAAAAAAAAAAAAAAAAATTGCTATTGGTTTTAGCAACTTAGCCATGTGAAAACCATTGGTAGAATATGTAGTTAAAATATGCTAAAGGAGCTGAACTACACTACAGAATCGTGTTAGAATCTTGTTTGGAATTGCCACTGGATACAGGCTAGATATCAAGATTTTAATTAACAGCTAATTAGAGACACAGCCTTATCTTGGAGGTCCCAATAATCTCWAGATCTCTCAGTGGTGGTTATCACATCCTTTACAATTGTTTAGAACAAATTGGAGGGATCCTTCCTCACATTTAATGTTCCACCCTGGCTTTTGTGAGCACACCACTGGCATTAATTCCAACAGGTAAGAAAGGCCTAATGGCCTAAAAAAAAAAAATTAATTTACTTCAAACTAAAATCTATTGAAAAGACTTTTGTTTTCTTTTTTTTTTCCTAAAAATTAAATACTATTTATTCTTCCATTTACTGAATAATGGGTTTTGAAAGTTTGATAAACTTCCATTTTTCAAATAAATAAGAAGATATGACTACATTTGAAGGATGTTCCTTTGTCAGCAGTGCACAAAACAGGAACCTCTTACAAATTTCAGGTGCTTTGGTGAAGGAATTCCCCCATCGCTATTTMTATAAAATTTTAAACAGAAGCAATCAGTCAAACCTCTTTAAAAGGAAGGAAGCACTTGATACAAAACTCACCTTCTCCCTTGGGCAGACACATTTTCCATTAGCCCCAGCCTACAAAGCTCGGCGCTGAATGGCTCAGGTAGGAAAAGAGGAGAGCAATTTAGATTGTTCTGGGACTTGAGGGAACACTACAACATCCCGAGACGTAACCCTGGCATTTTAAATTGAGCAGCAGCTCTGGGGCTGCCAGTCAGCCTCGAGCACCAGATAGGGCTTCTCAATTCAGATTAAGAAGGGATCCGCTGTGTGACGCTGATGAGACAGATGCATTCTGCTGACATTGCCAGGAACATTCATTTTAATACAATGGAGGGAGTAGCTGAGGCAAGTTGAAGTTTGACCTTGAAAATAAGATATTATGCAACAGAGAGAATACTGAGTCTATGATATATATAGAGAAGTACGGGAAAACTAAAGCAGTGGTACACTAAAATATTCAGATTTGGAAGTCAACATGATTTACCTTATCTAACCAAATTCAGGATCAGGCCCCATCTATGTTCCAGATTCACCAAATGATGCCATTTCAGCATCCTCTTTGCCTTTTCTCCAAAATAAAGGGAAGTATGAGCAAGATCTTTGCTGAACATTGCATGGAACCATAGAATATGCTGAGCTGGAACAGCTGTACAGTTCTTATCTCGGGGTGYGGATACAGCACACTGTGCCTGAAGCAAAGAAATGCTCTTTCTTTCCAAAGTGGCTGCATCAGGCTTCAGGAAACAGAACTGATGCAACCCAGACACACAAATCACTTTCAAATAGACAGTCAAACCCATTTATATCCAAGAACCTCGATGATTCTCCTCTGCTTTCACCAGGGATAGAATCTGGCTTGGCAAAAGCCCTTTGACACAGCAGAACAACACATGCAGATGTTTTTTCAATCCAAGTTGCTCCAAGAGTTATGTATGTTGGATATGGTTTATTCGAATCGATAGAAAGACAGCATTGTTTGTCAYAACGAGTTTTATCAATACACAAGTAAACTTCTGAGCTGGTTCATGCCATGAAAAACCCACTGTGCTTTCACAGCTGGCTAAAAAGAACCTATGAAGAAGCATTTTGGAGGTTGCAAAACCTCACCAGCTCTGCCGGGGTCAACACCAGCTCCAGCCCAGGTTTCCCCAGGGGCACCAGGGAAGGTTTTTCTTTCTCCTTTTGCACTCCTCTGTCTCTCAGACATTGCAGCACTGTTGTGCCCCCATTCCTGTACAGCAATTAGAAGYCCCAGTTCAGCCATGGCTAATAACACAACATTGGGATGTTTCTCTGTTTTATATTTAAACTTGCTTGCATGGGTCTTCGTAAAAATAAACCATCCCCTTTCACCCCCACCCCATCCCACYCCTCACATTTTCTCTCCCACAGTCCCTGAGTGATCAAACAGCAAATTTCTCTTACCAATAGACCTGAACAACAACTTACTGTTCCTGACCACTGAAAACATTCTTTGCTCTTCACCCMAGTGCAACCTGAGACCTCGTTGCAGGAATAATTTATAAGATGGGCAGAATTGGCGCATTAAATTCTCAGYAGAACAGCTCTCACACCTGAGATCCCTGGAGCCCCCAAGGTTTTGCAGCTTAGGGCAGGAATGCTAGAGACCCACTCCAGAGACAAGATCCCCTGCCTCACCTTCCTTATCTTCACACAATTTGCTATTCTTTCAGTGTAATCACTGCCTCAAGGTCTCTGTAAAGAAGTCTCCTGGCAGGAGAAGGGGCAAATAAACCAGTTTCTGGCATGATCCCATACCTGTGTGTTTTATAATGGTGTGGTCCCAGCACCTGCATGCTCTATAAAGCTGAGGAAGGTTTACATTCCCCTTGAGCAGGGTACCKCTTTCAAAAATAACACAGGGTTTCTGCAGAATTTAGATGTCTGGGTAACCTTTAGCCAAAAAATCAGCAGCTGAAGGGAGGTTGTTGGATATCAGTTCTAGAGCAAGTACTTAAATACTTCATAAATCTCCTATTAGTGTCTAGGTCTCTCAGGGAGGATCCAGTGATGGAGTTTATAAAGGTATAATCACTGCCATCAGACGATGCTTAGAAGGAAATGATAGATATGTTCAGGCTCACCTTCCAGTGGGGCTATTAAAGCACAAAACAAACAGGACTGGAAATTATATTAATATACGGTGTTAAAATAAAATTGATTCTAAGTTCACCCAACTTTCCAGTAGCATTACCTAACGCACTGCCTTCCTTGTGCTGTTTTTCTTATGTAACGTGTCAAAGTCACACATCATCAGGATGGGGTATCATGGGTCTGAACATTTCAAAAGCAGAACCCTGGTTAATGGCTGGTTTTCCACCGTTGATTTTTACATCACTTTTTCTAACTGCCTATTGATATTTCCAACAGATAACTTTTACACCACAGCCTGTGGATTTGTAGAGACCACGGATGGACAACTCAAACTAGCAGTTGGAAACACTGTTTTTCTTCGTTCCATATTTTTTCTGGTTTTTTTACACTTGTTAATTCTGTGCCATCTGCACTCATTCTCTGCATACACCCTGTCCAGTTCGCTTGAAATGTCTTTTCACTGATTAAAGATGGATACTAAATTAGCATTTATTGGAACACTTTAAGTTTCATGCGTATTGAGAAGTTAAAATTATCATAACAGTCTATTTATGTGTTACTTCTCCTGTCCAACAGAAGTATTATTTAAAAAAAGAAATATTTAAATATATTGTAACACAGTCAAGAGGAAATCAGACAAAACCACAAATCTAAGGGTCAATTTGATCTTGTGATTCARTAGAAAACAAATGCATCATAAACTATTGCTTTCCAGGGACATTATTGATACATTTTGATTGTCTAAAAAGGGCACCTGCCAGTGTCTGACCCATAGGACAAATTTTTTTTCCAATATTAATTTTCCTTTTTTTCCCTGTTGTCATTCTTTTGGTGAACAACGATTAGGCTCATTATTTTTTTTTTTTTTTCATTTTTCAGGAATAATAGCAAATATCATACACAAAGTAGAATATACTGATTAGGTCTATGATTTGACATCATAATTTTGTATTATATTTGCATATTAATGGTGCTGATGGGAAGAACAAATTGAAAGCAGTTATTAGAACATGTAAGGTGAATTTTCTTGCATAAGCCATTTTCATATCATGTCGCCATAAAAAAAAATTGTGATGAATGTTCCCCCTGAAGCTGACAAGTTACAAGGGCTTGTACTAAGGGAATAATAACTCCAAGATTCATAAAAACGGTAATTACTTTATCAACCTTCCAGTCACATTGCAGACACACGTACTGAATCACTCCAAAATAACACTGACATAAAAATTAGACTTTATGTTGTTATTACACTTCTTACCTAAGGTTTCCTTTTAAAAACACACAGGCCCAATATATTGCTAATTACCCTGAAACCAAGAAAATCAGGTTTATGCCATGTGCCTTTAAATACCAAGGTAAGGCTGGATGGGACAGGGAGAAAAAGGAGTAGATCTCAGGAGGAAGGAAGTTTTCAAGCTCAAGGATGACATTGCCAAGGTGTAAGTTACTATATATTTTGTCTAGGAATAGCAAAGGATAGGTTGACAGCTCCTTAGAAGACACCTTCTTCTTGGACAGTGTCCCAGGAAGGGCAGCAGAGATAAAAGTACACCATAAACCAAATCAGCTTAAAATGGAGTTTAATTAATTAATAAAAGAGATTATGTGGCCATGCCACTGCCAAGGAAGATCCACATCCCTCTTGGCTTCATCCATTACCACACCAGCTGTGAAYGAGATCCACAAACGGGTCCAAAAAAATCCTAACTCCATGTTTTATTCCTTTTATTTATGCCCAAAATATCTACAGCTGTGCAGATACAGCAACCATGAGGAACAGCTCCATGGATTAAAGTGGATATTCTCGTGTCCAGAGGCACAACCGACAGGCCTTTTCCTAGCACAGCTGGATCCCCCAGAGCACACAGCTGAGAGAAGCGCTGCTCTCTGCAATAAAGAAGACAAAATGCTAATTGTGATCACAGGGCTCGTTCCTGAGCAAGGTGGGGGTCCCTGTGCTCCATTCCCGAGCTGTTTTTCTCTGTGAAAGTGGCAGGATCCTGCTGATCCTTTGCCTTCACACCCCAATTTACTCCTTGGCCATGGAGCAGCACGGCCCAGCCGACTCAATTTCCAGCTCTTATCTCTCCTCGGGCAATCGATAAGGACAGAGAGCACTTCCCTGGGGCTGTGGATACTAAAGGATGGTGGGGTGCTTTGCTACCACTGTGCTGAGCAGGGCAGCACTCRGGTCCTTTCCAAAGATCTAACAGTTAATCCTTTCTAGTGTTCAATGTCTTTATCGGCATCCCCGTGAGATAAATAATAYTATCATTGAGGTTTGGAGGTAGAAGCTTTTAATTTACTTTTCAGAGTTGAGTGGATAAGCAGCATTTGTTCTGTGTTCCAGTAACAGGGTGCAAATGGAAAAATAAATGCTCATTATTTCTTACTTAACTCATTACTCACTTCGTGCTTTTGGAGCAACCTGAAGGGCTGATAACATCACTAGGCTGGAAATTAAAGGGATGGTGTTCCCTCAAAATTTAATATTTTTTTTTAACTTTTTCCAAAGTTTTAACAGACAATGTCTCATCCAGCAAATCAGAGTGCAGAGACTAGAAAGTTTATGGTGGTTCTCACTTTAAAAAGTGTCAGTCACTTCTCCATCAAGGAATCACTGGGTCCTGAAATAGAGATTCTGTCTGAGSAGGACAGAATGGGATTAAATGTATTTCAGTGCACAACATCCATGGAAATGCMTGGGATTGGAAACGCATGGGATTAGAAATGTATGGGATTAGAAATGTATAAAATTAGAAATGTAAATACTATTACGATTTTTTAGACACCGCTTTCAGGCTGAGGCAGAAAACCATCCTCAAAATAATGCCGCAGTTTTTCTCTTAGGTATACACTGCTCGTTCTCTCTGTAAAAGCCTGAAACACTCATCCTTAAACTATTAATCACATTATTTTAATTTCTAATGAGTTCTTATGTGTAGCTGGACATTTGAGCCCTTTAAGAAGAGTGTCTTGCAGATGGAAATCTCTCTACAGAGAGACTGTATCCTCCCTGTGAGCTCCCAGGCTCAGCGTAGCCTGAAAGGAGGCAATAGCTCAGCCTTTGTTCCAGCTGGGTCCTTGACCTCCTTGTTTACAGARCTAATGGGGACAGCAGTTAGTCAGAGTCAAGATGGCATTTCTGAGATGTGAATAATCACACAAGAAAACAGCCCGAAACAGTCGGCACATTCACAGTGCCGGCCTAACCCAGCTACTGGCTCGTTGTGATGTTCAGCCACCACTACTGATCYGGGCAGGAACAGAGACAGTGACCTATAGGAAATATAATCTGTGTCCCATTACCAACGCCCAGAGACATTTCTTTCCTTCTAAAGCCCGAGATTCTCAAAGCCATCCTTCTCAAAAGACCCTCTTTCATGTCGCTTTTATCATCCTGACCTTGTTCTGGTGGGAATTTCCATTCTGTCCTTTGAGACATGCAAATGATGCAAAATTTCGCTCTTCTCTTGCTGCACAAAGATCCAAAGAGTAAAACCCCAGCTTGGGATGTGTTCTGTCTCCCCCAGCCTGTGACCAGCACAGAGTGTGTGCTCCTGGTCACGCTGCACTGGCTGCCCGTTCCCATGGCGGAGTCACAGCTGGCCTGTCCCTGGAGCAGTTGTGCTGCCAAGAAAATGCAGGATAGCAAGATTTGATATATTAACTAGTTATTATATACAGACTTCATTTACAGGACTTGTTTTTGCAGAAGAGTGAATTATGCTGTTTGACAATACAGCCTTTACAAGTGGAAAAATGTGACATTCAAGATGTCAAGCAACCGTCTCGGTGTTTTGCTTGGCAATCAAAGCCCCAGATTACAATCCTTGAGAATTTAATGCACCTCTTCAACAATTCCCTGTAATGCTACTTGAGTGAGCATAAAACACTCTATGTTGAACCACTGTGGCCTGGATTTCCTTAATTATATTGGAATAAGATGAAGATTTCCCCAAAGCACAGCTGTGACTCAAATGCACTCAGCTCTGCCCAGCTAATGGGGTCAAACCCTGTGCAGACATCAGGTTCATAGGTACCATGGCTCAAGGGCTGTGGCCTTAAGCCCAGTGCACTCAGCGGAGTCATAATTATAACACTTAAAGCTATTCCAAAGACTAAACCCACACATTAAGTAAAAATGGCAAGTGTAAAATACTTYAAGGGGAGTATTGTTTGCAAGAGCTCATGGTCTTAAGCTTCAGAATTCATAACATTCAGCTTTTATCACTTTGCACTTGAGTTTTATAAAAAGTTGTGACTTTTTTCATCTTGGGGACAGTAGCACACAGGTAATGAGAGAACAGTGTCTGAGGAGATGATCAAGGCTGTGTTAATCCAAATTTTTGATTCCGCACTCCTTACTATTATTTAATATGGCTTTGAGAAGAGAAGGCTCTGAGGTGACCTTAGAGACCCTTCCAGGGTCTAAAGGGGCTCCAAGAGAGCTGGAGTGGGGCTTTGGACAAGGGCCTGGAGAGACAGGACAAGGGGGAATGGCTTTAAACTGACAGAGAGCAGGGTGAGATTAGAGATTAGGATTCTTGACTGTGAGGGTGGTAAGGCCCCTGCACAGGCTGCCCATAGAAGCTGTGGCTGCCCCATCCCTGGAAGTGCCCAAGGCCAGGCTGGACGAGGCTGGGAGCAACCTGGGATAGTGGAAGGTGTCCCTGCCCATTGCAGGGGGGTGAAATGAGATGAGTTTAAAGGTCCCTTCCAACTCAAACCATTCCATGATTCTGGAATCCTGGATAAGTGAAGGACTTTAACCACCAGTGCTGGGGTACTACACAATGAATAGAATAATAATTTTAGAATAAAGAGTCACAACCACTGCATAAAGAAAAGATTTTTTTTCCTACTGTTTTTAGAGCTTTGATCAAAAAGATACAACCTTATCTAGAAGCCTTGGAAACCACTTCTCTGTTTGTTGGTGGAATCACAGCCCCTTCTAACTTGATTCACAGCCTTAATAAGTTCTGTCATCTGTTCTTCTGAGTCTCACTCCAATGTGCAGAAGAGCCTTATTTTGATTTATCTCTGTAGGAAATGCCAGAATGGGAACTTGTACAGTGCATACAGCAATCGATTCCCTACAACAGTAGGATTACACAAATAAAAGCTATCATTTCCTGAATTTCACAGATGAAGAGAGGAACATCATTCTGTCTACAGAATCTTTTAACTTGTGACATGTATATAAAAATCTTAAATAATTTCCRTAAGAAAAAAGAGCCGTTGCTTCACCCTCAATTTTCCTGTAATTTCAATGCATTTAATTTTCAGAGCAGTTTGATATAAAGGACAGGGACATCAGTGAAATGCTATTATCCATCTGACTTTCTAAGTAGAGCTACAGCCATGAAAGATTACTGGAAATGATGTGGTTAAAGCACTGCAGTACATGTAGAAAATGTAGCAAGTAAGGTCAAACTTGCAAGCAAATTCACATGATAAGGAAGAACTGCTTTGATGATTTTTAAAACACCATAGTCATACTATATTGGGTCATCCACACTAGCTTGAATCTTTTTTAAAGTTATAATAAATTGAAAAATCCAATTTCTTGGATGAAATATTTTTATTTTTAAGTCAAATTCAAGCTTGATTGAAATGTACTTGCAGGATTTGCAAAGTAAGCCAAGTCTGTAAAGCAATCAAGAAATTTCGATGTAGGTAGCTGGAATAGTGTCATCCGTGATCTCCAAGTTCCCAACACAAAGTTTCCTAGCAATGCATGAGGGAGGGGAGCTCCAGGGTTCAGAGTATATGGTAGATATATTCTGTTCTGGTGGAACTAATGCATTTAGTTGCTAAAGCTAAATAGGAAAGTTTAAAGGTGTATTTGAAAATGCATTAACAAACTCCCTACATGCTTTGTTTCTAATCAGAGGAACTTGAAATACAATAATATTACAAATTTTCAAGTGATTTCTGGTGTTTCACCTATTTCTCCTACCAATTAATAACATTATGCTTGCTGCTATGGAAACTCTCATTTAAGCAGAGAACAATGACTACACCAGCAATTTGGATGGGTCTGATCAAACAAAATTCTTGCATCTATTTTTCTGAGCCAAGTCCAGGAGTGGATCTGCATCCATGATCTCAGCCCCTGTTCTGTCTGCAACACAGAGATGATACACACACAAAGCATTTCCTGCAGAATACACCTTGGGAAGCCTGTCAGTACACTGCACTGTGCATACAGTTTCATATCACTATTTGTTTTAAATCCAGCTATCTGTAAACTAAATGGGCATAAATCCCACATTTTGCCCACCAGTGTCTGCTGGCTGCTCCTGGAGGATTTCTGCATGTCAGAGCATAACCAGCATAGTCAGACTTTTCTTCCTGAGAAATAAAAGTATTTTTTCTCTGTTACCTTCTGCTCGAAATGTGATTACCAGGCCAGGGACTCATTGTTATTTTATTGTCTGGCAGCTTTAGAATAAAATTGAGATATTACATATCTGCTTCGTTGAAAGCCTTTGCAAGATTTGGCCTTTGAGGGTGTAAGAAGCTGCGTTTCCCTTGGATCTCTGGCCACAAAGGGCTCTGACCTCTCTCTGCAGCAGCCTCTGTGCTCCGTGCCTTGAAAGGAGGCTGTGGCACAGCATCCTGCAGCCCAGCCCGCAGGGTGCTCCAGGCCAGGCCTGCAGGAAAAAAAAACACCTGGCAGATTTAGGATCTTCCCCACAGAACTGGGGTGGGACGTTAAAACAGAGAGCAGAGAGCTGGGAGAGGGAGGAATTCAGACAGCAGGCTATTTCTGGGTGAAGTGAACTGGAAAGAGCTTTTGTTTCTCGAACAGTTGGTAGAGTCGCAGCTCGCTGGCAGAGAAACCCCAGAGCAGGAGATGAGATTCTGCACAGACGGAAAGCTCATGCAGAATTCCTGTTTTCCACAACGTTCTTGTAGAGAGAGGGGTGAAGGGAATCATCCTCCAAGGAGACCGCAGCTCACTCTTGCAGCTTTGACATGTGCTCTTACTCTTAAATAATATTGCCCTGTTTTCTGTACTATTTTAGGAAGGTGTAAAACAGTTGAAAATGTGGAGTTTTTACTCCTGGACTACCTCCCTGTTGCTTTCATCTCTTTACATGTAGCTGGGGTCCAGCACATACCTCACGTCACAGCAAGTCAGCTTCACTCACTCAGTCTGCAATGGCACCTCAGGAGGCAAAAAACCCCAGTTTCAAATGCAATATCCAAATACCAGCATTGTTTTCCTTGGAGGGGCTACCAAAGGATAAAGCAGTATTAAGTAAATCTTTCATGTCGTCAGAGAAATCCTCATAACATTAGGAATTTGCTGGGACAAAAATATCTATATATTGTTGGAGGGGAATTTTGCTGCTTTTTCACTCTATGTGTAAAAAAAATACTGCTAAAACTTCAGAGAAATGAAAACTTAGTGGAGCTCATGGCAGGTGTGACAGATACACCTTTTACAACAGGATCAACACGGGCTCTTTGCTGCTTTTCACTGTAAAAACTGTTTTAAATTGTCCTGTTGGGTCTAAACCGATTTTCCTCAAACCATGTCTCCAGCTCTGCCATAGCTTTGAAAATGAGACAGCTGGCAAACACCAGGAAATACCTGCTGTGTCCGTGGCTTTCTGGAAGGCTGGCAGCCAACTCCACTGCTAGAAACCCACCTTGCAAAGGCTTCCTTAGGGACTGTGTTGGGATTAGTGAGGAATCCCTCCTGCACTGGGCACATGCCCAGCACAGGCAAGCACTGGTGCAGGAGGGGCATTGAGGGACAGCAAGGTCATTACACCTCCCCACACCTCCCTGTGCCTAATTACTCCTAAGAGAGAGTATCCTTCAGGGAAGAGGCTGGGATGTTTCTCACATCTTCATCACTCCCCAAGGAACCCAAGGCAGGGGAGCCCACATGCAAAGACCATCAATATGTGGGCTTAGCTTGAAATTGCCTGTCACTTGGTGCAGGTAATGGTACAATTACTGGCATCAGTCGACATTAAACTCTGTTTTATGCTGATGCACATTGCTGTAGAAGGATTTCCTCGAGTTTTCCTTAAGGCAGAACATTTCACTTTTCCCTTTAGATACCCTGATTCTAGATGTAAGTCATGCAAAGCYTKYTTTTTTTTTTTTTTTTTTTTTWWAAATCTACCTGCAGTTTCTCTTTCCAGTTATACAACCATTTCCAACTCCTTTCCTCTTTTGCACTCAGACACTTGCTTCAATAACAAGTGCACAATGAGCTCTGTACTGGTCTGAATTTCCTATGAATCCTCAAAGGCAGATTTTCCCACTAAACAGAAGCTCATTTGATTTGATGGCAGGGGATTGGAATGAGATGATCTTTAAGGTCCCTTCCAACCCAAACCATTCTATGATAGCTAAAGAGCTACAGAATCAAGAAGTATGAGATTAATTAGGGTGGAAAAAGTAGATGAGATGACTTTTTTTGTTGCTGTAAAACAACAAAACAAAGTATTGAACAGCCTATTAAAAACATCAAAGTGAATAACTAAGAGTGGGATTCCAGGGAGCATTTATGCTGCCCTTAGATATTGCACATAAGAAAGAAGAGGCTACTGAGAGAGGTGACTGGTGTCTGTAATCCTGAAAAAAAACCCTTAGTAACAAGTAGAAGTGATAAGTAGTACTTAAAAAAGAAATCAGGTGCTGGATCAGTCTTCTAAGTTTTGACAGAAAGGTGAAACTTTTTTTAAATACAAGCTTTTAAAGATCTGACCTCAATACACTTTTATTATACTGGCAGTAATTAATTGTAAGATACATAATCCCCCATCACTAATATGGAAAAGGCTTAGRGAGAATTTCTGATTTAGATGTTCTGTTTGTTTTTATTTCCAAGTAAGACCATGGGAACACATGAGAAATGGACCCTTGGCTGGAAGAGCAGGGCACCTGAACAAATCCTCCCAATTTAGGGCTGGCTCTTGAAAAGAGAAACTTACTTTTTATATTTTTTGGTAATTGGAATCTTCCACCATGATTCCACCTACCATTGAGATAYCTTGCAATGAGGGACTAGAAAGCTTCTACACTAAACAAGAAGTAACACTTTTAGATACTTTTTGTAAAAATTTGGCAAAATTAAAGCTGTATTGATATTTCACCTGTAGTGAAAAACTTTGTCCTATGATGACATGATCTCTGTCTAGATGAAGAATAAGTGAGCTATCATTCATCAGGGCAGTAAAAGACACGGCAGCTGTTGACTCCTCAAGCAAACTCTAAAAATGGTGGTGAGACGTTTCAAGCAGAGGGACTTCACCTGAGAAAGCTGCTCTGGTATTTTGATGGAACCAAACGTGTCTGACTTTAGGATGCAGGGCAGGTACATTTGTTCTGGCAGCCTTTTAATTGAATCACTTCTCTGGCATAGAAGCAGCTCTTGTGTGCAACAGTAATGTAGATTTATGGAAAATAATAAGGTGATCAGCTGCCCTGCAGAGTTATTATTTTGTTTCATTGAAGAAAAAAAAGACACTACGACTAAACTGATGGGTTGATGTATGCAGTGACATGCGGCGCCTGTTTCATAGTTCAGTGGAGTTAATGGGAAAACTCCCATTGCCTTCACTTAGGGATCAGCCAGCAAGTGTATAAACAAGGCAAAACAAAAATTGAGAGAGAAAAAACCCTCATGTCAGGAAAGTGCCAGAACAGGAACCGTTTTATAAATATCCAGATAGTTAAAAGAATTTCTTTTGACTCCATTCTTGTGCTCGTTCCCTGGGTTTCATATKTTGGCAGATTTATTTAAGGCAAGATTAATCACCAAAGCAGCGAATTTAAAATTAATATCCCAGAATATGAAAATAATATAATTAGAATATTAATTTYAAATTTATAATCATGTTTATACATAAATAATTATTAATTTTTTCACTCATCTGCCTCCTGATAATAATCTCATCCTAATAACTATGTCAGACCAGTGGAAGTTCTTCCTTTGACATCGCTGGGCATGGGAACAGACTCTTAACCAGAGATAAAACATCCGACATGACCCAGTGCACCTGAGTCTAGCTGCTTGTGTTTCAAACATCAATCTACAAAACCACTCAACACTTGTATTTTGACCTCTGAAAAAAACAAAACAAACAAACAAACAAACAAAAACAAAAAACCAAAACAAAACAACAACAACAACCACCAAAAAAAACCACAACCAAACACCTAGAAAAGCACTTTAGAGCAATGAATAACAAGAAATTGCATAGGGCAGAAATTAGTTACACGTGTATATTCCCATCTTTTCTGTTAAAATCCCAACTAGACACAGCACTTTGTGTCTTTCCTCTTTTTTGGTTATCAGGCCAGAGACATTTTCAGGAAACCTGACATTTTCAATTTTTCAATTAATACTTCCAAAACTTCCTTTCATGGACACAAAATTATGCTGAAACAGCTGCAAGTGCCAGAAGAATCCAGCTGGCTTCACAAATATGAAACTGTGGTTTTCACCACATAGAGTATCAGCTAAAAAACACCCTTTGTTTAACCACAACCGAAATATCACTTCTCTCTGCTGAAGTAGATGCTACAGTAGCTGCTTTTTCTATGGACCTCTTTTTTTTCTGTACTGAATGGTGATATCAYGTCCTTTTAAACCTACAACTTGAAATTGTGCACCGTCCTTTGAGCCTTTTCATGGGTGAGAAAGTTTCTAACTGGAGAAGGAGCAATCTTGGAGGTTCTCCATCTGTTACTTTAGCTTGCAAAGGTTTTTCCCTTTTTCCCTTCAGAACACACAGAGCACATTTACTGTGAGCTCCAACACTGGATTTGGTTAATCTTTGTACACTTAAATGGGGTAGATAAGACAAATTAAAAAGAGGAAAGTAAACAAGGCAGAAGGGTACTGGGAAGGCTAATGGTGCTCGTGATCCCACTGGAAGAGTTGTACCAATTTCTCTCTTGATATTTTGTCCCAGGTCTCATCCAACAGCCTTGTTTGATGAGCAGGCCAGGGCACAACTGCAGCACTGCGAGAAAGAACTAGGATTGAAGAGCCCTCCTTTTTATTTTCACCCTTCCCCTCTATATCACTGCATGCCTTCTTCATGGAAAAATCCACTTAGGCACATCTAAAATTCCTCCCTGCTCCTTTTTAACTGATTGTGCAGCTGAAACTTCTTTTCTGATGGAGAAAGTCAGGGATGAGCAGTTTCCCAGAGTGCTCTGACATGAAATATTTTTCCCCTCTTCTTTGCCTGTGTAAATGGCAGTAACTATTTGGGATTGACACGTCACCTTAATTTATTACCTGTAACTTTCACACAGTCCAGCACCAGCTAAATTTGGAGATTGACACTTAAGCACTTTGCTTTGTGCAGCAAGTCCTACGACACAATAAGTTCCTGATATTCCTCGTGGCAGAGGAATAATTTCTCTCCCTTTTCATTTGGCTTTTGAGTCCAACTCTGCCATTGATCAGCTCACCAAACTCCGAGTGACTCCAACGCGAGTTCATATATAGCTCACTGGAAAAGTGGGATTTATTAACACTCTGCTGGAGCTCACAGGCTGCTGCTGCCGCCGTATCGATCGGACCCTGTGAAATGGCATGTCTACCCACAGAGATTATGGATATAATCAACTAAGGGGCATCAGGCTGACTGATATTTTTACAAATTTCATATTGCTTGTTATTTTCCTGGGGCCGCGTGTGGGGAAACAAAGGTGCTAACAATGTAGGAGGGAAATAATCTCTAAAAAGGGAATAGAAAATGAACTTACAAAATTAAGTGSCATTTACTCTAGGCAAGAAAAGATTTTATCTGTGTCTTATCAACAGTGCTTTTCAAGGTATGAAGTCCTACAATAGGTATTCTTGGGTTTAGTTTTTTTTTTCCTCCCCTAGTTTTAACCTTTCCAGCCAATCTAGCCCTAAATTATTTTTTTTTTCTGATAAAAAAATCCCAGCTGCCCCATGCCCAGGGTCTACCTAACCGTTCTGGCATTTAGAAACCACGTTTGCTTTCCCATTCAATACTGCCAGGCTCAAGACTTTGGGTGGACTTTAATCAAATGCACATTGCCCTTTGCTTGATCTGAACAATCAGCTCAGAAAATTTCTCATTATGGCTTTTGTAAGAAGAAATAATAGCCTGTCTTCTCGCAAGCAAACACAATTTGAATGAGCAAAATTAATGGCTGTTTCTCTTAATTTTTTCCTCCTACTGATGTGAGAGGTTATACATGAGGTGTAATTACAATAATGTCAAAGTCGCCATGGAAAGAGTTAATCCGCAAGGAAAAATTCCCACCAGGAAAAATAAAATAATCTCTGGTATGCAGATGAACTGTTTACTTGGTAGCTCTTCTGTGATCAAAATGAAACTAAGCTGAACTGCTGAAACAATAAAAGTAAATTGTTACTGGGGCTTTGCAAACCTCAATTAAATAAATATTATGCAGTAAACAACATTCTGGATTTTAATTAGGATAAAACAACTGAAAAAGGAGTTACCAACCAGTTGTGTTATCTCACAGTAACCTTCAAACACTTCTTACAGGAGACTTTATAATAAAGAGGTTTAGCTTAAAAGAAAAAAAAAAAAAAACACAAAAAAACCCACTCTAGTTTTACCAGCATCAAAAAGTCATCTTAATACATACTTCCCCTCCTTAAAAAGTTTCTATAAAACTTTAAATTAGATAAATATSGGTATTGATGGTGGTTTTCTAGTCCAAGCTTTTCAATTACTTTTAAGAAAGCAAAGCATTTTGAAAATAATGTGATCAATTTGTTGCACTTACTCTAACAAAACAAAATCACCATCTAATTATCCAGTCAAACAAAACACGAGTGCTAACTGGGGGGGAACTAATTTTAAATGGCAGGTACCAGAATGGAAATCATGCCTCATTTTGCATTTTTTCTGGTAGGTATAATGCAGTGCAATACAGCATTTTCATTATTCATTTGCTGTTTTTTGTAGTGCTGTGCACTCTGTAACTGAGCTGAATTACTCGCTGAGCTACCAGACCCYGGGATGCCTTTGGCAATGGAGCTAAAGCAGATTTCCACAGAAAGTTAAGGCATGCGATCCACACTCTCCCTCCTCACCAGTCTGTCCCAGCTCTGAAACTGGGTTCCTCCAGCAAACCACGAGTTTTTCATCCCAGAGCGCAGCACAGAGCAGAGAAGCACACACRTTTCCCTATGGCTTCAAGGGGAAAWWAAATGTCTTGTTCAAAAACAAACCYCASCCCTGTCTCCAGCAGGCTGAAGAACATCACCTTCACAAACAAACATATTTATGTGYGTAGACTGTTCAAGAGTCAATTAATGTCAATTAAGCTGTCTTCAAAATGCTGGAATTTCAGCCTTCTTATAAATGTTGTTCCATTAATCAGCAGCGAAACAGCACATTCTCAGTGGAGACAAAGTTATYGGTCTAAAAATGAAAAGTTAAGCTTGTAAAGAAATAGCAATGACATTTGTAGGGGCTGACATTTCTGCTCAACGTGAGCTATTAATTTGCTAATTACTCATGTAACACCATTTCAGTGCATACTTTAAGCAAACGTCTAAATGGAACCTGAAGATTAAAAAACTCGCCCTAAAGGCTTGGATTTCTCCCTTCGTTTTACACTGCAATCTCTGAAGTAAATTAGCAGGTTTTATTTTTGTGTGGCTGATTCAGGAGGGAAAGTGAGAACCTCRGGGGTCAGACCCTGCACTGCCCTGGGGCAACAGTCACCACTGTCCTGTAGTCCCCTCTGTGCCAGCAGAATTTGTATATTTGATTAACCTTTGTGTCCCTGAGAATTCCAGCAGTGTCCAGAAACACAGCTGGGCTTTGCCATTTCTCTCTCTCTCCTTTTTCCATGCTGTTGGAACACCTGCACTCACACCTGGAGTAAGGCAATTGCTCAGGTGCTCTCAGACCTCCTCTGCAGCAGGAGCTCGGGAAGGGGTCGCAGGGTGTAGGTGTCAATACCTTCTGCTGCTGCTTCTTTAGGGGATGATTCCCTTAGTCAGCTTTTAATTCCACTTTATTAAAGAGCCAATGCCTTACAAAACGTCACTACCCCAGACCTTTGCTGCCAAGTAATTTTCACCAACCCAATATCCTAACAGCGAGTGTTCATGTAGAAAAAAACTTTTTTTTTTTTTTTTTCACCAGCAATTGGGAAGTGAAGGATTTTTTCTTCCCCAAGAAAATGACAGAATGGCCTGTACACAGCAGGCCAAAGCATCAGGACAGATGTCCAGTGCCATCTCCAGCTGTTCCTCGGCCAAAACTCACAAGCCATCTCTGCAGGGCTGATTCAAGCCTCACCTGACAACAATCCTCTTGKCTCTCCTTTCGTTCCCTACCTCTCATTTGCCCCTTAACCTCCCAGTATCCTTGATATTTTTTTTCCCCCTACTTAGAGAAAGACAAGTCCCTAAAATATGGTTCTTGTCCTTGTTTTAAAGATCTCCGCAGAGACCTTGGTCACTCGCAAGACCTCAGCAGTTTTGTTCTGTGTTACTCCAAGGACAACTGCTGAAGGTCAAGTTGAAAATTTTCCAGCACCCTCACACACRTATGGCCTTCGCTTCCATATGACCGACAGCTCCCAGGTTCACAGAAAAAAGATTGACAGTTCTGTGATGTGGAACATCAAGCGAAATCCAACCTAAGTCATTTAAAAGGAAATCCATCTTTTAACGCTTCAGTTGGTTGATTTTTCTACCAGCATTACACAAAGCCCAGATCATAGTCAAATTCACAAGTGACATTGGGCCCGTTCCCTTCTCTCTTTGTCCCCAGCTTCTCAATATCCAAACAAGGATAATGTGTGTAAAAAAGAACTGAAAAAGCATCAAGGAGAAATCAGGCACCTCCAAGTCACCCAGCAGGCTGGTACATGGCACTCTCTAGAAATCAGCTCTGCCTAAGCTCCCTGATGACAATAAGCATTAGAAAACCCCTGTTTGGAGGATTTAGAGAGCTTCAACTATTCCTTTTTTTAATTTCTGYCATTCTTTTGAGGAATGCTGTTTCCTGTGTAAATTATTTTCCCCACCAGCAGCCACCTCCCACGGCTCAGGGAGCCTCAGCCCAGCGCTCAGGCAGCCACAGGCTCCTCCAAGCCTCCTGAGAATGGGTGTGTGGGTGACCTTGTGAGGACAGGCAGGCTGMAAGCTATCACTCATCTTCAAATTGAGGGTTTAAAGGGCCATGTTTGACCAGTTTCCTCAGCTACATTCCGTAATGGAAAGTTGATCCAATATATATATGTATACAGGTGCATATATGTGTGAGTGTATCCTCTTCTTACAGAATATTCACATGCAGAAGTTTCAGAACTTTTCTCATGCTCATCCCCAGCCTCATCACCTGCATTTTGACGTTTGGGTTCCCTTAGAGAATGGGATGAGTCTGACCAAAACCTCCTCTTTCCAAGCTATATTCAGCTGGTCTAGGACACCTCCACTGCTGTAAATTCTACTCTAAAGAGAATTATTTCATAAGGCACCAGAAAGCTGAGATATAAGCAAGCTGTGACCAGCTGGCTGATTTCTTTTCCCCAGACTTCTTTGTTGTAGCTAAAAAAAAGCTCAACCAGAAACTGCCTGTTGGGAGTCCTGGAATGCTGAGAGTAACAGCCTCTGCAGAGCAGGATGCACAAACCTTGTTTGGGGAGACAAAGAGGAAAGTAGGTGGGTGTCACATCAAATGCGTATAAACCACCTGGTAAGAAAAAAAAGGTGTTTACAAACTCTAACCTGTGAAAAAATAATGTTTAAGACAAACGTGGTGCCCTTATGTGAAGCAGGAAGGTTGGGAGCCTATGGGTATGGAGAACCAGGAAAGATAAGAGTGTGATTTTGGGAGAGGGGCAGTACAGTTTTATAGGAAACCACCGGAAGCTCACAAAGCTGCACTTAAAAGCTGACTTTCCTTCTCAGTTTCTCAGTAGATGTTGCAGTGACATTTTATTGCCGCTAAGTGAACAGAGGAGCCCTGAATTTACGGTTAAATCACACAGCACAGCAAACATTAATTAATTGATATTTAAATAGTGCACRGAGATCGTAGCAGTTGTACAAGTGGGATATGTGAAGAATTCACTCAAATTTGACATCTGTGGTGTCCTCAGTTCTCTTTGCTGTCCCTGGTAAGGCGAGAGCTGTGATTTTAGTGATACACAATGCCTGGTGTGCTCGTTCCCGTGGCTGGGAGGTTATGGTGGGGATTGTGGCGGCTTTGTTTTCCATGTCACTGCTAGAGGTACTCATGCTCTCCGTGCACAATGAGAGCATGCAGGTGATCTTTTGGTTTTGAAAGTCTCAAGGCATGTATATTTTTATTCAATTTTTCTGAAAGGTCAATATACTACAGATCACTTATCAGTGATCCCTCCTTGCCTAGGTATCATTTGTACACTGTGGCATCAGTTTTCCTGGTTCAACAGTCAGCTCCTAATAAAAGAGGATGACATGTATTAGAAGTAAAGAAAAATAGCTGTAATAATAGCACTCCAATCCTACTTACTTGTCTCTTAACCTCTTTCTTTCAAAGGCTCCCACGCTGCAGTGCTCAGAAGAAAGTTGCCATTGAATTATCCACCGGAAATCTATTGGCATCTATTGCTGCTCTGGTGCAGCAGCATACAGGGCAACAATAACTGATAACACTCCTCGCATCCCTGCCCCTCCTCCGGCTCAAAGTATGGCTCTCCAAATAAAACCTGATGCAGACAGCGAATATTTTTTTAAATTAAGCTCACAGTTGCAGGCAGAAATCAGCTCCATCTGACAGCTCGGCCCCCCAGGACCCCGGCGCTGGCCCACTGCCCCCCTGCTCCTCGCAGCATTGTTCTGGGGAAGCAGCTCTACAAAATTCTCACTGATCATGAAAGGCAAATAAACTAAATCCCAGAAGCAAAGGCAAAAAGCATCAATACAGTTTTCTCCAGCAGCCTACTGCTATTTATACAGGTGACTGTGAACATTCGCACATCAAAAAAAAAAGTGGTATTTTGGCATATCTTCCAGGAGCAATCATCTCCCTAATGGATAGCACGGTAAATATGCTGTCCCTGATGAGGAGAAGAGGCTTGAATCATTACAGCAGCAGTCTGTAATGAAAAGGATGCAGATTCAGTTCCCTGTCAGATTTCCTGATATGAGATTTTTCAGAAATCTCACAGGTACCTTTGGATTTCAGTACAAGGATCTAGGTGGCTTTTAATGCCACAATTAAAATTTCTGCGCTTTTCTTAACTTCGCAGAGGAATTATCAAGATTGATACATTAAAGAACAAGGGATTCATYAGGGAGCTGGCAGAACACAGCTTTGATATCTAAAGTGGATGGAAATTCGGACTGGGTGAACAAACCCTCCAAACTAAACCTGTATTGGTTCCACAAATTATTGATTCAAGGGGGCAGAGGAACAGATGGGGTCTGCTCYCTTTGTAGGGCACAGCAACCATCTAATTGCTGAGTTACACCTCTGTCCCCCAAATTCTCTTTGAGARGGGCCCAGAAAACTTCCCAGCAGAGGGTGATTTGGTCTCTGCATGGCACAATCCCTCAATGGTTTGGGTTGGAAGGGACCTCAAAGACCATCTAGTTCCATCCCCTTGCCATGGGCAGGGACACCTTCCATTAGAGCATGTGGCTCCAATCCCCATCCAACCTGGCCTTGGACACTTCCAAGGATGGGACATCCTTGCTGCTTTCACAGCAGAAGTGGGACAAATACATTCATCCAATATTTTTCATGGACAGGCAAGACAATTTCACAAACATATTTTTTAAAAGCACCTCTTGTGCTGATGGTGCAGCCCAGGCATTCCCACTGCAGTCTGTGCTATCTCATTTCTAAGATTAAGCAGTTAAATAGTCTTGGCCTGAACCTTCTTAATCACACTAATACCACTTTTACAATGGTCTGGGCTGAAAGGTTTAGTATGAAGGACAATCACCCTCCTTTATTACCAGCCAATGCTGAGCCAGTGCATTTAATAGGAAAGTCACTGTGGGCTTTAGAAAGAATAAGATCAGAGTTAGACTCCTGTTGACATGGAAATACTCTGAAAAGTCTGTTCGGAAGTGTCCCAAGCACTGAAGTTCTCTGTATTCCTTATTCATGCCCTAATGAAGTTGCTGCCACAAGTCTGAATTTGGAGCTTTTCTTCCTGTTGAATGTTAGTGTAAAGAATAAATAAGATCGATTGGAGTCATTTTGGCACTAAAAAAAGCCAGTGTACTCCATGTCCTTGCCAGTGCTCCCCTGTGTATCTGACAGGAATAGCTGCAAGGACTGGAGGAGCAGTAACTTTTGGAAAGGACTGTGTCTGCCACAGAAGCACCACATTAAGTAGACCATTTCCAATGAATCCCAAATGCTCATGTTCATTAGCTTTTTGTGAAGTCAGAATACCATGTAAAATGTGCRTTGCACAGCATGACTTGTACTGGTGCCCTAAACGACAAAAGAAGTCAAATGACATTCCCAGATTAAACATTTACAGGGAAAAAAATTATCTGAGCAGAAGAAACATTGTTCTGTAGAACTGCAATCAAACAGAACTGGGAAGGCTACAATGTCTTTACACCAGAGCATGAACTACATTTATCTTAAAATCAGCTAATATCTACTTACTAGACCTTTAAACCAGGGAAAAATGTATTTTGCTATTTAGATAAGCAGCACAATATGAGTTTGGGGACTTTGTTCAGCATGGCATGAGATATTAAACATCAATTGAGTCAGTTATATTATTGAATCAAAATCACAACATTTATCTATTAATTTTTTTTTTTTTTTTTAACCTGAAAGACAGTGCCTTAGATAAATAGTTTTCTTCATGAGTAAGGGATTACAGGAGCACTAAGGCTTTGCTCAGACATGGGAGCCGGTGGCAGTTCCCAGTTCCTGGGACAGATGTGGCAAGGATGAAGCCTCCCCTATCCCCATCCATGCATCCTCTGGCTCGCAGCTAAMGATATTCTCACCATGTGGCCCAGAAGGACCTGCAGCTTGTACACCTGCTGGGAAACTTTGTTCTGTGGCAAGTGTCAGGTATTTCTGCTTTTTATACAGACAAATCAATGTGTCAGACATCAAAGATTTCACAAACACCGCTTTGAATGAGTAAAGAGATTGAGTTCACTAAATGGGATATGACAAACGTCATCGTTGACTGGAACAATTACTGGTTTTCCTCATAGCTTTAGAAAAGGTGACATCTATCTCATAGCTACAAGAAATATTGTTTGCCATGTAGGTGAGCCMGATCAAAGTAAAGAGTGGATTTAAACTGGAATATTCCCTTGTTTTTACTGCTGCAATCACTGTATAAATTTTGCACGTGATGCGCATCAGGATGCTCTTGCCTACCGTGTRCTTGTTGCCAGTTCTTTTTGTTCATTTATATAAAAGTAAAAAATGAACAAAAATATTATCTAACTCACTGGGGAGTTATGAACTGTCACTGTTATTGATAACAACAGGAAATGAGATCTGTGCCTGTTCCCCTTGCTCAGCATCGACGTGGTAAAATCACAAAGCAACTGGAAAACCTGTGTTTGCCTGTGTTTGCAAGCACAAGGCAAGGGACCACTTCCAGCCCCTGCCACCCCAGTGTGACATCTCTGTGGCTCCAGTCACTCCAGCTGATTCACAGTGCAGCAGTCAATCAGACCCCTGTGGAAACTCCTGCTTCATCTTCATTTTCCAGCTCACCAAAGGACTTTGTCTACAGCAGACAAGCAATACATTTTTACATGTCCTGACTCTAATAAAAACACCTCAGTGTTTGCTGAGCTGGTGTCCAGATGTATCACTACACAGTTAGGAAGATGTAAGTCATCTACTTAATCAAATCCTAGGAACAGCCAGGATGCTACATTGGATGGACCACGGCCAAGGACAAATGCTTCAGACAAAGGCAGACTTTGCAAAAGCACATTTAGATGTGATTATAGATAAGAAGTTGCTTTTAGTGTGGCAAATTTACCTACACAAATATTTTCTATTAGTGTTTTTGAAGGAGTTATGAATCTCTCCTAGCAGAAGTCCAGCAGTGGGATTCTCTGTGGAGGGGAGGTAGTGCTGACTACCAGCATGGCCCATTGGCTTCTCCCATCTGGACACCTGAAGGTGCAGGATATCCCCTGTCCTCCCAACAGCCACCAGCATGACAGATCTGGAGCACATCCTGCACATTCCTGCTATGATTCTCCAAGCATCTGTGGGCAACATCTCCGTGGCTCCTGCAGAGCACTGCAAACTTGTCCTGAATTCCACAGGGCGCACACCAGGGAGAGAGCGAGATAAAACACAGGGAAAGGACAGTGGGAACGAGAGGTGTGATTTTGAGAACAGAAGGAAGCCAGCACAGATGAAGGGAGAAAATCCCTGTTGAGTCATMAGGTCACACAACTGTCAGCGTGAAGTGCAAAAAGAGTGGCTGCTGCCCAGGACTAAACACTCCACCCACACAGGGTACTGGCCAAAGAACAGTCCTCAAAACAGYCTTTAAAAGCAGCAATTCCAGGGCCTTGATGCCCTCTTGTTCTCTGGAAGTTACAGAAAACAAAGAGCTGAAGTAATTCTGTTAACTTGCCCTGGACTGCTGAAAATACCTGACAACAAACGATACAAGCTTAAGAGAGAATTTAATGTTTGGTCCCTTTTAGACCTCCATGCTCTTTGCAGCAAATTCTCTTGCCCCTAAAAACATCAGAGAAAAGCACCTTCCCTTGGTTCTGAGGGGCTGATCACCTAAACCAGATTTATGTCAGGCCATGGAGTCAGAGTGACAGAATTGTCCTGTCCTGGAAGGAAATGCTACAGGATAATCTGTGGCAACCCAGGGCAAAAGTCTAAAGATAAAGAGATGCACAAAACCTTCCCTAAAATGTTAGTCCTTTCCCTCCCTTATTTCCTTGACTCACTTGCCTCATGATCCTCCATCAAGCTGAAATCCCACAACGGGAAGAGGATGCTTTGCTTCCAGGCAGAGCTACAACTGTTCCTATCAAGTTTACATCTTGATSAGAGAAAAAAAACACATCCCAAATCCTGCCAGAGGACTCCAGCCTTCAGCTTCCATTTGAAGGTTCCTCGTGGATGTCTCAAACGGTTCTGATGCCCACTGGCTGGGTACGTCTACAAGGATGATACAGCAACAGCACAAGTCCGGGTGTGTGTGGATGCTGCCATCCTGTTTCAGAGGCATCAGTTCTGCACGGCAGAAAAGGAACCACTTTGCCTCAAGTAACATTAAAAAAACCCGAAGCTTGGAAAGCTGTGCTGTCAGACAGCTCTAAGAACACAGCTTTTACCCTTGTGTAAGCACAGCTGAAGAAATGAATCGAGAAACATGGATAAAACGGAACGAGCACTAGAGCCTGGAGATGTTCTCAACTGCTGCCAGCTTCTTACACATGGCCACTCCAGTGAGCACACAGGTACTGAGCTGGGCTACTTTCAGTTAGCAGGGTCTTTGCATCCGAACTACCACTGTCAGCCTGAACTAAGTGCTGAAAACAGTGTGACATGGACTAAGTGCCGTGGTTTCACCCTCTCATAAACCATCCGGCACGCAAATTGCTGTGGATTCACGCGAGCGAGGGGAAAGCTGCAGGTCCAGCATGTGCTGGTGCTGCCCCGATGCTGGAGCTGCAGCACATCCTCTGCCACATCCCCGACAGCCTCGGCCTCACATGAGAGGGTTTTGGGGCTGTACAGTGTCCTCTGACAGCTCCAGCAGCACAAGGCTCTTGGAGGATGATGTGCTGATATTTAGCAGCTTGTTCGGCTGTCCGGCTGGGAAGAAAAGCATTGCTGTTGCTTCTATCTGTACTTCAGCCTTTTGAAATCAAATATTGCCTTTTTTCCTTTCGAATCCAAGTCMCCTCAAAGAGCCCTCAGTTTTCCGTTTCCCATCAAAGCCACAAGGCGCCCAGCGACTCATGCATAAAAATTGGTAACAAACTCATGCTGTGTTTGTGTAGCTACACTTGATGAATGAGGTTAGAGATTTCCAATTTGTAAAGTTATTATTCCATAAGCACAGTTTGCCAGGTAGCAACTGTAAAATTCAGAAATATTTTTTCAGATAAGATCTGATATTCATCTTCATCGCATTTCCATTCTGGCAGAGATTTTCAAGGACCCTACCAGCTATCTCCTCCCAGTGACAGCACCAGGGCTCCACCTACAATGAAGCAAATCCCTACCATCTTTGCAAAAGCACATGTGAATGTGAACTCCACAATAATCCTCGAAAAATGAACACAGTCKATGCAGTGTTAATAAGGCAATTATCACACAAGTGGCACATTTTTTTCTGTGATTTCCTAATTAACATGATTATCAACTGCTCATTATTAAAGCAGTTTCCTATGCTTTGACTTACAGCATATTGTAAACAAATTTAAGATGCCATTTCCTGCTCCATCGTTTACATCACACTGTTAATTCACACTTGCATTTGTTTTTCCTATTTGTTAGTGCATTTCAGAGAAAACTGTACATAATGATGGGGAAGAAAAGCAATATTAGAAACAAAGCCACAAAAAGCAGACTGGTGGACTATTTCCAAATAAATTATGTGCCCAGGGAATTTTTTCACAAATTTGTGTAATCTGGAAAAACTACCTCCTTCTGCATCAGTGTTTTATTTGCCTTTCTCCAACAGATGCTACTGACAGTTTACTAAATGGAGCACTGCTTAATAAATTTAGTGGAGGAAAAAGAACGTTTATTTTCATACAAATTAAATCCTGCATGAACCTAAGTTAACTACAGCATTTGGGGAAAAAAGGCTTCGGTCCAGTAAATGAGCGGGAAAACAGAATTCCTACCCTTTCTGATGTTAACACCAAGCAATTTCCAACACGACACATTCTTCTGGTTTGCTGTTTCCTGTAAATGCCATCCCGTGGCTAAATTTTCCAGAACCAGCAATTTAAATATCCAGCTCTTTGAAATTACATCTCTGTGGTGGTGCAGCTGTCTGCAACCAGGCACAGTATGACTTTGAAATATGCAGTGTTCTGCTAAGTGGTGTCTTTTAAAGGAAAACAACACACCTTTGCACATTCCTTTCTGGCTGACTGTTTAATGTGAGAAGACGTTTCTGACTGAACTTGTGTTGAAGGTTGTGTGAGCATTTAAAGGCTGGGGAAATCGTTTCCTGTAGTATATAACCTGCCCCACCACAGGCTGACTAATGAGTCAGAGAGTGCTGAAACCCTCAGGTCCCATAAACATCCACTAATGAGATGAAACAAGATCTAAAGTGCTCAAATGTTGATAAGTACAGAATGTAGCTCACGATGTACTCTTCACAAATTAGTGAGGGGTTGCTATGACTCCTTAATGAAATGTTATTATGTTTTAAAACTGAAACCAGACATCTGGGGACGGGGGGAGGAAATGGGAGCGAGTGTTTGAACACCGTTGTCTAGGCTTCCTTTCATCAGCCAGCTGAATTTGCTTACTTGTCCTGAATGAGTGGATCCATTTCTTCAGCTGGTGCAGTGCCTTGCAATAAAGCCGAGCAGTGTGTGCTGTCTTCCGCTCCCTGGGAAGTAGAAATCACTGCTATGGGAGAGGAGGCTTCTGTAGGAAAGGCTATACGAGCTGCTCTTTCCCGGCTCTAAAAGTCTCCTGTCCTCCTGCAGCATCCAAAGGATTTGACAAATGCAAACACGCCAATGTATTCAGCACATTCTCAAAATGAACAGTCAGATCTTCAAAAAATTAAATCGGTGCGAATCGCTTGTTTCACGCTAAACTCAGATGGGAAAATATTTATTTTAAAATTCTTTACATGAGGCCATTATAATATCTTTCCTTACTAAACTTGATATATGTGCAGAGATAGATAGATAGATAGATAGATAGACTGGAATACACATAGATACACACACCTGAACACAAACATATATATACAAAATTTAAGTGGCAGACAAGCTACAGCAAGCCCTAGGATTTCTGACCTCCTGGCAAACACTGACTTTTTAAACAGTGCCCAGCACTCACAAAGTTAGCTCCCTCCTGAGTCACAGAGCAATCACTGTATTACCAGCTTGAATAAGAACTAAAYGCTCCAGCCCTGCCGCTGGAGGTGACTCCGAAATCCCTTGCCTGGAGAGCCGCGGGTTAAACTAGAGCCGGGAYGCACACAGGAGCACACTTCCTCCAGTGAATCTTGAAAACATTTCTTTAAATGCCTCCTTTAAAACTTTCTTTTCAGAGGGTGAAGCGAGGGAGGACCACGCTGACAGAGATTAAACGAGCTGACATTCACTCTGYGGCCCTCCAGGACGCGCGGCCTGCTGCTGGCACTGCATATCAACACCGCGCGTGGGCGGCCGGCGTGGCTTTGGGAACCGATCCCATCCTTCCCAACAAACAAGCACACAAATATAAATCCGTTTTAAATCGGATTCAGCTTCAATCGGATCCATTGAATCAATTTAACTCTCCTGCTTGTCTCATCTGCCTTACCTGTGGGGCTCCCTGCTCCCCCATGTGGCTTGAGATCCTACATTGCTATTGCCTCCTCAGGGTCCCTATTTTCCAAACTAAGGGTAGTTTTAATATTTCACACTACCTTCTGCTGGCAATTCTGGTAATAGCTCTTGAGGGGAAAATGTTAAAAATGGAGAATAGAGCCATGCAGTTCAGACGCCTGACAGCTTCTCCTGGCCTTGGCAGGCCTACAAATGGCCCCGGGGCCCGCACCGCAGCCAACAGCATCAGCCCAACCTGCGGGGATGAGTCCAAACCCCTCTGTATCCATCATTCTGGCTGCTGGATCAATTGAACAGATACATCAGAGCAGGGACCCGACCCGCTCCTTAGTGCAGTCAGTGAGATATTTCTTATGTTAATTGCCGAACACAGAATCATAGAATCATTTAGGTTGGAAAAGCCTTCTAAGATCGAGTCCAACCATTCCTCCAGTACTGCCAAGCCCAGCACTAAACCATGTTCCCGAATGCCACCTCTACACATCTTTTAAATCACTCCAGGGATGGGGACTGTACCACKTCCCAAGGAAGCCCATTCCAGTGCCCGAAAACCTTTCAGTGAAGAAATTTTCTCTAACATCCAACCTGAACCTCCCCTGGCACAACCTGAGGCCATTTCCTCGTCGTATCACTTGTTACCTGTCAGAAGAGACCAACTCCACCTCACTACAACCTCCTTTTCAGGAGTTGCAGAAAGCAATAAGGTCCCCTGAGCCTCCTTTTCTCCAGGCTAAACATCCCCAGCTCCCTCAGCTGCTCCTCATTGGACTTGTGCTCCACACCCTTGCCCAGCTCCCTGGCCCTTCTCTGGACACGCTCCAGCCCCTCAGTGTCTTTCTGCTTGGGAGGGGCCCAAAACTGGACACAGCACTCGAGGTGCAGCCTCACCAGTGCCCAGCGCAGTGGGACGGCCACTGCCCTGGTCCTGCTGGCCACACTATTGCTGATACAGGCCAGACGTCCTTGGCCCTTCTGGCCTCAGCTGGCTCATGTTCAGCCTCTGCCGACCACAACTTTCCCTACAAAGACTTGAGCTGGATGTAAAACAAGCAAATGGCTTTTGCTRGACCTTAAAAACTTGAGCATGATTTCATCATTTGAATAAAAATGTGAAATTGTAAAAAACAGTTCTCAACAGGAGATCTCAGGGCTCAACAGGATCCAGCTCTCAATGTCTGCGCGGGAGACCCTCACCCCCAGCATCGCTGACAACACAACATTTCCAGGATGAGTAACACGTCAACACCACAATGGCAGTTCATCTGATGAGACTCAAACATAGACCTTTTTGGGGGAAAAGCTCTCCATGAAGACAAGCACTTCAGTATGCAGACGGAGGAATAAATCTTGTCACTTAAAACTCCTGGTAAAAATAATAGATTGGATTAAAAACAGCTTTACTCTTTACTAATGATACTATTTCCTTCCTCTTATTGCAGTGTTCACATCATACCGTGCTGTGCATGCATTTTGGGCATTTTAAAAGAAGGATAAACAAAAGTGAAGCAAAATTTATGTGTGTAGACATATATATGTATTTATACATAGCCTAATTATCTTTAAGTCATTCAAATACTGATTTCAACAACCTACTGCTAGAAATCCCAGGCTGGTACTACAGTTCTGTAATCAATAGTCCCAGAGTAAGTATTTTACATTCCTACAAGAAAAAAAAATAAATTAAAAGACTCAAAGTGATTTAAAGGGAGTAATTCAGATGATGTATTATGTGATTTCTGTTTATTACTACCTACTCTTTCTGATTTTTAATACCAACATAGAGGTTTCAGGACAAGATTTCCAACCAATTTGGTCTTCTTCCATTTGGCAAACGCGGTGTCTAATGGAGCTTGAAATTAAATCAGCTTTTTTTGGTAATTCCCTCTTTGCAAAATCCCAGCAGTGATGAGGGACTCTCCTGTTCACGGACTGCAGCAGAGGATGCTCAAAAGAAAAGAGCATCTTTCACACAAACCACTGAACTACTCTGTGAGGCTCCAGTCCAGGTCAGTAGAAGCTAACATCTTAAAAATGGATAAAGTGTAATAGTACAGAATACTTTGATTTTTCCTGCAAGTCGAAATGATTGTGATTTATGTCTTTGACTGCCTATGCTGGGACAAATGCAGGTGACAAACAGCCACTATAAATGACAAAGCAGTGGATGTTGTTACCAACTCACTCGCAATGTGACAATATCACCCTGGAAATCCCTGTCTCACTAGATCAGGAGTGCATGCAACTTAATTAAAGAGACTTCTTCAGCTCTTATTGAACATTTCAGTGAGTCAAATAAATGCACTTGCAGGTCTGTTTAAGTTTGTCTTTTTCTTCTTAAGGGTACTTGATCTTTCCCTGCATCTCAGAATCCGTTTGGACAATCTAATCTGCTCAGAGATGAGCACTTATGAAAGCCATGTTTTGAAACGTCTAAGAAACACTTGACAGCCACAACCTGGACTTTTCCTTGTCCATTTGGGAAGTTAAATATGTATTTAAGTTGAAAGTTTYTCATGCTGAGCCTTTAATAGATTTGTCTTCATCCAGATTTTTRGTTTCCACCTCCAAAATCACAGTAATATCTCCATATCTGTACCAGCTACAGCTACACAGRATATTTCAATTTGATTTACAGTCTGGCACTAGGAAAAGTATTTTGCTAATTTTTCCATTTGTTTACTCTGTGCCATCTGTTAATTCTTCATGAATACTTCATTCCACTGCTTCCTACACTGAAAATGTCTCCCCTTTTTCCAGTGTACCCTGTGTTTCAGCATTGAGAAGGGGCTGGGTTTTTCCAGAGCCATCCCTGATGGAACACARTCAGTGTCCTGAACTGATCAGCTGTGCTCTTTCCAACCTTACAAATCTGCTGTAGGGCAGTGACAGATTGACAAAGTCCAAGATTTATGCTCTATTTTCCAAACATTTCCTGGGAGATCACRACCTTGTTGTGGATTTTCTCTGAGGAAAAACTTAGAATTATTAACTTCACATGATATGTAAATATATGGATCAATGCTCCTCTCAGCAGGCGATTGCCAAACTATTCAATGACTGCTTTTTTTGGTACAAAAGACACCRTCAACTCTCTCCTTCCCTGAAAATCTCCTCGTAAATGTCTCTGATGGCAGATCGTTAAATGCTGAGCTGTGGCATTTCCCTGAAGATATAATTATAAAGCTGTGGGAGGAAAAGAGACAACTCTTTAGACCACACTCTTCATTCTTTTATGGCTGTGTAGTTCAGTGGCTAATGTGTATATTGAATTTAATTTAATCACTTCTGTTATTTCTACTAGTTAGATAGCAGCCATTTCATCCAGACATATTATTAAATTATTTATATGGGACTTTCTACTAGCTCAACTTCATTAAGACGGAGTTAAAAGTTTATAAGCTCCAAAATAGTGTGGCTGGCTGAGGTCATGGCAAGAAAGCCGCAGTACAAGAAGATTACATTTCSATGTCGGAATGTAATAGGCCTGTCTATGAGCCAGATGCCTAAAATCCATCGCCACTGGAGATCCAGCACGTGGATACACAGGAATTTCCACAGCAACACGATGGGGAGCCAGAGCCCAGCCACTCTCCAGGGCTCTGTGGCTTCATCAATCAAGTCTCCCCTGGCGTGGCAGATGAGACACGGTGGCTGCATGTAGATGCTGACATTTAGGTTAGTCTCATATTGAATCCCACCCAAACAGCCTGGAGTTGAGGCACCACTTAGGAAGTTTTGAAAAGTTTGTTAGTTAGTTTGTTTGTTTTTCCTGGAAAAGAGTCACATTTTTCACAGAATTTTTCTGGACTTCTTTTTCCTCAATATTTGCTTGAATATTTGCTGAATCCTTGGAGGAGAGTTTGGGTATCGCCACTGCATTCATTTTTGCTAGGGGAATCACAGCCTGGTTTTAGAAGCCTGAAAAGAAGACAGGGATGCTAATCCAGGGCTGCTAATCTAGGGCTGCTAATCCATCCTACTCACTGATACCACACAATTAATGTAACACCAGATTCCCAATCTTACCTATTCAGCCTTCCCACTTGCCCTACATAATCCTTGCTATTGCCTGCTTTCAATCCCTTGTTCCCACTCCCTCAAATCCACAAAGCGCCTCTCAGGTATCCCCTGCAAGGTGAACCCATCTGGTGGGATTCAGGAGGCAGAGCCTGTCCTTGGCACTTGTGGCTGAGCTAAATGAAAGCCCCTTTTCTGAGCATTTTTTAATCCAAAAATGCCATTTATACATGGCGTGAGGCCACTCCTGGCCTTCTGCACCTTGTTCTCCAGAGGTGGGACAGCAGCATGATTAAGGGCCAGGCCAAAGAAGCAGAGTTTGAATGGAATGGGCTGGAAGCTGGTGCAATCAGCTCTCTTCAGCACCGATATCTCCATATGCAACTACCTAAAGTTAAGATTTCTTCCAAAATTACCTCTTTTTAATATGCTGAACTATAAATTGGCTACYTTCAATTGACAATGATTTCATAACYCTCTGTTTATTTCCACTATAGGAGCAATTCAATAATTACCTGTCCCACAGCCACATTCTTCCCATCACACATGAAACATCTAGATAAACTCTATGTGCAAATATCCCCAGAAGTGTGAACTTTGTGTATCAATTTTCCATCCACAGATCATGGGAGCTGTGCAGCAATATTATGGAGCCAACCTATCTTCCTTCCCAAATGTTGTATTGCCGAAGTCAGTCAGGTTTCAGCAGGTTACCAAAACATGATCATAAATTAAATCACTGCGTTTTGGATTTCCAAGACTTAGACATTTTCTAGACATTTAGCTGACTGGGCATGTGGGCAGTTTCAATGAGCTTTAGGTACTACAAGAACTACTATTTTTACAACAGCGAGCTGCAACTATCTTCTTTCAAAAACCTGGCCATCTCCTGCAGCTTCCAGGGAAAAAGCTCCAAAGTTCTTGTTTTTAAATTATACCAAAATATGTCATGGAATATACATAGTCAAAGAGATTATAAGAACAAGGGACATGTGAAAGAGAAAGATATGGAAAGAATAAGGCCTTATCTACCCCAAGTTGTTATTTGACTTAGCATGATTTTAAATTAATCTAAGCTAAACTAGTGGAAAGACTTTGTAAACCTCATAAATCATTTTTACTGCGGTTTAAATCCATTTTTTTAAAAAAAACAGATTAAAGTCGTGGACACAGGAACTCGTTACCACGAGTAACAGATTTGTGCACCACAGGCAATCTGCGCCGAAGTGGAATATGTCACATAAACCGAAATAACACTGTCTGTAGAGATGCTTGTTTCAATTTATCTCAATCACCTAAGCCTGTATGAAATGGAGACCTCCTGTACAAAAAAACCCCCCGAGACCACGAGAGGCAAAGCAACAAATGTGTGAGAAAAGAGCATGGATTGTGTTTCAAATTATACWCTACATGCAGAGAGGTCTGGAGATAAACATTAGTGTAACACAAATTTATAGCTCTGCTGAGGGCTCTCCGTAACATCATAACACCAAAGAACAAAGCTGGAGTGTTTTCTTGCCAAAATGGGATTTTCTAGCACTTTGCTGATTGCTTGTTTTTATAGAACAATCGGTTTATTTGACTTGTTTCGGTCTTCCTGCATTGCAGCTTCTGAGCCTAACCTGCAGGATCAACAGCGTTTCAAAACTTGGTTAAATATTGCCAAGCACATCAAAGATCACTGCAGTCAGCTGAAAAATCACTATTAACCTCCATGATCCTTGGTGTCTGGGCTTACCATGGTGTCTGACATGGAAAGATGCCGCTTTATAAAATGTTTTAGAATCTTGGAAAAAAGAGGCATGAAAATTGAGCTGTTCTCCATCCCAAAGACAGCGTCGTCACATTACAGATAATCACATTTACCATTACAAATGTACAAAAGCAATCAAAGTGAGTTACTTATTTAAGGATCAAAAGTCTTCTGTAAATCTGTGTCACTAAGATTGTGTTAAATTCACACTACTAAGAGTCTTAAGAATGAGCAATTCAGAAGAAACTCAACAAAATGCACATATATCTCAGACTGCTGAATGCTTGCCRTTCATTTCCTCTGCTATTTCTACTCTTACTTTATAAAAAATAYTGATTTACAAATTCTTTTAGCACAGGTGGCTGGTGTTCTTCCTGCTTTCCAATTGCATGACAAGTTGGAAGAATTAGAAACAATTTCYATGACAGTACAGGGCAGTGCCAACGTGTGCCACTGCAAATTTTTCTAAGCAACCTCTTTCCCCCTTTTGCCACAAAACTGCATTGAAAAAAAAAAAAATCACTAGGAATCCCATCAGAGCAGGCTATGTCATAAAAAAAAAGTTTGCAAATATTTTTTCTAACATCCCCCAAACTACAGCTCCAGCCTGACCCCCATTCTCCAGGGAGTTCAACTGGACTTCTTTGCAAAAAGCAGTGTGTATAATTTTTTTCTAAAAGCAAGTAAAATGTTAAGGTCTGGCTCCCCGCCACAAAAGCAGGGACAATGAAAATTAAAAATGACATTCCTGGCTTTTATTCACACTACCAGTTTCTTTCTTGATCTTACGCAGCAGACTTGTTCTGTCACTGACCTTTGTGGTGCTGTAAGAAGAAAGAAATGGTCTGACACAATAAATCATAATGTCACTTTTGCTGTAATTGTATAATACCTGACCGGTTTTTTTTTTCCTTTAATCAAGGTGAAATATAGGGCTACCCTCTCTTTAGTGGGCTCAAATCAACTCTAAATCCCAGTAACAATTAATTTTCTTGTCCTAATCAAATCCCCAGCTGATGTGGGCTTGTTCATGGCCAAATTTAGTTTAACATGATAATACTTGGAAAATTGGGTGTTGGGTACATTCAAAAACAAGCTAAAACTTTGCACTGCTCAAGCCAAGCCTGTCATGGTAACCTGCAGTTATTTTTATGGAAACCCCTTATGTAGGGGTTTAGCCCTCAGGGCTAAACTGTGAGCAACAATTTTGAAGCTCCTTACCTTATTTCTGACTCCCAACTCTGTGGTAACTCCCAGGAAAATTCCACCCTTATGGGGTTAAATGAAGTTGGAAAGGTTGGGACCGGGACTAAGTGTTCTATATCCTTTAACATCTTTGTAAGTGTTTTATTCTATGAATATTTCATACTGAAGAAAAACCTTGTTTGTGCATGCCAGATAAGAAAGGTTTCAAGGATCTGCCATCTAGCCAAGAAAATAAGAAAATCCATCAGAAATCCTTGCCAGGGAGAAAAGAGGAAAATGCAGCTCCAGGAACAAGAGTCAGACACTTGAAAATGTTTCATCCCCCCAAATTTACATCCTTATCCAGCAGAAGAATGTGCTGCTGCTGCTGCACACAACCAAAGCCTGAGATCAATAGTAAGTGGGTAATTAAAAACCTAGTTGTGTTTAAGGGACTTCTGTTGCTTGTTTGATAAGCTCAAAATTGTGTCTCTGTGTTTAAATCTCATGTGTTTATTTAATTATGAAAAGATGAGCAGTATGAGGTAAATTTCCCCTTTCAGCTGCCCCGGGAATTCCTATAGATACTGGCATCCAGGCCTTGGAAAAAGGGGCAGAAGACAATGCTAAAAAACCCCAAAATAATCAGGAGYAGCCGAGAAGAGGTGCAGGGCTAACAGCTGACTTGCACCACAGGCACAGTGAGGTTTCCACAAAGGCACTCCAGGGGGTCAGTTTATAACTCATTTTGCACAGATTATTCTGGCCTTTACTTCCCAAAATTTATTGAAGTGGGTTGGTTTATTTTCAGTCCTGTGAACAGTGCGAGGGTTGCATGAAATSCAAGCTTGCTTGTGTGGGGAAGTAATTAATAGTGAAAAGATGGAGATGCCAGATTGCCTTGGATCTAGGTTAGAAATTATATTTTACTGCAAACTTCTTGCACACAGGACTGAAATCAGCTGTGTGCATGGGAAAGGCTGCTCAGTACTGACAGCTACTCCAGGTCTCATTAATTTGATCCTACAATACTTAAATACTATTGCAGTATTCTTAGATCCCCATCCTAATAAACACAAAACAAATACATTTATACTTATTAGAAAGGGGAGGTGAAGATTTATGGCACATTTTTTGAAAGCTACTTATATATTTGCAAAACCAACAACCCTCGTCATTTTTTTTAATTAATAATGTGTGTCACGGCCTTGATATTTATAGGTACATGATTTTCGCAAGAAAATGTTAATTATATTCAGCAGCCATGAGCAGAATATACAAGAAGCAATTTGTAAATTAAACACAGTAGTTTGGGGTTTCAGGAAATCAGAAGTAAACCGAAATTATATTTAGATTCAAGGATCAAAAAKAGATACTGATTCACTACAGCACAGCAAAACATAATCAACAGATGGCAGAACAGTACTGGACTTGGGGGTTTTTATGTTCTGGTTTTTTTTCTTAGCACACATTAATCTCCATTAGGTTTATAAGACAACAGTGTCAGTGCTTAATAAGGATTTGAGAATAAATTTGTGGTTTTGAAATGTGGTGATTAGAACACCTGAGAAAGAAGGAGGTCAACCCATGCAACTGGTGATTGGCAAAAGAAAGTTTTAACTTAGATATTGGAGTAACAGTCCTAGAAGGCAGGGAGATTCAGAAGAGGGTAAATTGCAATACGAGATTGACTTTTAAATTAAAACCACTGGCACATGAGCAGAGAAAAAACCAGAAGACAAGCCTAATTATTGTTCACATTTCACTAACTTGGGGAAATACAGCAAAAGTGTACAACAAAAAGCTAAGGCCAGGTGCTCTTTGCTCCAGCAGGCCACCCCACGTCACTGTGGCTTTCCATCCATCTGTTGGTGATCCTGGTGCTCTCCAAAGCATTCTGGAGGCCATGTGCAGGACACAGGGGTGAAGTGCTCTCCTGTCTTGAGGACACAAATGCTGTAGGTCCTGGGGTTTGCAAAGTAAATTTCCTGATGTTTAGCAAGGTGGCAACTATCATACTCAAGTTCAGCAAGTGTCTGTATGAGGTTAAAAAAACTGAAGCAAACCTGAAGTCCTGAAACCAAAAAGCTGTTCCACAGCATCATGAACTCAGGGAAGACAAATGGTGCCTGAGAAAGGACCACCAGAGCTAAATCCCTCATCTGACAGTATTAATTGGAAAAAGAAATACAAAAAACAACAACAASAACAACAASAAGAAATAAACTCACCTGCTTTGAACAAACTCACTACCAGAGGAGGAACTGCAGGTAAACTGACCTCAGTAGGAATGAACCAGGTTAATGAAGAGAAACACTTTTTGTCTCCATCTATTGGTCAAAAGCCATTTTAGCTGCTGGTTGGGTATGCATTTTGCAATACTATTCTAGAAATACATCTGTGTAGAAAATACCCCAATATCCCCATCTTTTCTATCTGGTGATGAGCCTTTTTGATGCCCTGCAGCACATTCTCCATCTGCCTGATCAAAGCCTTTTTGTGCAGAATGCAGGTGTCCAACTCCATTATTTGCTTGTAAGGCTGCAATAATGGAGCAGCCCCTGACAAACCACTTTCCTCCCAGAGAAATAAAGTATATGCCTTTACAAAGGGAGAATATTACAGACAAGACCATAAATCGAAGAGGTAGTTTGGGTTTTTAACTAAGCACAGGAGTTAGAATAGCATATTGACAATATCATTTTGATTTCTGGTGACCTGGAAACCAGAATGATTTGGTTTTTTAGGTATTTTGTTTTTTGGTTTTTTTTTTTGGTATAATAAACATAAATGTAAAGGTTTGAACCAAAAAGAAAAGAATTAATGTTTTAGGAATTCTTCAGTCAGGAAAGTGCATCAGCACTTAGGAGAGAAGGTGGAAAGGGAATAAGTAGCTATTTAAATGTGAGCAGCATCCCGTTATTCTTTTTCTCCTTATTTTTTAGCATTAGCTTCCACAATAAAACAACCTGTATATAAGTTAATATTGGCATACTGTCCCTGCTCGGAAAGCATTCCTGCTGCATTACAGAAGGCAGCTGGGCGGCACAGTAAATGTGTCATTTGCTATTTAACATCTCTGTGACCTGGATTTAAATTCAGAGTCACACAAAATGAGACTTCAGTTCCCTCAGAAGACTATTAAGGCACACACAGAGAGACTTGTGAGGCATCCAAAGGCAGCGGGAACGCGCTCCCCGCGCTCGCCCCTGCGGACACACACCCTCAGAGCCCACGGGGGAAGAAGGAACTGCATAATTTTTATTAAAAGGATGCCTTCAGTTTGGAAGAAAAGCACCCAACTACTGTGAATAAATCTTCTGTTTATTTAAAAGTTTACCCACATGGCTTCAACCTCCCCGTGAGAAAAGGCATTTGGTATGATGCTTTATCCCAGAGCCTCATCGCGGAGCTTTGCAGGTCTAATTGTTTTCCTGTCCACAAAGAACAAAAAAGAAAGCTGTGAAAAATTCAAAAATGTTATATTCACTCCCTTAAAGCATCATTACCCACCACCTATTGCATAATGCTCCCAGACTTGCTGGTGCATCTGTGTATAGAATGAACTGCCTGCCTGCCTTACATTTGCAAAGCAGGACAAGTGCTTATGATGAGGCTTGTCTTTAAGTTCAAAACTCACCTTTTTTATTATTTGTACATCTCTCACCTCGAAAAAATTAAAACTTCATCTTTGACATGAGTCARTTTTTTAGGCCCAGTTATTATCTTTTTGAGAACTGGCCCAGCAAGACCTGGAGACCAACACACAGACGAATTGGCATCTCTGTACCATCATACATCACAGGTGATGTGAACCCAGCACCTCTCACCCCACTCCTGTGCCCTCCATCCCCAACCCCACACCAGTCCAGATCCTTGCAGTGATCCTGCTCTTGCCCTGCCTCCAGCTCCAGACTCACATCCTCTGCAACCAGCTACATCCAGCAGCTCTCCTAGTGGAAATTGTCTCTTATTTTTTTAATATTCTTTTTCTTTTTTTTTTTTTTTTTTGGATGGACTTACACAGATCAATTCCTTGGTTCCCTGACTAGCACACAGGAGCCCATGGTGATGTTGGCACAGAGAAGGAGGTACAAAGGTTATCATCTATCCACAGAATTAGATTAAATCTGACCCCCTAGATATGAAACCCAGAAACTCAGCTGAAAGACAGAMTTGTAAAGCTTCCAGGTAAATAATCTCCATAGAGTTTGACTTTTGCCATCRTTTCCTTGAAAAATGGAAACAAATAATTTTGTTTCAGACAGCTGAAGTTTAACCGAAGCATCTCAAATTGTCAATCTAAATCAAATCACTCAATATTAATGTGCACCTGTCTGAACCTCAACGGGGTCTTTTCACTTTCCTTAGAAAACAAAATATTGTGAAGCCTTTCTGAATATAATGACRAGGATGAACTGAGTCGTAAGTAATGCTGAAAGGTTCTTGAGAAGGAGCAATCAAAAACACAGCTATACCTTTCAACACACTTTTATTGGTCCATTTATGCACAAGAGAGATTCAAAGGAGGAATTTAAGCAGGATTTGGACACCTGTCTAACTTGTGACAAGCCGAAATTAACTCCTCAAAAACCCCCTGGACCCCTGATGTCTGTTATCTTGCAAAGTACCGATGGGCCCTGCCAGTCATCGCTCCACCTCATCGCTGCCCTGCCCTGCACTGTTCACTTTTACCATGAACCTCTTAGCCCAAAGTACCTTATTATTATTATTCTTATTATATGAATTGTCTTCTACAGCTCAGGCAGGTCCCAGAGCAGCCRGAGGTCTGAGAGCACCAGACCAGGCTGCACCTCAGCTGTCCTTGTTCCCCACTCCCAGGTATGAAGGCGCCACCTGCACCAACCATCTCACTCTCACTCTCCCACACTGCTTCCCTATTTTATTTTAATAACCATTTCAGAAGGAGACCCTGCCTTCAACCTTTGGCTGTGCCAGGCACTTTCTGCTGGCAGCAGAAGGAGATCCCACACCCACGGACTTCACGTGGACCCAGCAGAGGCTTCTGCATCTCTCCATAGAGTACACACATGTAAGGAGTTAAACCCACATCCTTTTCTATTTACATCCTCAGTTTTATCAGTATTTTGTCACTGTCACCAAGAGTTACACGTGCTAAAACACCTATGAGCCCCAGGTTTCATCAAGGATCTTTTTTTTGGCAGAGTTTCCTTTATTTATCTTATTCCCCTGCAGAAAACTCTAATTGGGATGTTATCCGCTGCTTTATTCAATTCCAACAGGACTCTCCGGGGCTAGGGATAACTATAAATCGAATGCTTCAGAATAAATCAAAGCATAAAATTACATTGTCTCTGGCAAGAAAAGAAGATTTGATTATCTGCATTTTCGTACAAAGAAATTACAGGAGAACTTGCACTGGAGTTTAAAGGCCTGACTTGTTCTCAATTGAAATGTAGAGAGCGAACAGGTTTGTCCCTCCAATCTTATCCTGACAGGAATCAGTTTGAGCTGATTTGTCCCCTCCCTGGTGACAGGGAGGGAATGCAGAGTGCCTGGTATTGCAGGTGTAGCTATTCCCGTCCGCACAAATCGGCAGGGATTTTATGTGTAGCAGGAATTGAATTGTGCACCTCTCCCAAATGATGGGAAAATCACTCCCCATGAAGGTGAGGCTGTGGCAGGAATCGAAGAACAGTACAAAGCACACTAACAATAAAGGTCAGCCTCTCGCTCTGTTTTCTCCAGTGAAAGACTAAACTTGGAGACATGCTGAAAACAGGTAATTGCATTATCTGATGCATATTTTTGGTCTATACAATCTTGTATTTCAAAAATATCATCAAAGGTAAAAATGGGCTATATAAGGATTAGCTATAAAAGTCAGTAGTTAATGATTCACCATAATACATGATTTAGCTGTAAGCTAGGAAAAAAAACCCCATAAAAATAGCTCAAGAAACTAATTTCTTATGCTGTTTCAGGCATACAGATGATTTAAACTCAGGCATTTCCATATTTTTCAGATCCCTGAGCCATGGCATTTGATGAGAAACCGATCTGTTTAGACATTCTCTTTCTAGGGTAAATAACGGCACTTTATGGCACCCTAGAAAAGATTGTGTAGTTCCGTAATTGGTAATTTTGTACAGCTTGCATGAGGTCCCTGTCATTTCACAAATTTCCCAAAGCAACTGCTCTGGCTGGGGCACTATAATTGATTACGGGGAATTGCCGGGAGAGAGAAAGGAGCACACAATCAATTACATTGATAGGAAATTGGTGGGGCCGAAGGGTGGTTTATGGCGGCCACAGCCAAACTCCGAACGGCAGAACAGGTGCCACGCTCGCGTCCTGGGCTCTCTGTAGGGTTACAGAGCATGTAAGGAGTAGTTCTGGATAGAGTGTGCCGGTGCCCCAGCCTGGGGGGGATTTCCAGCAGGACAGCCCAGCTTTCCAGGGAGAGAAAAGCCAGAGCTCAGCATTTTAACGCCTGCATTTCGCTCCATGAGGCTGAACCCCGAATTGTGTCCTTGGCTCTCTGCAGGTGATGCCAGCCCGATACCAGCTTTGCCACTGGTGTCTGCACTCTCCTGTTCCCTTTGTCCGGGGTTACAGCCCTCAGCCACCAGAAAAACTTCTRGAAACACAAGATCTGCTTTCAAATTCCTTAACGCTTCTCTTTGTGAGCGAAGTTGATTTTTAGCCATCGAGTTCTGCTTGTGTCAGATTTATCTCTAAGAGAGCAGAGTGCTTGTGATTTCATGGGCTCAGCTGATGAGGCTCAGACGGACTCAAATGATTTTCCAAGTGCTACAGTGAGAGAGGTTCTATCCTGCCCTTGCTTCACCACAGCAGCTCAAATCCTATAAGGAGTTATTCTGCTTCCCACTTACAGCAAAGGGAAGACTGGACAGATGATATAACAACAAACCCTCAGTCCTCTCCTCATATATTTTGGTCTCCTTCTAGATCCAGTTTTTTCCTGTCTTTTTTCCTGGTTTCTGAAATTTCACCACCTACTACCATTCGTGGTACAAGAACACAAGATTTTCTATACAAATAATAATGTTCAGTCAAATTCATGTCTGACCCTACAGGCAGAAATACTACTACATGTGCCAGAGCATGGCCCAGACTCCTTCCCTTGCCATTGCTGGCAGCCTCATGTGTTAATTGAACCAGCCATAAGACAATTAATGAGCAGAACTAATGAAGAGAAATCCTGATGAAGAAAAAATTCTTACACTTTTTTTTTGGAATATAGAAAGTGTTTATATAATTTTATATATATATATATATATATACACATTTCATATATATCTATATGTGTGTACTTTATACTGGTGTGTCTCAGACTGATGTCAGCAGTAGACATGACAGTTCTTGAACTGAGACCCCACTGTTTTAGTAAACACCACAAAAAACAATCTGAAAGTGCTTGTAATATCAAATTCCTACACTGAAACCTTTTATGTCACTTCAGAGCTTCCCATGAAGACATTAAGCACGGTTACAAAAAACAACAGTCTTCCAGGAACTACACTACAATGCCTCTTTTCCGACACCAGTCTCACCAGAAAATCTCTTTAAGATGTTCGATGTGGTAAAATATGTAAATGACATACAGTTGCTAGGAGATAAAAAACTACATGAACTTGTGAAAACATTGCAATCTGCTGCCTTTGAATCTGCAAGGTCAGCTGTATTTTTCATGATGATAACTTATTTATATTGTCTCCCTGCTAAAAATGAGTTTCCATGCAGGTTACCTCTTCACTTAATACCAGCTGACCTACTGTACCTATAAATTGGTATTTATTACAAGGCTGGTTAACTTCCTCATGGAGTTTACAGCCCTTTAATTACATTTTGCCAGACTAATTAATAAATACACTGTACACTACWCCTGAAACAAGCAAAGGGTTTAAATTCAACACTTCTGTATCCATTTATTTATTTAACCATTTCATTAAATGTTAGATATGTCTCTTTTTAATGAAAAACACTGGACCAGGAGAATGGAAGTGTGGTTTATTGTCCAATTAACAAATCTAGTAGCTTACTCTGTCACTCAATGAATGATAATGCCTGGCTCATAAATCAGGAGGAGAAGTACTTAGGCACAGACCTCCTAATCAATGCTACAAGTATTGGCTGCTCTCCACATAATCCAGCCCTAAATGTGCAGCATGATTTTATTCCAGTAACACATTAACAGAATGTACAACCATTTTGACTTCTGAAAATGGGCTAATGGTGTCGCAGCAAAAAGCATTTGTCCATTTTTTAAAATAAATGTGTCCCAGTGATGAATGTGTTTAGCAATTTTAGTGATGAAGCAGCAACAAGAACTAACTTTGGCCTCACAGTAGAGGCTCTTTCCCCCCTACATTTCAGATGGGATCTCCACCAACCAAGGTGTGCTGGCTGGGGTTCAATTTTCATATGGACCTTGATTGTTCTATGTTTCCATGTATATTCTTGGGATTCCCAGACTTCTATATCTGCATAGGAAGACACTGCTCCTGTGGGCAGCATCAGCTGCTCTGTTTGAACAGTCGAGTGCCAAAACACTGTAGGTCCTTGGGGCAGTGGCCAGAGGCTTTGTAATATCACCATGCCAGAAAGCTTGGAATAAAAACAGCACCTTTTCCACTTCCATCCCCACTAATGACTTCCAGGCATTGTCCTGGTCCRAGGACTTTGCACTGCACTGAGGAAAGATGGCAACATTTCCCTGCTTGTACTTGTTATAAACCTTTTCTGATGTAAAGCTGCTATATTTCGAACGCTCAGAGGGTATTAAACAGGGTGAGTGATAAAAGCATCTCTCGAGAAATATAACAAAACCCCACCAAAAGGCTTCACAAATAGAAGTCTTCCATCTACATTGATAGAAAGCAAAGGGCAGGATCCATGGCTTAGGTCACTTTTTGGTTGACAACCCATTTTTGCTGACGCAGACACGGCGGGGAAACGACGGAACCGGAGACCCCAGCAGAATGACATGTGRTACTGATGTGTCAAACACAAAAGCCTGGTGAATCCAGTAATTTTATAATTTTTTTTTTTTTTTCCCTAAAGTGAGCTCACTTATTTGCTAAGCAGCTTTGCCTGAGCTTTCACAGCTAGAGCTGTGGAGCAACGGTAACTGAATTATGAAAGATCCCCCTGGRGTATTTGAAAGGGTGAGAAGGTTCCAGAGTAGTTGAAGAATAAATCCTAATTCTCATCCAAAAGAGAGAGAATGGGATAATCATGAAAATATTAGCAGAATAAGCATGTTGAATAACAGCCAGAGGATCTCTTACCAAAGTCATCCTAAGTAGGATTGAGGAAACACTTAAATTAATAATATGTGGATTAGCACATTTCAGGATGAAATGGTGTTTATGTACCAAATCTTACTGATCACACAAAATGGAGAAATAGAGGGATTCTGTGTGGAGCTTTTTTTGCAGAAGTTTCTTCACTTCAAGAAATGATCGAGATGTGCAATAATGGAAAATCTCTGAAACAAGAGAAAACAGGTTTGACTCTGTTCYGCTGTACTGTCTACACATGTACTGAAGCATATAATTTAGATTGTTTTAGAAATATAATGGAAATATATTTTTTTTTCCCTATTTTCTTCTCTTCCTGGAAGAAGCAATGCATTTCCTAAGGGAAATAGCTGATGTACTGCCATGGTGATCTTGGCACTACCAGAACAGAACAATCAATGCATGTTATTGTGAGAATTAATGGGAAACAGAAGCACAGAGGAAAGAGATGGATCTGAAACATACCTGAAAAAAATCCTGACAAAGAAAATAGATATACTGTTAAAAAAAAAAAAAAATCAGATTATTGTTGAGATGATGGGAAATGGAATCAGAGAAAATGCTCTGCAGACAAAGCCTCTACCACGGATGAAGGACTGAGCCCTCCTGAAACAGAGGAGGTGTCATGCAGACAGAAAAACTCACCTATAGTTCAGTGAAATAGGAGAACTATGACTTATCATCAGTGGCCAAACACGTATGAGATGAAATACAACCTTCCTGAAGTGTTTGAACAGCTCCAACGCTGTTTGAGTGTTGAGGAATGATCCTATGCATGTGTCTGACCCTTCCAGTCTCAGGCTCTGGTTCAGAGGGCACCGTCATGGATTGCAGTGAACAGCCCGAGCAGTGCATTATTTCAGAGAACTAGAGAGTTCTTGGGAAGGAGATGAGCGTCATTTTGCCTTCTCCAGGCTGTCATTGCCACTCTGCCTTCTCTTAACCCTGCACAGGTATCATCTTGCTGCCTTTTAAAGCATCTCTACTCTCCGGTTGCCAGGTTTGATGGACACGGCTYCAGGATGAAGGTGTGGTGTTACCTCTCTTCTTCAGACTGTTTTTTTATTTATTGAGGTTTGTGAACAATATAACCCACGGGTAGGTGCTTTATTCAGGCACTGGCGTTCACCTCCTGCAGTTCTCAGTCTTGTGACTGGATGCCTGTGAGAAGATGCTAGAGCTGAACATGTTTGGAATTAGCCTGCTTGTTTTTATGGGAGAGCCAAGAAAAAACAGAAGCAGGCAGAATGGTAAAACCAGGAAAAACAAAATCTGCCAAATACATTTTAATGCTTCCCATCGAGAATATCATGAGCAATGAAAGCCAGTGGTCCTGTACAGGTAACATCTTTGTCAAAGGCTTTCAGCAAGGTCTAGTTGGAAGCMTTTTCTCCAGTGCACCAGCACAGGAATCCAACCCACAAATATGAGTGTGCACTGCTCATCGCTGATCACACTGAGGGCACGGATATAAATCAAACCAATAAACAACAGAAGACTCCTCAGACTTTCTGACCTTGTCTACCTCAGTGAGGGCTAAACTGGCTGTAAAATTCATKACTTCACCTGATTTCACAAAACCAKCTTTGCCTTAGCCTGCAAAAGTCTGCAAAATATAAAGATAGAATTTTTGTTTGTCCCCATTTTTTCCACTCAATAATTTAACTTCTGAGATCGAAATTGTCAGTATGTTTAGAACTACAAGGCCTTGCAAAGTTTTATATAATTACTGTACTTTTCTAATCAGGTCATTCACACCAATGAAGCTTTTTTCCTTACTGAATGTACCTTCCAGAGCACGTCTGGTTTTTTTTTCTTATTTTTAAACAAAAGGCAGATTTAATACTTTACCTAAGCAGACTAATTAGTTGGTTAGATGTTTGTAGGCTGACTGCTGAAGGAATAAGTAGATTGCATTTCATTAATCAAAATCAGCTTTAAAACCCTCTTACTCATAAAACATTTACATTTTACAAATCAGCTGATRCATTCACAGACTACCCATCAGAGATTTGCTTGTGCTTATCTAGGATTCTACTTCTTCCCGAGGTTGCTGTGTATCTAATGGATACAATGTGTTCCAGTGACCTCCACAACATAAAAAATGCTGCCCTTGTTTAGACACAAATTGTTTTCCTCTATTTTTCTTGGTGAACATGAAAGTGGTTAACGCACTATCATGCCATGCATAATTTAATGTTATATTTATTATTCTCCTGTTCTGCTTATGTGGACTTGGGGTTGAAAACTTCCATATTTATGTACTGAACTCGAAGATAACACTAGGAAAAAAACATAACACGGGCATATAAAGTAAGAGAAGGTTGTCTTTGAACAATGGCTATAGACTAATATACATGGAACTTTGCAAACATGGGAAAAAAGTTATCAAGGGACTTAAACAGAAGTTTTTCATTAACTGAACTGTAACACCAAGTATTTCCAAAAAGCAAAGGTAGAAAAGGCAAGACTTAAAATGGCAGAATAGTTCAAATGCAGTCAGCACAGTATCAACTGGATTTCCTCTTTGCTTACTAACAGCAGTGCAATGCTCTGCCGCAGACTTCCCAGGAGCCATTTCCCAAATTGCTCGATCTCTCTAAATCTACAAAATGAGAATAATAAAAATTCTTATCTCCTGCTCTAAAAGGCTGTGAAGGTCTCCTGTCAGGTGTTTGTGCAAAGACTTCCACAGTGGCTCTGAGCTCAATTGAAGTCCCTGGGCACTGCTGAAATTTAAATAAAATTATTACTGGCGACTATTRCCAGTGATCACCATCTCGCAAAACTTAACCATCAGATGCCATATGAATGGTCGGTTTGAACGTGGCAATTGTAATTCACCCTATTCCAGAAGTGATTTCCATCTATAATTTATATGGCTATAAAATTTAAATGGCTCAGCCTCTCCTCCTCTGAGTTTGCGATTCACCTGATCGAAAAGACACAGTGTGCCCGACAGTGAAGGGATGCTGTTTCACCTACATAATGGGCTTCTTCCCTTCTTTCCTTCTTTCTTGCCTTCCCAGGGCACAGTTTTACTAGGATTTGGTCCTACTCCTGAGGAGCTGCGCCTCTGCTTTCAAAGGGTGAAGGAGGAAGCAGCATGGGCTTTATCCACAATAGCAGAGGCCAGAATAAGCAGTTGAAAGTTATATCCTAGTGCTACCTGATATATGCACAGTTTCTCCCTCAAAGCCAAGCAAGCCCTGAATTCATTACAATATCATGAGCTTTAAATAAATTAACACCCAGCTTGTGTCAGGACTCTCTGCGTGCTGAGCAATTTGCATTCTGTGCTTCCACGGATGTTTCTTCTTTGCAACTCTCCTGTTGGCAGAAATCAAATCAGGACACGAAAGATTGCACCTAATTCTAATTCTTTACATCTTTTCCTCAAGCTGTACTTAAAACTAATATGAAAATTGTAAATTGAAGTTTTAATAAAAGTTTATATTAGGGCAGAAATTAAATTAAGCAAGCGTGACAGAACGCCCATCGGATTGGACTGAACTTGGCCATCCTAATGGCCTGGGTTAATGATCAGTTCCCCCTCTCCCCAGGCAGCCTGGGTCATGCTCTGAGAATCACAAAGAGTTTGTGACTCTCCAGCAGCACAGAAATCACAAAAATTCAGCCCAGTGATGAATGCTGGAGTATCAATGTCACTGCAGACACTCGGTCCATTCCTGCAGCACACTTTGGTGCAGCCTCAGTGTGAGAAGTACATCTTCCTCTTTCAACCAGCAGTATTTGCTCACAAAGCAGCCCTGGAACACTCCAGTTGTGATTCAGAACTGAACACAYCTTGCTGAAGAATTTTTGTATTTATTGCACTCAGAACTTTCCATTTCAAATGTTTTTTTCCTTGCTGCACCAACTCAGTGCAGACTTGCAGAGAAGAGAGAAAAAAATGCGTGAAGGGTTTTTTACCTGCAGCTCCCTTTATGCATCCCACACTTTGCATGCATGCACAAGCRCATTGATCCTCTGTTTCTTAAACAGACAACCAAATTACCAAAGTACAAAATCACGCAGGTCAGTCTCAGTGTTCTGATGCCTCATCAGGGATATCATGCCCAGCGCTTTACTGATGAAAGAATCACAACTCTCCAAAAAGAAAGAAAAGCCTTCAATTATTCCTAATTTTGGGGACAAAAGTGGTACAAACCTCTCTTGCACATTAAAATAAGAAAGGTATTTAGTGTGAACACTGGTTTCACAGACAGCCCTGTTTCCTATTGCATCATGATCCGTGTGTGCTGGGTGTTCCTCCTGCCCCTCCAGCTTCCACCTGTCAGTGGTAAATTCGGAAAGGAAGGTGCTTTTGTATGCCCTGCCCCCCTCCTTCAATAGCTATAGAACCATAGAATATCCAGAGTTGGAAGGGATCCACAAGGATCATGGAGTCCAACTCCTGAACAGTCCCTGAATGGAACAACTGCCGATTCTTGGTAAAATRCTGCTACTATCAACAAAGTTCTCCCATGGCACTAAAATATCTCCTTGATCATTAAGTCCTGAGGTTTTGGAGAAACATGTCCTGATTTATCTTAGTTTGAATTTAATTGAATTCAGTTATTTATAAACTCTGCTACCTTCTACCCTGATCACACTACTGTACCACGGTCTGTTGATTAAAGATCCGTCTATTGCATAGCAAGGTCATCTCACCCACGGAAGCTGTTTATGTATGGGATGCAAGCTCAGGGCATATTGATCCATAGGATGAAAAGAGATCATAGGGCAAAATGCCCTGACTATTTTTAGTTGGGTTAATTTTTTTTCCCCGCTATCAGATRAAAGGAGACGACTCCTTTAATGCATTGCGCTGGCTCCCTTCCTTTTCAAAGCAAAAGCCGTATATGTCTGTATGTGCTGAAGCTTCCCTGGCGCTTTTGTTCTACTCCARGCTTTGCATTAGTGACACCACGAGAGGATCTGAGTGCTGGCCATGAGGTCACATTGCTGGCCCACGCTCAGGAGCTCTGAAATCACCAGGGTGCCAAGGGGACCTCAGGACACCAAACACCAACGTCCGAAACGCCTGACCCATCCAGCACCACTCTTCTTGTGAACCTCTGACATGGGGTTTTCACGGCTACAAAGTCCAGCACCGTGGTGAAACAACAGCAAGCATTTCCAGCCCCTCACACATTCAGTGCTGGACGTTCAGGGATGGCTCAGCTCGTGATGTTTAAATTGTAGCTAAAAACTATTTGCAAAAGCTACTCAACCATAGGGTGAAGTCATCTAATGGGAAAAAAAGTATATTTAGGAAAAAAAAGCTTCAGCTGTCCCATTTACCTTCTGTTTGCAAATAAAAAAACACTTCAATTTATTTGCTGAAGCATTTCCATAAAATATTAAAAGAACCACTAGCATCAATTTTTCTCCTATTGCATAAAAAAATTTGCAACTTTATACAACTCCAGTTAGAAAGCTTTTATTGCATTTATTTCCATAAGATAAAATCAGAATCTGCTCTCTTTTACAAATCTGATTGCTTTTGCCTTCTGGTCTGCTTTATCTCTTTAATGTTTATTCTTCCAGTCAGCACTTTGCAGTGCTGATTACTTCAGCCTTTTTTTCCCCATTAGACAAAACTTTTTCCCAAGTCACAAGCTCTGAGCTGGGCTTGGCTCTAGTATGAGCTTTCACCTGCATTACAGGGCTGTGCTGCCTTCTGCTCACAAGGAATCTGTTTCTGAAATACCTCACCCTATGTCTCACTCACACAGCAGCATTGCCACTTTTCTCTCTTGTGTTTGAACATCATTTAGATTTGATGGGCAGCAGAGAGACCAATCCCCCAGCCAGACATGTTCGGGGCAGGAGCTGAGGCTCCATGGTTCCCATGTGACAGGACACAGGTGCTGRGTTTGGGACAGGGGGGTTTAAGAAGAGGATTGTCAGCACAGTGTGACTGAACACTTTGTTTGAGGAATTTCACCAATCCCATCATGTCCTGTTTTTCCAACTCCAGTTACCTGCCTGCTTGGGGTTAAGTCTTTGCCCCCTCAAGCCCTGTCCTGCTTCTTATGAAGCCACCAGCTGAAAATAGCCTGAAAAAATGATCCTTGGGAGCAGCTCTGCCACGAATCAGTCAGAAGGAAGAGATACAGAGAAACTTCCAGGTGGAGGAACGCAGAGAGATTGTCATGTCAGCCCTGGGGCTGAGCTGTTTCCAGGCTTTCAGGCAGCTAATGCTGAAGAAGTTTGTTGCAGATATTGTTTTATGCTCTGCAGAAAACCCAGCAGAGGTTTAGATCTCCTGTGAGCACCCTGGTTTAGAGAAGCAGTAAATACTGTTTGAACCTGCACAAAGAAAGAAGTAAAAGAGGAATGACTTATCAACTCTGCTGAGTACCTCAGTATTTCAGTCCGGGGATGGGTGATGCGGAGCTGAAGATGCCATTGCCTTCCTACTAGAGGCTGCTTGCAAATGCTCTGTGCCTTGGGAAAAAGAAAACCCCAYCACTTTCCCACAACCTGTGTCCATCTAGAGCCCTGAGCACAYGAAAAAAAGACTGAAATTGTGTTCAGCACAACTTCACACATAAAACATATGCACATTTTCTGCTCTGGAAGATGCAAAGCAGAACTCCTCTTCCTATTTGTCCTGAACTTTATCTATTGCMGCTATTTAGGGAAACTCTTTCCATGATGAAAGGTTAATTGTTTTTTCTGTTATTAGCCCAAATTATATTATAAAAGTTCTCGAGATGTTAAGAATTAAACCATCTGTGCTTTTCAGGCTTATGCCAACCCACTGCTCTCTCTGCTTGAGGGGGGGAGGAGGATTTGGGAACTACTGTCTGATCTTTGTAAAGCCTGTGGGAAAAAGGCTGGAGATGGATGAAGTGGCTGGTGCCCACTCAGCAGACACAGAGGGGACTGGTGGTACTCGATGGCAATCAGAGGGGTCCCCAAGTTGTGGTAACTGCTCTAGGAAGGGGCTAAGACAAAAGTAAGGAATAAGAAACCTTCTGTCATGCTGCAAGTCTCTGAAACGACAAGAGGCACTACAGAGGAGCTCACTTTGTTTTGTGAGTATAAAAATACCTGGCATTAAGCAGCTGAGCATGCACAAAGGGAAAGTCAAAGAGCATTTCAAATGCTCTGCTAAGTTATGTACAGCAGAGCCTTCTGCATTCATTACAGGACACCTCTTCCCAAGCATCTGCTTATTAGTATAATGACTCTTTAAGTCATTAAAACCCCCAGAGAACAATCCAAGTACATGGCTCCCCTTGCACCTGCAGTGTTAAAATCACGTAGCCTGTGTATATGCAGTATCAAAGCTCTCCCTGAATATCTCAGAAATCATCCCTTGCATCACACAGCCAGTGATCTCAGTGCAGAAGAAACACAATCTCTGAAGGATGTTTTCGTTTGTTTCCATTTTCTCCTTTGTGTGTGTTAGAGCTGCTGCTTCCAGATGGAACACACAGAGTCGTGTTTGACTTTCTGTGAGCTTGACTTTGAAGCTCCCATTCATRCAACAGCCTTACAGAGGGGAAAAAAAATCACTTTGACAAAATTATGCATAAGCAAATTGAAACAAATAGAGGGACGTGGTGAATTGTACCTCAACGGCCCACGACGCTTTGACAGAATCAAATTTACCTACATCCTGTTGTTCAGAAAAGCTCCATTGCCATTATTCTCTGTATTTCTGCCTCTCAGCCCAACTTTGAGCCAGAAGGGATGAGACAATTGAAACACACAGTGTTTCAGTATGCAGCTGGATTAGGCTGCAGCACATTTAGGAGGCAGATGAACTCAACGGCAGAGGCAGAGAGGGGTCCAGGATTTGTGCAGGAATTCGGGGTGAGCTGTGGAAATGCTCTGAGCTCTGCTTTGCTGGTCCTTCTTAGTGGGGAAGGTCCTCCTGTCACGGTGAATCTGGGTGAGGCTGCTCAGTGAGGCTGCCACGACTGGATGTGTTTGTAGGCATGTGATTTAGAAAAAACAGTCAGGGATCAGCTTCTGAGCAATTCAGCCAAATTCCCCCAGCAAAAATCCGCTAAAATAGGAGCCTCTAATCTTTCTGATAATTGCAGAATGAAAAATAGATATGTTTTCTGCTGCAGATTGTGCCAGAACTTGCAATCTGTTCATAAACAGCATAAAGTCATAGGATGGGAAGTTCTGTTATTGTCTCTGCATTGCCCTCTTTCTGTCATAACATTTCCGAACCACTATGAATTTACTAAACACTAAATTCCTGCTCCTCTATTACCATCCATAAAGAGCTTAGCTTCATTATGCAACTGTAATTTTGCTTAATTTTTTGAGACTTCAACATAATTTTCTTCATGCAGAATAAGAGAAGTTATTGAAAATGACAACATCTTAGTTAGGTTGAATGAGCTTATCTCAATCACTCTGCTAGAATTGTAATTTTTGTTGCCTAAAGTGAAAACCTACCTAGTTTCTGTCTAAATTCAAAAGGAAGGAACACTTACTCTTGGTTTCACGTATGGATTTTAGGTAAAATAATGAAACGTTATAGACATGCTCAGATCTTTTCAAATTTAATTTGTGTATGAGCTTATGTATGGAGTAGTATAAGCAAAAATAACTTTATGTACATCTTCTAGCAACTTCTAGGAAAACTTGCAAGTGTTTTTGGAGAAAAAACAAATCTCCACTGTTTCAAAAAAATATTTATTGTAATCAGCTTCTGTTATTTTTCACATAAGCCTGGGGCTGACCCAGCTCATTTGAGGGCGATGGTCTGGGTACACAGGGCACGGTGACAAGGATGAGAGTGTCTTGATCCATCTTTTGGCCAGTTCTGCAGGAGCCACAATTCAGTCTGCCTTGGTCTGCAGGATGTTTTTAAGGTCTTTTATGAATGCTCCATGCCACAGGTAGAGACAGCTCCTCTGTCACAGCCCAGGGTGTGGACTGGCCACAAAAAKGACTGTGGTCTGGGTTTTGATTGAAACCTTGCCTTGAACCTTGAGCCTGCAGCTATGTCAAGCTTTGCTCATAAAGATAGGCATGAGCTGATTAACACAGGCACCTCAGAGTGCCAGTGGAGTGATGTTTATGGGAGAGAGCCTGCCACGAGCGGTGCTGCACGAGCACCCTGCAAGCCTGTACATCTTCCCAAAATCTCGGTGCGGTGTTATTAAACACTCGCCTTCCCCAGAGCAATTCGGCAGCACAGGGCATTTGTCAAAGTGGGATGGGCTTCAGCCAAACAAGTTGCCTCTCAAGCTGGGAAACTTTCCCCGAGCTGTGCTGGGGACATTGAGGTCAATCCCTCAACTCCTCGCAGTGGTGACCACCTCACCTGCCACTGCTGGAACCCAAAAACACAGCGAGTCATTTCAGCAACCAACACACCCAGTTACAGGGAGCTGACACCTCAGGGAGAAGCTGGGTTTTAATGTAATGCAGTGTAAGGATAATAAAGGATTCCTCCTTTATTATCCACTGCTGACAACCAGTACAGGGAAGTGGAATTTTGTTTCTTAAAAGCACTCTGTTCCTGATACTTTCCCCCAAGTCTTTTTATTAGGAGCTACGATTGCTCATTCATTATCATCCCCACAGCACAAGGCAGCACAAGCAAATATCAGCTTTTTGGAACACATACATGTGCAATGTCCTAACAATTCCCAGTGAATAAAGGGAAATGCTGAAAACATGTTTCATAAACAGGGTATTCCCCAAAGTCTTAATGGTTGTCATTTTAGTTTTAACTTGTCCATTAGCAGCTCTTAAAAACTCCTGTGGCTTCATATGCAAAAAGCCTGCAAATGTGTCTCCACAGACAAAATGCTAAAACATTTTGAGCTCGGAAAGAGTCAGAAAGGCAAAAGAGTCACATTCTACAGTGCCAGCCTTTCCATTTGTGCATGTTCACTTTGCTTATAGGACAACATGAGTTTCAGGGCAAAAGGAAAGAGCAAGAAAGACTAAAAGTAGGCTGAGATGTACAAAGCAAGATAAACCACTTCAGTCTAATGAAGCCAGTTGAAAACTTGGGAACTCTTACAAAAAAGAGTCAAATGAAGCCAAACTGTTGCTCTCAGACTCTCTATGCTTGGCATGCCTTTCCCCGCCTCGTCTCCCAGTGGTTTTTAATCTATCAGACTAGATAAGCACTGCTTCCCTGTCTTTAATATATCTTTATTTTTTCTMCTGAAAAAGACAGACAATATATTGTGAGTAAGTAAAGTCTAGAATTTTAACTCCACTCGTCTGCTCTGGTTTTTGAGCTAATGTATTTTGTGTGAGTATCATCTATGACTACGCTGGTAGATTGAGACAAATGACTCTGAGAGCCAACAGAAGGGCTGGATATTGGACCTTCTTTTTCTGTCCCTTGCATCTCTTCAGAGTTCCCCTGAAAATGTGGCAAGAGCTAATTTAAGTGTCTGTAACACACTAGGTTATGTGCAAGGCTGCTCTCCTGCACACTCCTCGAACCTCACAGGGTGGGCAGAGACACTTTGATGTCCTCTGCAATTATTTTGACTGCCTTATAAAAAATTGCTACACTGCAGGAATGCAAGCTTGGCCTCTCAAGTCCATTATGCTTTGAGTGGAACAGTTGCCAGCGGTCAGAATTTGCAAGCAATTAATATAAAGCACTGCGAGGTTCGAGATACCATTACTCTTCCTTCATTAGCCTTAAAAACTTGCCTTTGACAAGGCTGTGGTTGGCAAAATCTGACTTTTAAGAGCTTCTACAGTCCACAATTTAAACTTTTATTATGTTGCTCCAAAGTGCATATTACAGAGACAATACATCCATAACAGGGAGCATCCTAGGATCCTGAAAGGGTTACTGAGTGAGCGTGGGGCTTCGCAGGCTGCATGGCAAAACCCAACAAGTGTAATTAAGACAATCCTGGAATATTGTGCTGGTAGGACATACAAATCTGCCATCTCAGAGAGATGGATGGTTCTGAAGAGACTAGATGAAACCTTCAAAGGTAAAAACTTAAATAAATATGCCTCTTAGTATTTTCCGTATATATTTTATATATATTCCTATATAGAGAGTAGAGTTTCACTTAAATGAGTCCATCATTACCGATACAGAAAAATGCCCTGGGAAGAAAAGCAGGAAAGCACAGAGAACAAACACTTGTCCATTATCCACCCCCATCCCAAGCAGTGGCTGGAACAGATAAAAGCAGCAAAAGATGCCAATATTTCATGCCACGTTCACCCCCAGCTTGTAATTCTGGGACTATTATACTTGCTATGTTCTTGTTAACCTTCTAGAACCAGTATGTCATGATTAATTATTAATGAAGATTGGTTAAAATATGTCCTTTGGGGAGTACAAATACTCTAAAAACTCCATTCCAGTCAGCACACTCCTACTTTGAAGTACATGGATATTTACGACAAGAATTTATGGTACAATTTATAGGTCACCTTGCAAATGGATATACTAGATTTCATTAGTTTATTTTTATTAAGTAATGAAGGCATAGGTTTCAACAGATAGCACAAGCGGCACTGTAGCAATGGTCAGTCACTATGTCGGTGTCAATATTCATCAGGTCTCGTGTCTCACAGAAAGGTGCTGCAGACCCACAAGGAAAACAAATGGATAACAGCTAGTTGAGAAATCTGCATTTATTCCCCAGCTGTTTACTTAAAGGAAGGTCTTCCTCAAAAGGAAAGCATAACACCCAGAGATTTGCAAATCAGAAGAATTCAAAGTCTTATTTATTTTTTGAACCACCAAGTAAAAGGCACCAAGGCTGCAAAGGCTGGCTCTGTGCACAGAGATGCAGAAGAGAGTATCAGGCAGAAAGAGTCAGGAGGAGTGAGCGAAATGCTGATTATTTGACTGACAACAGGGGTGACACTGATGTGTGACCTTGAAATAATGTCCAGAAAGCTCAAATTGCTGAAAGAGCAGTGCAGAGCCTCTGAATGCTACAGTGAGTCTCTGTGCTGCTTCAGAACACAGTTATTGACAGAGGAGAGCATTTTTACATGCAAAATTATTCCCTGCTCTTCTTCCTCAAAGACTTGATGAAAATCTGTGCTACTGCTTGAAACTTACCTACATCCATCCTGGTGCTTCCTGACCCCACAGCCGATTCTGTCCCGTGTTTTCCTCTGCAACAAGTTTTTGCCTGTTAAACATGGTTTATTTACTTTATTTAAACTAACCCAGCGATGGTCTAGCGGTGTTCATCATTACCAAGTGACAGCTCATCCCAATTCCTCACTACCTTTCCCAAAGACACTGAGGTGCTTTGCAGATTTTGCCAGCAGGCATCACTGGATCGCTGGAACGCAGCGCCCATGGAGAGCAGCTTGAACTGGCACAGCAACACTGTGCAACGCTGACAACAACAACAACAACAACAACAACAACAACAACAACAACAGCCTGAGCACACTCCTGATGGCTCTACACAGGCAGAACAACAGCAGGAGTTATTTTTGGATTACCTCTGCAAATATGTTTGTATTATTATGTCCTCCTTTGAGGTGCAGATAGATTATGATCAAAGACAGTGTCGGGCGATTTCTGCCTTTATCCAGGTTTCCATTTCATCACTTATAATAGAGATGTCCATTTGTCCACAGTTGAACAGGGTTTTGTTGAATCACACTAAGGCTGATCAAACCTAGTCTGCAGAGAAGTATTACAGATAATAGATCACTGCCTCCTTCCCCATCCCTGAAGAACTTGATGTTTGAGATAAGAGATTCTCCTCATCTCATCTTAATAATACTTAGCACTTTACAAGCTCTGCTTCAAAGCGTTACACAGACATGAATTGTCACAAAGCCCCAGTGAGACAGCAAGGCATTATCTTCATGTAAAAGATTTTGAAAAAATATATATATAACCCAGACCCAGTGAGCTTTAGTGGCATCTCATGATGGACAGAAACTCCAGGTCAGAGCTGGAATTAGATCGCGGTGCTTCTTCGCTTTATCTTTAATCTCTAAATATAATTTTACCCCATCTGCCTCCTCTGGATATTAAGTATTTATAGAAGTATTGTCTCCTCCTCCCTCTACCCAGATTCTTCATTTTCAACATTACCAGCAYGATAATTACACAAAATTGAACTATTAGCACCAATTTCTATACAAATCTATAAACTGTGAAGCATGGCCTCAGTGTCACGTTGTCTAGAAGAAGAAAAGGGCATGATTTAATTGAATATGACTTTTCTTCTTTATCTAATTCATTTTGTAACAACCTCATGGCACTGGTAATATTTCTTCTCTCTAATAGGTGGACAAAGTGCCGAGTCCTCTGATCCCATCCCTGTTGTTCTCCCCTCTTGCAGCAGTAACGTCTTATAGGATTGAGGCTGCCCAGCCCAACCAGACAGGCAGTCCTCAGGAACTGGAAGCAATCAGAGGAGATCCAGGCTCTCATTCCCACAGCTGGCCCAGTTGGCAGCATCTTGCACCTGGTGCCCTGCCTTGGCCACCGAATTTATTGGCAGTAGGGAAGAGAGCAACAGGATGATACAATTCCCCAGCCATCTGGCTATGGTGCCGATTTTCTTAACCTTGTGTATGCTAAATGGCATAATAAATTTTGAAATAAGACTGTGAGAAGGCTCAGGGGATCCTTTATGGTGACAGGATGAGTCTCTTATAAACAAACACGACCAGCCATGTCTCACATATCTCCACGTACCCGCACCCTGTTATTTCAGCTTTAGGTTTACCAGGTAAGCATCTCCTTGTGTAAACTTCTGTTGTGGCTGCTGTTGTGTAACCCTGCTCTGTGCACTCAGAGCTGCAGCTGTAAAATAAACACATCACTTTGGGAGCTGTAACCACATCATGTACAGAGAGCAGCCTTCTCAGGSAGTCAGGAAACTTGAAAGTAATTTCTGCTTTCCCCACTGATCTGACCCTATTACTTCAGCAGATGAGAAAGCAAGTGGAATGAATTCCCCTGCACGGTGAGACTCTTGTTTTGGGCCAGGGTAAGGTGGGAAGCTGTGCCCTGAATTGTTTTGACTCATCAGTGGCAGAGCCTGCTCACCAGGGGCCCTGCAGCATCCCTGGAGGTGTCACAGTGCCATGGTGCTCCTGGGCATGCATTTCCAAGCTGCCAGGGAGGTGCTCTCAGCACCACCAGCTCAGACATTGAGATCGTGGTAGGCAAGAGGCAGAGAGAGGTGAGAGAGAGATTGGCACACCAGGACAAAGGGAGAAGGTTCTGGGTTTGTTTTAAACTCTGCCACTGACTTTGGCCTTGAGGAAATCACTTAATTCAACTCACTCCATCCCCTACCTCACACACTGATGAGCAGTTTGGGCTAAAAACTCACTTCTAACATTTGCCCACAACACTTTTGGCTGGTGCTTCTTAGAGTGACCTTAATGCTAATAAACAACTTGTCTTCAGAGCAATGAACTGGAAAGAGAAGGAGGTGGAAGAAGTGGTCCCAGTCCCTCCCAGTGACTGTCTCAGTTCAGTTTCTGTACCCCACGACACACACCCTTCTGGGAAACCACCCAGAGCAGACAGGTCATTTTCTGAGAGGATTCTTCTAGAGCAACTGAAGGCAAAAAAAGAGCCTTCCATTCTTTTTACTACTCATTCAGTATTTTAATCTAAATAGAAAAGACCCAAAATCAGGGGCCAATGTCATTTAAAGTCACCCTCTTTTTGTGAAGTGCTTGGGTATGGTCTTGCTCACTGCATCCTGTGAAGAACTGCTGGTCTCAACTTTCCTAATGAAAACATTTTGTTCTTTCCACCACACCACACAGGCCCTAAATTAATTCTGCATTGCAATTATATTTGTAAATTGTCTGAGTTAAGTTTGCAAACTGAACCATCTTACAGGGGAGGAAAAACACACATCTGCAAACCCAGGATTGTTCCATATGGATTTTTCCTTGTTTCTTTCTCTCTTTTTTTTTCTTTTTTGGTTTTCATTATCGAATTCAAAGCTACTGTTCAATGCCGCAGTACTTCACAATTAATTGCAATTAATTAACCTTTGAGAAAACCTGTAAGTTGCTGCTATATGTTCCTTTTTTCCTGGTCTGCTTTTCTTATAAGACTGTTTTGGGGAGATGTTAGGCTAAGGAAGGATTAAGAAATCACGGGTACTAAGGCTGAATACTAATTCATTTCACGTTTCATCTGAATTTCCCAGCTCTTTCTGAAAGCATTTTACCCGCAGAAAGCACAATCATGAAGAAAAATAAAAGAAATCATTTCTTTTTGTTGTTTTCTTTATCTTTCCATAACTAACACACCTTATGGGTTCACAGTATTTCTGTAACTGCTCTTTTCTAGTGAAAGAGCCTAATCAACAAATACAGACTTGATGGAAACCTGGCCAGGAGCAGAGATTTGAGGGAATTGGTGCCATTTACAGATAACAGAGTCCGTGGGCAGAAATCCTGCTCAATGGAGGGCCCAGGACCCCTCTGGAAGTGGGACATGATGACCTTTCCCTGCATCTGTAGTGCCGGTGCGGGACTGCTCTTCAGCAGCACTGCCTGCAGATCCTCAGAACCAACACCTTCCCGAAAATCTGCTGTCCCAGAGCTCACCTGTGTGCACAGCCCAGCACAGGCTCCCACCCCGGGCACACCCTGAGTGGAAACACAGCAAGCGTGAGGCAGCAGAGTCTCTCACGGCGCGGGGGAAGCCTGATTAATCCCATAACGGGTGTTCCCCGACAAACCCTAATCACGATTGGCATTAGCTGGCATCATTACTTACTTCTGCTGTCTGTGATATTCCTCCAGGGGAAAAAAAAGTTTCCTGTTCTTTTCTCTAAAGGCTCAAACCTGCGTGCGTGGTCGCTGTCAGTGTCCACACATGTCAAAAGGTGCAGGGCATTTTCCACRGTACCGGAGGGAAGTGTACAGCATTCCAAGACTCCAGTATTCCCAAGCATCCTCTGCTTTGGTCCATCAACAGACTAGGCTTAGGAAAACAATTTCATTGGAACAGGGGACACTGGAAAAAGATAAGTTTTCGCCATGAGATTGCAAGTGGGGACACTTCTCGTTTTTCTTTCTGAGGGAGGTCTTGGCTTGTGGTGGAACAACGAGAACTTAAGAGCTCCCAGGCATGTTTTTATGTAAATCAGACTTCACGCTTTATGTGAAGACACAWTTTGGAATGTAATTTATTAGCGGGTCATTTTTTTTTCCTTAAAGTTGAGATTCTATTTCATGGAASACTGGCTTTTGTCAAAGCCTTTCTGTGTATCTCAACTTCCACTACTGTTTTACCTCCCTAATATGAACAGAAGGAGATGAAGGCTCATTAACAAGCATAAAGAAATTACAAGAGACAATGCTATCAGTTTTAAATTCACCAGCCATTCCACCTAACCTTTTCAATTATGGTAGCCTGCAAAGGATGCTTCAAAACGCAGGGGAAAACAGTTGCTATATACTCACAGATACACGAAGGAAAAGGAATCCTTTTCYCATGACTGCTGGCATGAGGATTATCCATTATCACAGCTCTGCCTGTTCATGGCATCTCCATGGGGTTTGCCAAAGGTGTGGAACTGATAGGACAAGGTACCCCAAAGTGGAACCCAAAGAATCTTCTGAGCCACATCTCAGCTGTGCTCCCTGGCTTGGAGACTTCATTGCACAACACAGAGTACCAGAAATAAACTACAGGGATAACCTAAGTGGGAGAGAAGTTGCTAAAAGCCCACAGAGCTGAAGCACTGGAGATAGAAAGAATCATAGAATAGTTTGGGTTGGAAGGGCCCTTAAAGATCATCTAGTTCCAACCCATGTCCCACTGCAGGAACACCTATCCCAGGTTCCTCCAAGCCCCATCCAGCCTGACCTTGAACACTTCCAGGCATGGGGCAGCCACAGCTTCTCTGGGCAGCCTGTGCCAGGGCCTCACCACTCTCACAGGGAAGAATTTTTTCCAGTTTTGTTTTTCCAGTTTTCCAGTTCTAGCACATAAACGTCACTTCTCTCTGTAAGCGAAGGGCACTGTCATCGAGGGAGACAGACAAAAGGTGGCTTTAATTTTCAAAACATCTGTCCTGACCTTGTCAATGTATTTGTGCTGCAGCAACAATTAAAAAGCTCTGGTTTGGGATTAGGGCTGGAGTAGGCTAAAAGTGCTGCACAAACAGCGATCCCAGGCAGATGATCCCCACAACAACCATTTCACAACCAAAGCATAAGGTGAGGCAGACACAACAGATGGGTGTAACAAAAGGGTAAAGCTGCACACCACGACAGTGAAATGATGATGATCAGTGCCACAGCCAGCATCCACAGCATGCAAATGCACTTTTCTTATTCAGGATGCTGCAAATACCCCACCAGAGGCAAGTGTGAGGGAAGAACACGAGTGTGAATCTCTAATTGTGGCCAGAGCTCTACAGAGCAGCCAACARAAAGAGAGAGAATTGCTTTAAGAAAAATTGAATAAGACTTAAGGGCAATGATATATAACTAAAGACATAGGAGGTGGCAAAAGGGAGACAATGACAGCACGTGGGTAGTAGGAGAACCCCTTAAAGATGAATAGTTGGTATTTCATGACCCCATTTTCCCCTGCTGTCAGTGTTTCTTCTCCCAGGCGCTCCAGCCCCTGCTATCTGATGTCTTTTATCCAAGAGTTTTTCAGTGGAAAATACACCATTCTTTCAATATTCAGGAGAAAGTTACCACTAATAATAGAAAAGAAAACCTAACTGCTGTAGTATATTGGTTGTCATTCTTTGAGACTCACACGGCACCTGACTAAAAATCCATCTAATAGAGGCGTATTTTAGTCCAAAGGAGACTACAGTGCCATATAATCAGTGTAACTGTGCTTAGAACTCAGTCTGTCAATATGGGCTTTCAAAAAAAGTATTTCCAAGGGCTGCTTTCAGCCTGAAGGCTTTGGCACTTAACTTAATGCTTTTCTGTAGAATTTTTCCAATTGTAGTCCCACAAAGCAGCCTTCAGATGTATAAAGCACACGATCATCCACATGCACCTGTGGGGGGCTGGTTCCAGGGACTGCAGTTATGATCTGGGGGGGGAAATCCACATTTCACTGTTTTTTAAATAAATGATATCATCTTTACCCTATAACAGCCATTCTCTTATCCTGCACACATCAAAATGCCACGTACACAGCAGAAAACAGAACCACCCATCAAGTGGATGGTGCTGATTTCCATTTCTTACACATCTCACCTTTAGATATGTGTAACTGCCTYTGCTCTACCAACACCTACTGCCCTGCATGTTTCAAAACACCCTTCTAACCTGCATTTATAGCAGATGAGATGACATCTCATGTCTTCAAATGTCAAGTTTTCTGCATATTTTGGAAAAGGAGGTATCCCTGTACAGCTAACTCTTCACAAACCCTGGAAAAGGAAGTGCAACGTGGGGTTTGATGAGAGGCAGGAAAACCATTGCCATCCACAGACATCTGCAGCCTTTCCAGCAGCACAATTATTCCCTGTCTTAAAAATCCACCAGCTCTTTTCCGGTGTGATTCCACTCAGGCGTGCGTTCCCCAGCTAGTTTGTTTTTCCTGTATCAAATTCACACTTCTTAAATGTCTGGTGTGGGGATTTTTTGAGGCATGTGCTGCATGATTAACTTTATCAAAACAGAAATCCACTGCTGTAGAGAGCACCTTCACTTGTATCTTCTGTTCAGTTAATGAATTGTGAACAAGGGAGGAATTTCATAATCAGGAGTGGTTCCAATTTTTCCATAACACCTACTACAAACAAATTACAGTCAAGTGGCTGCTTTCAGACCATTTAAGACAAGAGCTGAAGCCYGCTGAAAATTAGTGAGCATCCTTCCACCGGMTCTGGGCACAGCAGAGAGGACAGGGGAAGGCAGAGAAGCGGCCACTGGCCATAATGGTGGTGTCCAAGCCAGGTAGAGGGAACTTGATGTTGAATACGTCTCAGCTCCCAGCAGCTGACAGCTTGGGAGCACAATCTCCTGTGGCCTCTCACTGGCACTGTATTGATAATAATTGACATGYATTGGTCCAACATGAAATGCTGAAGGGTAGAGTTTATTTCTGGCAAAGCGGCATTTAGCTTTGGAAAACACAGATATAATTTCATGCATCTTTTCTATCTGTAAGGATGTGAATACAAAGGGGAGATTCACTTAGTGCCCATCTCTAAAAGAGAAAAAGAAGAATCATCTCAGTCATTCAGTAGGAAAATGCTGTTTCTGTACCACCTACTCAGCCTGTATCTGTCGCTCTCTGTACCTGMACTCAGCCACCTACTGTCACCAGCCTGTGGGTGACCTCGTGGTTGTCCACAGCCAGATTTCCCCCCTCCCCATACTCCCCACGTGCCCCCCAACCCAGCACAGAGGGGCAGGCAGTCCATGACGCCTCCCTGCCTCCGAGCCCGACCTGCCCCAGAGGAGGATCCAACGCTCCCTGTTCATCCCAGAAATCACTCCTTGGAACCCTCCTCTCGGCCGGAACGGAGCCYTGTGGAGACGCACAGCCAGAGGTTAAAGCACCTGGGCTGGGAGTCTGAGGACACTTTTATACAAAGACCTGCCTCGTGCCTTGGGGCAGCACCATGAGCTCTGCACCTCTGCCATGTGCTTCTGCAGAAGCTGATAAAATGCCCCATAGCTGCTCCGACAGCCACTGGCCACGATGAGCTTGACATCAGCACAAACAGCACCAGGGTCCAGGTGAGGGGATCGTGAGTTATCCTCTCAGCTCTCCCACTGACTGCCCGTGCTGTTTCTCTGCTCTAATTCTCAATAACCAAGGGCCCTCGCCCCTGCCAGGGCCCAGATCGCTGTAATTCACCAAATGTGCAGCTGCAGTGATGAGGGGGTGGGCAGGTCATGGGAGGCAGACCTGGAGCAGAGTCCTCACTGCTGCCAGGGAGACTCACATCATGCCCGTCTGCTCTTCCAGGAGCTGACAGAAGACGATAAGATCACTGCAGGGCCGTGGAGCTGGCTGGCAGGTCAGCCCATCAGCGCCAAACGAGGGCACGGAAGGAGGTCCAACAGCGCCTTTTTTTTGCACTGTACTTGACATCTGAGATTTTAATATTCATTCACTAATATTTATGCAATCTGGAACAACATAAATGATGTTACCTTGCACTGGGTGAAAGTCCCAGAGGGTAGAAGGCGGACTACAGTGAATGCTGTCTAATCACCCAATTAGTGAAAAATTGTATTTAAATGAATTTGATGAACCAGGTGAGGTGTCAAAAGGAGTGTAAGATGCAAAACGAGCAACAAGGAGGTGAAACTGTAAGTTCATGGATCTTATCACATGCTGAAGAACTTGTCCTATGCCACGGTTGATGAAATTAAAGAGGACAGCACAGGAGTTGTTATTCTGTTTATAGCAAGTGCGAGCCTGCTTAGGATGGCTTTAGACCAGTCACGATTCGACCCAAAAATTGCATCCCTACAGTGAAGATGCCTCTTTTTCGAATGGTCAGCAATAAAATTAATTAGAGAAATCAGGGTTCTCAGAAGCTTCTGCCTGTTTGAATGCAAAGGCTTGAGTCCAACCCAAGCAATTAGGCAGCAACAGGCATTGCCATCAAACAGGTAATTCCCGACTCTGATAGGAAATAAGTTGTTTTTTTTTTTTTTAAATTAACTTGTGAGTACTTTCTCTTATTTGCAGAATTTAGTAGCAGATAACTCATGAGGGTAAGTTTTAAGCAGAGACTAGACAGCCACAAAAAGCACTACCAAGATGCAACGTGAACCATTCCACACTCCTTGGTTTGCAAAAGTACAGCCAAGTCCTGGTAGGATGATTAAGGAGGAGGAAATTAAAAAGAGCTTGGCCTGTTTAGCCTAGCAAAAATGAAGTCTGAGAGGGGATACAATTATTCTTTATAGGTGCATTTGGAAGTAAACAGCAGGGAGGGAGAAGAATTATTTAACTTTGAAGGCTGACACTCGTACAAGACCGAGTGGCCATAAACTGTTCATGAATAAATTTAGACTGGAATTTAGGAGATTTCTGACAATTTGCAGACTTCCCAAACAAGGTGATACAGGCAAATTGATTTGAAAGAAAGCTTGATACATTCCTAGGAAAAAATAACATAGAGCAGAGATGATCTTGGAGGCAGAAATTAAAGTTTTCAATAGAGGATTCAGGAGTCTGATTTGTTGTGATTGTTGAGATTTGTCTAAAACAGACTTCAAAGCCTCGTGTGACCCTTTACATGGATGTCCCTGAGAGTTTGATTTTCTTGACCACACCAGACAGCTGCTCCGAGTATCAAATGTTCAGGATCAAGGAACAGTTTTCAAGGTGAAATGCTGTTTCTGGGATGAAAGTGACAGGTTAGTTTTGGAAGTCATGTTTCCTGGGATTTAGTAATCCTACTTTCTATCCTTGCAAAGACATGCTTTCCTCTACTGTGTAAAGAATTTTCCTGCTTTTAGTGATAAATAAAAGCAGACTGGACAGTTGTGTATTGGCCATTTGTGGAACAAATATAGATTGGGTTTTTTTATGGTTACATGCACATTTTTCACAAAAATGTTAATTAATATATGGAGCCGAGTAATAGTGGCCAGTGCTACACTTGCCAGCAACAAATTGTACGATCTAACAGCTCATTTACTTTGATCCCGTGCTCTGTTCCTTGCTCATTTTTGGATACAAATTATATGTGAAAACCAAGTTTTCTTCCACAAAAAAGGCTGYATGTAGGATGTTCACTCTAAGTACTTCTAAGCAACCCCGTGTTTTAAATTAACTGACAAGCCCTTTAACTACCTCCTGTAAAGGCTTGCCAGACAACCACTAAGGTTTTTCCAAAGACTGACCACAATACAGTACATTTTTTAATTACGAAATACAAAAATCAAATCATAAAGGGATGCATTTGCGAAGCCGCATGGTTGGTTTTTTTTTTGCAAGCTCAGTACAGGTTTTGATCTCACGATTTCACACATTTGTTCAAACATATGCTTTTTCCTAATATTCCCTCATCCCTCCTAAACCCAGCACGTTTCACCAAAACATCTTTAAATATTTTTGCATACCCCTGCACTAAACCTGTTTTCTTTTCCAGCGCGTTTCAACACGGGCCACTGCCACAGCGAGGATTTTTGTGCAATCCATCAATCTCCCTACGTTATGAACATCAGTAACGACAGAAGAACCTTCCTGGAATTTTTCTTGCTTATTTGGAGAGGGGAATTGATGAATCTCATGATGTGTTCGAGCACAGCGTTCAGGGATTGATTAAGGCAGCCAGACAGAGGAGGCTGACTCAGGTCCGCGATACCCCCCGCCAACCCGTGGAAGGGCTCGAGGACTCTTCCTCWCCCGGTGGAAATTCTGGCTGAAATTGATGGGTTATTCTAATTTATACAACACGAGATCCCTCTGTAATCAAACCTGAATGGAGAAAAAAACAAGCAAAGAAGAAACTTGGCGAGAAGGAGAGTGACATTGACTCTGCGCCGCTCTCTCCTCCGGGGAGAAAGGGCCGAAGGAGCCTCCTACGCCCGCGTGTGCTGGGTGTAACACCCATCCGTCTTCCCAGATTCGCACAGCCAACCTCTGGAAGCCTCGTTCTTGCCTTTCTCCCCTCTTTTATTCCTCCTATTTAAGAAGCAGGGAGGCACGCAATGCTGGCGATGACTCCGCCGTCCCCCGCGCGGCACGCTCGGCAGCTATCAATGTCAGCCGCGCGCGCTCAAGGACTGCGGCGCACACACCGAGGAATGTGTCTCCTGGCAGGATCTAAATATAAAATTATCCATCCAGCTAAAAAGTGTGTTAGCACATCGATAGCAGAACCTGGCTTTTGCACCTACTAATATATAGGGTAAGATTAGATGCTGTGACTTAAAAATTATAAAATAAATAAAATAAATTTTATTATATAAATATATAATATTTATATAATATAATATATAATATTTATATAATATTTATATAATATTTATATAATAATTATATATATAATTATAAAATAAATAAAACTGCAGGTTTTATTTACGTGTGACTGGGAAGTACACAGACTTCTATTCTTTTTAGCACTGTAGCCTAGAAATTCAGAATAGAGTACAAGAAAAGAGGGGGGAAAGATGAGTTATAGTTCTAACTTTTGTTTCAAATGAGGTACAAATGGATATCAGTCTCTCATCTGGGATACGAAAGGAAATAAACCCAACATCATTTACTATCCACTGTAGGAGAAACAAACTCAATGCAGCAGTAACAACATTAAAACTGCAACATGTTCCAAGGCCTTATCATTTCAGAAAGTGCCTCCCTTTCAAGTGTCAGCCCTCCAGCACTCTGGGTCCTTATACCACGTTGTTATTACCAACCTCTGATTCTCCTGGATTCGGGAGCACGATAAAGGAGCTAATTAAGTAACAACAGATCCATAGATTTTTTCCTGCCATCGTGTTAAAGACGTGACATCACAGCATCACTGTCTAAATATGCACAGGGAAGAGCCTCATCTCCCTGGCCCTGCGCACTCAGTGGGGAGCAGGGATGGACCTCCAGAGGACAGGCACCCCCAATTCCCTAGGGAGGATGACAGGGAGGTGGAAAACGGGAGCGTTGTTCTGCCTGCCTGAATAGGAGCAGACACACCAGGTTTTATTTTTTTACCCAATCCTATTGCATCGTTTTAGTTTCATTAATATTAAATACCTAATAAGCCAAAAAGTAGTAGTAGAGACTCATTTACTTTAAAATAACCACTTTAATAGTTTCTCTCATTCTACATAATTATAAAATTATTCCTATAAAGATGTATTTGAAGCTGTTGTGATTACCAAGCTTTCAGAAAGCCCTAAGCATAAAATCATAGACTGGTTTGAGTTTGGGGGGACCATAAAGAGCTTCTAGTTCCAACCCCGCTGCCACGGGCAGGGACACCTTCCACTATCCCAGGTTGCTCCAAGCCCCATCCAACCTGGCCTTGGACACTGCCAGGGATGGGGCAGCCACAGCTTCTCTGGGTGACCTGTGCCAGGGCCTCACCACCCTCACAGGGAAAAATTTCTTCCCAATATCCCATCTAACCCCACCCTTTGTCATTTTAAATCCATTTCCCCTTGTCACTCCAGACCCTTGTCCAAGGTCCCTCTCCAGGTCTCTTGGAGCCCCTTTAGGCACTTGAAGGGGCTCCAAGGTGTCCCTGGAGCCTCCTCTTCTCCAGGCTGAACAACCCAACTATCTCAGCCGGGCTCCAGAGCAGAGGGGTCCAGCCCTTGGAGCATCTCCATGGCCTCCTCTGGACTCACCCCAGCAGCTCCACGTCCTTCTTCTATTGATGGCCTCAGAACCGGACACAGCACTGCAGGCAGGGTCTCATGAGAGCAGAATGGTTATCATCCAGACATAACTACTCAGCAGTAGGTAATCCATGCTCAGAACTCAGATTTTCTCACAGGACACTAGCTCTCAGGAGACAGTCTCCCGAAAAAAAACCTGCCAGCTATCCAAATCCCAGCAATCCATCAGTTATTCCAATACTACAAACTCCCTTCCATCACTAAAATGTTGCTGTGACACACTGATAGAAACTGCATGCTTTTCAGTTGCCTATTAATATCGTATCACAGACAAAAAGGCATTAATCTAGAAACGGTTTCAAATGGGTAGGACTATGGGATCTGAACTAATGATTCATAAAATCATTTGCAGCTATTAGACTACAAGGATAAGTGCAGCTAGTGCTTTTATTTCAGTGCTTGGTGTGGCACCATCAATTTAAAATCTATCTCGTCTGCTGTGATGGATTTATGTGTGCAGTGGAACCCAGAGCAGCCTTGTCAGGGTTTTAAAATCTAGATTGCTATATACAATTACAGGTGTCACAATACGAGATAACAATCGGAGGCGCCGAGAGGAAAACTCCAAAAATTCCCCTGCACGCCACGCGGGAAGGCAGCTGTTTAATATTCCTGCATCACCCCGTGATTATTTCACTTGATGGAAGTGATGTATTTTTACATAACTTGATCTAAGGCTACATCCCTCAYGAAAATGATCTGCAGCCTTGAAATCCCCGGGGATAAGGAAAAGTGAGAGGGATATTTTTAACGGGCAGATGTCATTGCCGTGGACGTTTCACCAGCTGTCAATACAGAACGTGTCGGCTGGGCTCTGTCTTGGAAAAACAGTTGAAAAGACCTCAGTTGGCAGATGTTTTCATTCTTAACCTTTTTCTGGAGTAGCAGAAAGGCAGAAATATGCAGTGCTAGGCATAACTAGCAGCAGTCACGTTATGGAGGTGAAAGCAGTCACCGAGCTGAAAGGAACGAGCTGGTTGGAGGACAAACCTCTCAGAGGACACACCAGGGTCCCTCTGGGCGCAGGTTGGGTCTTTGAGACCTCACAGCACTTTGCTCCCCCTCCCCAGTGCAACCTGACAGCAGCACCTCATTTCTATCTGTATAATAAATTAGATTAAATGGCTGGGGTGCCGGGAGACCCCAGAGCCCGAGGGATTGCCAACCTGATGAAGACTTTATTTTTAAGTCACTAAGAGACATCCAATCATGGGAAGAGTAATGAAGAAATCATAATTGTCTGGAGACCACCTGGGGCTGACAGACACGTTCAATCCATTTTTCTGTAGGACAGACGTGTGAAACACAACACACAATACAAAATACACAGTTATCTGGGGCAAGGGCAACCTGTCCCAGGGAGGATTGAAGGGGCAGAGGGAGACATGARTCATTTCAGCCTTTTCAAAGAAATGGCCACCCAACCCAACAGCTAAGGCAGTCACTACAGGAAGATCACTCGAGCCCCTTCTTACAAGGGCCCTCACCAGGGTTTGGGGTTTTTGGGGCTGTTCATATTCTCTGGCACTTCTTTGTGCTGAGGATGCTGAAAAAAATAAGCTCCAGTGAGGACAGAGAGCRTATGTCTGGCAGTATGAAAACTGCAAATGTGCTTTCTGAGGACTTTCATTCAGCAATGTTTAAACTTAATTAAATTATTTGTATTGTGCAATTAATTATGCTAAACTGCCTAAGCCTTGAATGAATGTACTTTGCCTTTTAATCTAAATAAAACACATGCATGGAAAACCAGCAACAGCAGAGAAGTCCACAGCTGCTGCCAAGACCAGCAGAATTTGAAACTCACGTGGTCTTTCAGGAGCACTGCTGAAAAAACAAACAAACCAGGGAAAAAACTCAAACTGCTAGGAAAGGAGAAAGTGCATATGACATTTTGTCAGGATAAAAAACACCTTGTTATTCGGTCACCAGGAGAAATTAAATGGTCTTTACCAGAACTTTCGAGCTGCCCAGAAAGTTTTTTCCACTGTCAGTTCAAGAAATAGTAAGAAAACAAAAGCTTCTTTTGAGGTTCATCATCTTTGTCCCTYACATCTTGCCCAGGGAAGAAAACCCGAAAGGTCAGAGCCACTGAGCTGCCTGCTTCGACCAGCTGGTCTGCTGGGAAGGAGCCATCAGTGGTTCAGAGCTCTGTAACAAAGGACTCGGTGCTTACTTTGGGAGCAAGGAAAGATTTGGGAAGTCTCCTCTTTTTTTTGAATGAGAGGAATGAATCAGCCTATGCAGGTCTGTACCYGATTTGAAATTACAGAAGAGCTTTATACACACACAACCTCATTAGCCTCTTACAAGAGTAGCTGTCATTTTTATTCCAATATTATGACTGTAATGCTGAGGCTGGTTAATGCTTCAGATATTTAATCACAGAGTACAAACCATAATTGTTCTGTTTCTAATATGTCTCTGACCTCTGTCCTCCAGTGATAAACTGTGTGATGGGTTTTCAAAATACATAAATGTGTGCCGATTTTCACAGACATTTACTTAAAAATAAGTATYTGAAAATATTTTAAGAACTTACATTAAGCATTTCTATTAAGACAAAAATACTGCAAGGTTTTGAGCTATACACGGAGACATCTTTTCAAAATTTTTAAGACTACTGGGAAAGAAACAGAAGTGCCATTTGCATATTGAACTGGCCATTTCTATATAGGCAGTTAGGGGATGATATTAAAATGCCCTCTGGTTGCTCTAAAAGAGACACCAATGCTAAGATCCAGTAAAGTCTTTCATCTTCTTAGGCACATTTGGATCTTGCAACCAGTACTGAATCAATGTTTGTGTAAGAAGCCTCTCTAACATCTCATTCACTTGATAGGTCCTTTGGGGCACAATATTGTTCCTTCTGCTATTATGGACCATTGCCTTCAAACACTGTGACATCTGTGGTACATGATTACCAACTTCCTGGGCCAAATTAGTCCCTGGTGTAAATTCCTCGGATCTGATCAAATCATGCCAGGGTGARTCTGACTCTTTGCCTTTCCACATTTCTTCTCAAAACTTAAAGAGTGCCAATGGAGCAATCCTTCACCTGCYTTTTTTTTTTYCTAAATAAATAAGACCAGAAAAATTTAGAGGCTTGGAAAGGATCATTCAAGTAAAATCCAAATTATTATTATTATTTTGTGTTTAATTCCCAGTTTTCTACATGGGAGCAGTCATTACAAATTTTCTCTCAGAATGTAAAGCAGAAAAAAAATCAAGAAGTTTCAGACTAATTGGAGCTTGATATTTCTTTAACTCTTTTGGAAAGAAGCCTAATACCCCGACTGTGCTTTCGAGTGTGGATTCTTTGGGAGACAAAATAAAATGCAGAAATCCAGATGGGAAAGAAGAGGAGATGCTTCGTGCATCCTTAGGGAGCCTTACACATCTCTTTAAAGAGCACTTTGGAAAGAAGGCTATATTTGGAACCAGACAATAATTTCRGTTGTAAGGACCTCAGGAGGTCCAACCTCTGCCCCTCCAAGGGCTGACTTCACGTTAGATCAGGTTGCAGAGCTTTGTCCCTGTGTTCAATCCCACCCTGGGGTTGTAGAGAGCAAACCTGCAGGAGGAATCCTAAACAGGGCTCTAATTGTCATTAATTGCAATGGCTGCCTCATCAAGAGGGGCATTTTCCACAGCTGGAAAAGTGTCAGAAAAAGGGATTTATGGTAAAGCTTTGCCGTGGCTGCAATGGGAACAGACCACAGTGAAGGGCAGGATAAAAGAAATACTGCCCGGGGCCAGGCACAGCCTTGAGCGGTTCAAAACTGCGGAAAATATGAGGGGCTGAAGAAGGCAGCATTTATCCAGAGGAGGAAGGAAAAATGAGAGAAATAAAGCACAGCAGAGTGGAGAAATTTGTCAGAAATGGCAAAGAAGGATCACAGAGGAAGAAGAAAAACCTGGATGTAATGGCGGAAAACAGATTCTCTGCCACACAGCATCTGCTGACTGCAAGTGTCTCATCAGTCCTGATTTCTACCCATTTACAACATCAAACAAGAAGAGAGAAAGTGGAAAACCCAGAACATAATTCATAGGATTAATCTAAATATATGTGTGTGTAGAGCAGAATGTCAGCGCTAGCACAGGCAGTCATAAATCYACCCGAGTCAAAGAGATCCAGCCGGACCTTCTGAAGATCTCATTAGTGCAGACATGTACAATCCAACAGACACCAAAAGGAAAATCAGAACCTYTGGGTGGGAAGAGTGTGAAGGGGAGTAAATGGCAGGGAGGGAACTGGCCTGAGACGGGCCAGGACTCTGCACGGGGTGTATGGAGCTGCTGCCAGCCGAGCACTGTGACTCCGAGAGGAGATTTCTGTCCGGAGATAAACTGTCCTGATCGCCACAGGCCTGAGAAACTGTCCCTTCTGCTGCTACCAAATGAATGTGAATGGAGTTACAAATGAGCAGCACTGATGAAAAAAAATCAGACTGATAATCGATAACACTCTTCTGTAGCGGGCACACGAGGAAGGCTTATCAAACTCACCCATACTGCAGTTTACTGCTCCATAAATTGCCATAATGATTGGTTTTTTCCCAAATAAATACATACTAAACACATTGTAAACCATGCAATATTTGAGAAACACATTTTTCCAGCAAGCATCTCCCACCTCTTTTCCAGTACATATGGTTTGTAGTCCCCATTACTGCTGTAAGATTCAGGGGTCTCTCTTGAGGCTACTGTGATATTTAAAGTGTTATTAACATAAATGATGGTTTCTCACAATCAGTGACAAGACACCAGCTCCTTGTTGTTTCATAAGAGTGCCTGTATTATTCTATAAATTATTTAATGCTGTCAGATACTTCCATAGAGGACTAACAATTATTGCACCCTTGTAATGATGGATAAAAGCAAGCTGTGATTGATGAGGAATTACAGAGTTATTGATTAAATCAGGCTACTGAAATCCCATGATTCATTTTCTTTTCATGGTATGCAGAAAATAATTTATCAGTCGCACAATCTTGTCTTTTTAATACCTGTAGCGTAACTTAACTTTCATTGTTAGCAGGAATCTTCAAGAGCAGTTTATGACCTTGGCTAGCTATAGCTAGAAATAAAACCACTTAATAAATTCTTAGAATTTACATATTTTTTTCTAAAAATAGGATATATGCTATATAATATGCAGATAATATATGCTGAAAAAGATTAAGTAACTTAGGGAGAAAAAAGGGGAAAAAATGAGAAGATACTTTCTTATAAAAAAAAATAAAATGAGAAAATTAGCTTCTTAAAGATATGGGACAAAGGACAGAGGTTCATAACTTCCTCGTGGCTTTTTTTAACTGAYGCTTCCATTAATAAGTTACACGGAAAGGCACAAGGACACAGAGGAAACGAGACAGAACTGGTCTGCTGAAAATTCAAAACTCTTCCAAACAGCAACAACACTTCCACTTGCTTCAGTGGATGCTGATTTTTTTTGACTACTCCRAAATGATCATATACCTTTTAATAACATTTTTTAAACATTACTTGGTTGGCAGGAAGTAAGAGTTAACAAAATAATTTGTACAAAAACTTTATGCATTTGCTTAAAACACAAAACTTTTTGACGACAAGCGGTTCGTCATACTTCTGGCAAGGTTATCCACGACTGCCTCTTTATTTTTGGCTATTACAGAGGCTAATGGCATACTAAAAATCCCCTTTCATGTACAAATTAATTGTGTCCTTTTGCAATTCATATTAGCCTGCCTCACTTCTCGTTCCGAGGCTCTTAAAAGGTTTATACGGAACCAATGGATGTTCCCCTTTGTTGTGCACACCACTTCAATTACCCACTTTCCACGAGTTGAAAGCGAAAGGACTGCAAATGCTGGGCACAGACCATTGTCAACACACGGTAATTTGGCAGAAAAAATTWAAAAAAAAAAAAAAAGTTCTCTTCAAAATAAAAWAAAAAAAAAAAAAGTACATTTAAACTCTCAGCTTTGGAGATTGCCGGAAAATTATTTTTATATTTAGCAACTACAAAGAAGCGTGTGCTCCTTAATGATGGAACAGGGTGTTAGCAACTTGCAGAGGTCTGGGTTTCACTCCTTCTGTATTACCTGCTCTTCTCCTTTCTGCACTCCAGTTCTTTGCAAAAGTGAAAAGGTTTTGGTTTTTTTTCCCTTTTTTATTCTTTTCCTTGTTGAAAACGCTGTTGGGCGCGGAGCCGAGCATGGCTGCTCCCCACGTGGAGCCAGGGATCTGAGGGACACCCTGAGCTCCTATGACCCCATTTGGGCTTGGGATAAGAGACATTCGGTATGAGCTTGAGATTTCTSCCAGAGCTGGTGGTATTTCAGCAARCAGAGGGGGTGAGGAAACAGGACAAGGGATGAGTTTGCCAMCACCAACCATTTTAAAATCCTGAAATTTTACTGATGCACCTCGAGCTGGCCCATCCAAAACACCTGCAGGATCACAGACTTGGTGTCTTTGCAGGTTCACCTCTAGCACTGCAATCAGAGTGAAATCACCCTTTACTTTATGCTGCTCACAGAGATACTGCATCCTGTAAACACTGCTAGAAAAGCTAATAGGAAAAAAAGTCTATGCTTAAAGGCATTTATTCTCCTTGGATGCAAAGCACAGATTCTTCATGCATACACTGACTACAGTATAAGCAGTAAAAAGAAAATAGAGTAAAATCCAGTAAAAAGAAAACCCAAGCAATTTTTTTTTTCATTTCCTTTATTCCTAAATAATACCTCTTATATTCTATAGGGTGTTGTTACTTTTTCAGCAATTGGTTAAATTTTTTTCAGTGTTCCATATCACGAGGAAGATAGTTGCAGGCAGAGATGGACAAAGTTTCTTTCCATGCAGCCACCAGTGCTGCAAATGCATCAGCAGGAGATGTGGGAAACTCCATTCATTCGGGTGGAAGGAGGCATTGCAGATCAACCCTGGCAATTATGTGTCAGGATRTAAGATCCTGAGTGATAGATATGTGTGATTCCAGTACTGTTACATTATTATTATCAGCTAGCACTGACTGGTCTCATTTTCTATGCTCTGAAAAATAAAACCTAAAAAAAAGTAATCAAGGCGTATATGCATTTACATTTTACTTCAGTTTCTTGTTTTTATCTCCACAAAAAAAATGTAGTTTTTTGCACAAGAATGCTGACATTTTTAAGGAAGGAAAAAATAATTTTCTGTTTCTTTCCCTCTTAGCATTTCATGCTTTGTGTCATTTGATAATATACATGACTAGGTTTAATACTCAATCRTTTCCCAAATCCAATTTGACTACCTAACAGGGTTTAATTTACATGATGATACAATTTTTCACACCAGAAAGCATAGTCACCCTTCTTCTTTGGAGGTTAATGGTGATCTAGCTTAAAGCCCGAAAGATAATTACAAGGAATGTGCTTCAGGTGACAAAGTATTTTTGACAACCCCAGACTGTTGATAGCTTTTTAATTATACTTCTTCCCACCATAGGAAACAGTATGCTTTTTCCTAAATAGTTTGCGGCATTTGGGGTTTATTTATTTATTTTTCAGCAAATTGCTATGCACTGTAATCAATATTTTAACTGACTGCTACCCCAGGCTCTGCTCTCTCTCTTTCTTCACTTCTGASGAGAAATTAAACTTTGGGGTATTTTTTTTTTCATAGAAAATGAAATACAAAAGAGCATCAAAAGAAGAATACAAACATTTATTGACTTGCTTCTTATCTTCTGCACCCATTTGATATTTTGTGACATTTAGAAATTGAAACTTTGCAGGATTTTTAGGTGCGAGCTTTGCTAACAGAGAAGGTCAGGCTCTTAAGCAACAAGGAAGTTTATGATTATTAAATATGACCAACTAAGAAGGAAAAAAAAGGAAAATCCTGTGGCTGTTTTTGCATATTCTGATTGTTTTCTGCCTCTGCCTTATTCTGTGGGTAATAAAAAAGGCTGGTTTGGTCAAGAGCGGAAAGTAATTGTTGTAAATGACTGTGATACACGGCAGGAGCAATAATGTGCAGGGGCACCTGTTTTCCATTTACTTTATATGCAAGTGTTGATTGTTTTTTATGCCACTGAAATTAGTTTCCCACYAGTATTTATGTGTCTTACAACAAATTGTTTGTCACTTTCCCTGATTAAATGCGCTCTTAATAACACCCAACTTTAAAAGTCTTTTCGGTTTGGAGCCYGCAGTTCAATCATGATGCCTGCCCCTCCCAGCACCTCTCACTTGTCCTTAAATAAACACCTCTATTACTTAAACAGAATGGCAGAAAAGTAAAAAAATGAGACCTGGGCGTTAGTGCTTCCAAAAAAAAAAAAGTCTTGGAGTAGAACCAAAAATGCAGAAAAAACAATAATTGCTGTAGAGATTAATTAAAAAGTGTAACACTACCTGTTCCCCCAAACATTCCCTGCATCTTATTAGTCTCCCTGCAGGTTGTTATTAACATACACAGAGAAAACAGAGTCCTCTGTTGGGGCAGATAGGAAATGAAAGAAACCCAGCACAAAGTAAATCTCTGGACAGCCRAGGATTTTCTTACTTTTGATTTATGCTTTTCTTAGTCCCACTCCTTGTTTAGCTCAGACTCAGATCTATTTCCAASCCTTTGAGGAGCTTGGGTTGGAAGGAGCTCTGAGCAACCTGGGATAGYAGCAGGTGTCCCTGACCATGGCAGGGGTTGGAACGAGCTGAGCTTTAAAGTCCCTTCCAACCCAAACCATTCCATGACTCCATGATCCTATGGAATACATAATGTTAAGGTAATGTGAGAAATTCTGGAAGCTGGAATAGTACAGCTCAATCTAGTTTTGTCCTATTAATTGTCAGTCCATGTAATTAATCCCTAGGGTACCTGAGACCAGCAGGGAGGCTTTCCAGGGAAGCTGTGCAGCTCCAGTGCCCTCATTCCCGTGCTGGACCAGCTTTACTCTGCCCAGTCTTGTCAGCAGGAATTACAGAGGTGCAGCTCTGCTAAAAAACCCTCTAACCATCACTTTAACTCACCCTAGTTCTTCTGTTCTACTTTTTTTTCTTTCCCCCCAAATATAGCTCGTATTGGCTCACTGAGTGAAATCAGCGCTCCTGAAAATAAGAGTTAAAACGTTTAAAAAGCTCAACCTCGCCCCAAAAAACCGAATATCCACCTAGGCCAGCTCCCCCTATGCTGGGATTGCACAGGATCAGCTTAAAGAAGCCACAGACRGTGTCTGCTTCTGCAGACAAAGAAAACAGAGAAGAAAGACTTAAGCACAGTATGAAATTTATGAGGAGTAATACTTGTTGATAAACAAATCTTTTAAGCTACTCTACCCTTACAAAAGCTAGACTGGAATGAACTCCCCCAACTAACTCCAAGGCATATTTTTGCTATGGATTTACCATATATTTACATTCGTGTCATAAATGACCTTTTATTTTTCTGTGTGATGTTTGCTCTTATTAAAGCCTAGTAACAGAGGAGGGCAGATTTTAAAAGCATGCCATAGAGAATATTCAGCATTTCTATTTCTATAAAGAAAGAAGCTTTGCATACAGCATTGATCATATTTCAAAAGATGTGTTATTGCCTAGAGTGTGGTTACAAGGGAGTGCATTATCACTGATGCTACATTTTAATCTGAAAATAATAAAAAAACCTTTTGTAAACACACTGCAGCCACACTGAGTGACTGCAGTGAGAGCCCTGCTACTYGCTCCCTGTGAAACCCAACTATGTGTGGTGCTGGTGGAAATCAGAGTGGTCTTATTCTGTCTGATTTATTTGAAGTTTCGAGGGCACACAGAAATAGCAAATGGCAGATCTGCACTCTTTTCCCCAGTATAGACATATGTAGGTTAATAGATAGATAGAGCAATTGGGACTGAGRCACATTATGTAAGTTCAAAAAGTACTGAGTGTGGGGTTTTTCAGGGCCACGACAAAAAGCTCTGTACTGAGGGCTGATACTGGAGTTCACGTTTCCCTCCTGACTGCAGATCAGAGCAGCACCTCTGAAGTAAGTAACACTTAAATTAGTCTGCACTAAATTGCAGTAACTAGAGTAAATGAGATCCAGTTTAGGCCAGGACACCGAATCTCTTTTTTTTTTTTTACTTCTCATGTAGTCCTTGGCTTCTCCAGCAAGCTTTTTATCACTAGTGAATCCCAAACAGACTAAGTGCATTATGAGAATTGCAGGAGCCAGGAGCTTGGATTTGGTTTTGTTTTTCCCTCATCAGTCTAATCTAAAAGCAGGAAGTCAGGACTATAAGTATTTCCTAAAATCATTCCAGATCTTCCTTTCCTCTGCCCCTCCTCTAGGTATCGTTTTCTCTTCATATATCACACTGTCAAACACTTTCATGTGGCCATCACAAGAATAACATCTGATTTACTTCCCTTCAACAGCTGATTTTCCACACAGGCCAACCTTTTCACATTTATTTTTGCTGTCACATTATCACCACGTTTTCAAACAACCATAATGACAGTGTGCTCAGATCTTGCTGCAACAGAACTCCCTCCTAAGCCAGACTCCAGGCACGATGGCCTTCAATGTCCCTCCTTCCGACGCCAGGCAGCTGTGGGATCCGCACGGGATGTTTCTGCTCTCTCCAGACAGCTGTGCAGTTGCACAGCTCCATAAATCAAAGGGGTGCACAGCGAATTGTAACGCTAATTCAGGTTTTTCTAACCTCGACAGGGGTTTTAATATCGGGTATTTGTGTAGCTGCTTTGTCTTATTTACGCGGAAAATGAAATTTGTATTATCTGAGCTGTGCTTACATAAAAGGTTCTTACAATTTACTCAAGGTGCTGCTGCAAGCTCTACATTCAGCTCCAGCACAGCCTTGCCCTTCGAGACCAACCCTTCCTCTGACCATTACTGACTTACAGCTTTGCTTTCCAAAGGTGCACACAGGCAACAATCTACCGAGTAAAGTCCTTCTAGGTATTCCTCCTTTAATTTGTGGAGGTTAGGAATAGGAGCTGCATCTGTTAATACAAACACTTCAAGACGTGGCTGCAGCCTTACTGAAATAGAGCAGTTTGGTTTATGTTATGACCAAATATTGAACGGCCCCGGCAGCACACGTTCTGTGCAGGAAAGCTGCAGAAACAGAACCCCTGGCACCCAACACCACTCATACAAGGCAACTTCAGGGATGCCCGATTCCTGTTTGCATCCCTGTTTCAATGTAAGGATCACACCTGTTGAGCCACAACACGCCTTATGCCTGCACAAATCCATGTTTCGATCAAACTGCATCTTTTCTGTTTCTTCTTTTTTTTTTCCCCCCTCTCTGCCATATGCACAGTGTCGGGGTGGCAGCTGAGAGGAGAAGAGGCTGACACGCTCATGGCTGTGAAGGATGGCCTCCTGTCACCTCAGCCGTGGCAGGACGGTCACAGCCTGAAAGGGCCTAATGAGTAAGGAGGGCTGGGGTTTCTCCTCCAGYGAAAAGTTGCAATAATGCCTTTTTCCCACTTAATGCAGCAAAGCAACGTTACAGCAAGCCATCCTGCTTGGATCTGTTTCTGCAAGACACTCAGTGTCTATTTTTACAAAACTGAAGAGTTTGGTAAAACAAAAGCGGCGAATTTCAGGCTGCCCCTCAGCAGAGGAGAAATGCCCAAGATAAATAAGTCAAAAGGCAATTTTCACCCACACCACCCAAAGAGGCCAGGAGAAAGGTGCAGTGCTGCCCCATTCAAATGGCAACTGTAAACACCCACTTGCTTTCAAGGACACCCTTCCTGGCGCTATTAGAGGCTGGAAAAGGTYATTTGGCAGGATACAATCCAGCAGTATATCTTCTCCTTCTAATAAGAAAGATTTCTTTCCTCCCGTAGCAGCGAAAGAGAAACAGGAGTACTGAGCTAAAATTCCTCAAATTGGCAGTAACTGTGATGTTTATGGGTGCTCTAAGAATATGATCTGCACTCTTGTAGCAGCTAGAAAAGATTTTGTAATTCATTTGGTACTGCAGAAGGTCATCCCTCTGCAGATGGAGTGCATTTGGTAGGTCCTTATGTACACAGGATTGTAACTGTGCATTTGTGTGCCCATGAGGGCATCCTGATTTAGGTGCTTGGTATGTGCTGTGTGTACATAGTGTCCATAATTGGGTACACTGCCCCTGTTCACGACTCATCATGTGTAGTTCCACACATAAATCACAATTGATTTGTGACAGAAGGATGGTAGGAATGAAATCCCTACATTGCCTGGTAAAGCAGACAATCGGTTCTCTCTTCAAATACAGAAAGGTTCTGAAATGTTTTTTAGATCTCCTACACTCTTGCTTTTTCAATTAGGCAGCAATTCAGTCTCAATGCTACAATGAGTCTAGATGCAAGTCAGACATGACCAGTGAGTTTTCTTCTTCTTGATTAAAAAAATTCAATTTACATATATAGCATGTTCAGTAAAATGTTACAGATATATAAAGCTCAGACTGTTTTATTAAGTTGCTTAGTTGGAGGGGGGCACAGAATAATCTGGACTCAGCATAGGAAAATGTATTCAAATCAGATATGAAGCACAGAAATAATAACCTATATAACATAGATACTTGAGCTCTCTTTTTTTCTCAATTATGGACAAGCCTCAAATCTGCAAAATGTGCATAAATGAACATTCTAAAAAAAAATAAAAATAAGTGGTTAGTTTCAAATGATTTATTTTAAATCAAGCCTGTCCTTGTTGTGTTACATCATCTTATAAATGCAAAATAAACCACTTGGAAAGTATAGTTTCCAATTGAAAGCCAGAAACAGGTTTTAAAAATTATCAATTGGGATGTTTCAGCACTGCCTCATAGGAAAAACTCTCACTGATTTCCCTTTCAAACAGTGTCCCAACATGGGATAAACCCACACAGCCCAACTGAGCACGTACCCATAAAAACTGCTTTTGGAGTAGCTTGAAATGAAATAGAATATAGCAGTTGTTTGGAGTTCTTATCCTTACTAGTTTTTTCTCATTTAGCATATTCCAGGGCATTCAGTGTGGAGGCTAAGCCCTTTACCATGCAAACAGCATTATAAATGTACATTGTGTTCTAAACCACAATCCACTACCTGATAGTCTAAAGATCTGAAAATCCAGCCCCCCTGTCCTGCACAAGTTTGCAGAGGTAGAGACCCCCTCACCTGAACCAAACACAGGGAATTTCAGTGGGAACATGGGTGGGGTGGATCACCAGTGTGGAAATACCAGTGGTACATCACTTCTTTAAGAGTATGGAAAGGTGGCAACCAACTAAAAGGATAAAATAGAAGAGTCAAATTTTATTTTGCAACAAATCGTGAAAAATATAAGGATTTTGCCTATAAAGAAATTACTTGCAGATGTTGTTTTTAGGAAGGGAATTAAAAAGAAGAGAGGATGAGGGCAACATACTGCTCAATGTGTGAATTACTTACATATAATTTTGGAACTTGCTATTACATAAAATGTGTAATTAAAGAGTTAAATTGCTTCCAAAGTTATACAATATAGTCTAAACAGCCCATATCTCTACTGTGTTGAAAACTACACAATACAGAAAGGTGTTCATCTTGATTTATACCTGCACACACTAATTCTACACAAAAGTGCTGTATGGAGGGGCTGGATGCTGCTACAGCCTTTTGGTTCTTGAAAKGGGCTGCTTTGCAAACCTTTAGTGTGGCAACTACACAAGAGTTTTAGGAATACTCCCAGAGAGGTAGGCAAGTCATTAATTTTTGCTGGAAGACAAAATTATGATATTTAGTCGCTCTAATGTGGTCTAAATGTGCAGAATTATTCCCTTCCCCGAGCAGCTCCTGTCAGAGACAGGACAGGTGATGCTGAGGGATTCCCAGGCTCCCAGTAGCCCGCAGCTCTTGTGCTGGTGTGCAAGGAAATCTGGGAGACACTGTCACAAAGCAATTGCTTCTGTCTCAATTCCATCTCCATTTCCTTGCGATCAAATTATTGCTGCTAAATGTTTTCATTCTGACAACTCAGTCACCTTCTGCTATCATAAAACACATTAACTGAGTAAATTCCCAGCTGTATTTTGTCAGGACTTAGAAATTGGGATGATTTGGAAATTATCCTTTGGGATTACACTGCTGTTGGTTTAGTAGGATGATTAGTGCAAAGTAGGGAATGTGTTTGGAAAAAGGGTGTTTGGCATTAGGAATAACCACTGCTGGACATTAAGCAGAAATTTTTGTTTTCTTTAAGAGTTAATCCTTCATGAGGGGGAATATTTTGAATTACATGGGATAGCTTTCTGAGGCTGAAACACTCTGAATTTACTGCAATATGGAATTTGTCCATGGATATTAACATACTATATCAGTCAATTATTTGGGGGATTTTGGGGGTCAACAAGCTGACTGAAGTCCAGGACCCAGTTCTTTTTTAAAGGAGAACATAACTTTTTCTCTGTCATTGTTATTCTTTACCTTCCCTAATCCTTCTCGATGAATGGCATGTTTKTTTTTTTTCCCATTGCTAGCAAAATATTAGTCAACAATTTATCTGTACAAAAAAGAGAGGATGTACCTTTTAATCTTTTAATGGGACATGTGAACTCTCAATAAAAGTTACTTTGTATGAAAAATCACACTGCAAATATGGTATGATTTACTATAGAAAGCTCATASGCAATGAGAAGTCTGCAAATTAACTTCAAACTAGAACATTCCCATTTGTGTACAACATAAATTAATCTTCTGATATTTCACCCTTATTTTTAACATGGTTCTAAAAATTAATGAAGGCAATAGATAACTATAATCTTCAGTGTACTTAAAATTTTAGAAAATTTTTAAAAACTTGGTTCCCATGAGATTACACTCCAAATTTTGATAATATTGTATCATATAAACATCTAGTATGTACCAGACTGAAGGTTTAAGGTTTTGAAAGTCACACATTTAACACCACCCAGAAYTGGTGTTGTTGCCCACACCTCTGCAGGTGTGTGAGGTGGCGAGGCAGGTGAGACAGGGGATTTTTAAAAACTTGATTAAGAGGAAAAAGTGTTGAAGCCAACTGGAAAGAGGGGTAGGAAAGCAGCAACAGCCATTYCTGCTAAGGGCTTGGTAGGAACAATATGAAACTGTCCTCTCTTCCCACACTCCAAACAAAGGCTTGCACAGAGCCTTTGGCACAGCACTGCAAACTAAGCCTGTTAACAAGTTGGTATCTTAGCTTTTGTGTCTAATTAAATGGAAAAAGATTTCCTCAGGAAGCAAAGAGCACAGAAATGCAAATGGAAAGAGCAGACAAATACAGCTAATATGCTGTTTCCACAAACATCAAAGAGTTTCCTAAGTGACATTTTGTACTCTATTGAGATTTTGTGCTRGCTATAGCAGAGTTTTACTACTGTTTTTTGCTCTGGTTTAGGTACAAATCTGACACCACCTATAATGAAGAGCAGAAAGTCAACAGACCTAATTTGTAACCAAGACTGCTCAGCCATTTATCAGATCCCTGATAAAGCAAGCACAAGTTTTCAACTAGTGGAATAATCTTGGGCTTTTCTACAGAGCAAATTATTCCCTATTTACAGTGAAGCTCATTCTTACAGGTATTTAATTGCTATTTTTGCATCGCTGGAACACCAATTCTGTTCATTTCAGATTTGAACTCTTAATTTGGCAACTTCTGGTTTGTAGAAAAAAAAAAATCTTTAAGGTATGCGTGCCCATCCCTGAAAATATCCAGGATGGGGCTTGGAGCAACCTGCTCTAGTGGAAGGTGTCCCTGCCCATGTTAGGGCATGGTACAGGACAATCTTTAAGGTCCCTTCCAATCCAAACCATTCTGTGATTTTATGAAAAGCTGATGACATCAGGTCAGTGCTACCTAGTCTTTAAAGAGTGCATTTTTTTAATGGTTAAAAAATGGAATTAAAAACATTAAATAATGGAATTTTAAAACTCCAGCTTCAGAGTCCTGTTTAAAAGACATTGTGAACTTTGGGAAATTAATCAGTTTGTGCCATATTTGATCTCCATCCTGTACACAGGGCAATGGACTAAAGCATTTCGGCCTACAGTGAATKTTGCATACCACCACCCCTGAATGCTACAAACCACCTCTGATTGGCAGTTCTTTAAATCCATGGCATTTGCACAACAGTAGTGAAGAAGATCGAGTTTCAAAACAACATAAAAATTAACTGGCAGAAAGTTCAGGCTGCTGTGAAAGGCCCCGAGTGCCTCATAAAGGCCAAYACGGGTGTCTTTGCTTCTGCTGGTGTTTGAGTTAACCGTGTGTTATTTTACAGACCATTCTGCGGCGGTATTTCAGCCAATATCTCTCTCTTTAGGGCTTTCCTTCCATAGCACCTCTTAGTTACCATTTAATAAAGCCTCTGTAACATTTGACAAGCAGAGGCCCCCGGGAACTTTTGCCGCTGCCACCAAAAATTTCCTCGGGAGCGTCACCTTTGACACAAAAGCAGAGAAGAAAGAGCAGAGCGAGACCTTTCTCAGCGCAGCGACCACCCCCAGCCGAGATAAGACAACAGCCCTATTATCACTGACAGTGTAGGGCCTGCAAGGAGAGCAGGTGCTCGACATCTCCTCAGCTCTGCTGGGAGAGCCCARTGTGCAGGACTCGGCTTCCAGCATCCCTCCTTTTATCCACACGTGAATTCCGCACGGAAAACGCCTCAACCGCGGASAGCCCCAACACGAGCGCCTCTCCAGTGCCCAACAGGGTGGATCCCGCTCTGCAGCCCGGGTTCCACCTGTGGTTTGCAAGGGAATGCTGGYGTTGTGTAAGCCCTGTTTGACATTCCTCCTTCCCCACGGCCCATCCCGCTGGCGGCATCGATCGCCGGGGAGAGTTCAGGACTCCGAGCTGAGCTGCTGCTCGAGTCGTCTGCTAAAGCTGCTGGGGTCTGATCATAAATATGATAAGAAGCAAACTGGAGGAGACAGCAAACACCAGGCAGTTCAGCCAGAAGTCAGGCTTTCCATCCGGCCCTTTGGACAGACTGCGAAGAACAGCTTGGACTGGTTTTTTTTTTTTGAACTTATTTTTTTATCTAGTTCATCACTTTTCCTAACTAATTCAGCCTTCAGAATTTTATAAGCAATTTAAGCTCTGCAAGGTCACTACTTCCTAAAGGGATTTTAATTTTTAAAATTTACAGATGGTTATTCAGTTCAGACCTGTGAGTTCATAAACAATTTTTGAGCTACACRGTTTATGGTTGTATCCTAATTGTAGCAAGATGAAAAAGGTCTGACTTCTTTTTTTCCCTAGCTTCAGGCAGAATATTTTTCCTTTCAGCTYATACATTTCAGCCTTTCTAAAAGCACCTGAAAGGTAAGAGAGCTAATATAAAAAAGATTTTCCTCCTACAACCAAAGTAGCAAGTCTTTTTACCCGCTGCGAGATGTGTCATATTAGAGTTTACAGATATTTTGAAAATATAACATCGCTCTCTCTCTTTTCCTTGACACCAGCAGGCACCTGGATTCATGGTTTAATTGCAAGTGCTTTCAGTCAGTGTCGGTGTGTAGGTGTGAGGGGGGATCAAGAGCATTAACACCAGGAGAAGTTCACAGCCATTCTTATTCCAGTTACACTCCCCATCTCTTCCATTTTTATGGTGTTTCAAAGAAATGCTGACCAGGAGACAAATGATCAAAGAATGCATCCATTAAAACATGCTGCTCGTAGCTACATTCATTCCATTTTTTTTATGTTTTTATAATTTTTGCTGAACTGGTAATGTCTTAATTAACTGGGAACAGTTACAAAATTCTCCTTGGGTTCAATTTGGGAATCGCTCAGTTACTGCTCACCAGGAATGACATCCAACCAGCTGAGGCACTATTCCTCTCTAACAACATCCAACCACAGGGATTTATAGTTTAACAATAAATAATCTTGTACTTCTCCTTTTCTTGACCAATTTCACCCAAGTTCTTATATGTGACACCATTTAGTTTCCACTGAGTGGAAATGTGGGAACCTTTTGCTAGCAGGCCTTGGCATAGAGGCTGATAAACAGAATTAGGTATTTTCATTATGAAACATACTCTCTTTACTCCACAAACAACATATTTTTTTAAAATAGGGCTTTCCTCCAATTTTTTTCCTATACCCCAGCTTACTTTCATGTTGTATTCAAAATGACCATCCTGTTCTGAGCGCTTATTCTAATCTCTCCCTCAAAAGCACATCAAAAATTTCTCCTTTTTTTTCACCTTTTTGCAGACATTTCCAAACCCATGATCTCCACTGCTTGAACAAGAATTGGTGATGTAACCTATTTAAATTATCTTCTGGTACTTCTAAGAACCTGAGTTTTTCCTAAATAAGTTCTGTGCTCCATAACTATGGCACTTTTTTTTTTTTAAAATGGTAATTCAATACTCTTTATTTTTAACTGTATTTTATACATGTATTACAGTGTATGTTAAAAATACATGCAGAGCAGGATACTGTCAGCACTTTTTTCAGTGAGTCACCAGCTTCACAGCTGCTGTTCTGAAATAATACATTTAATCTCCAGTTTTTCCAGCTGTGTCCAAACAGAACCACTGCTCCTGTGCTGAAATCCCTTCACTTTAATGGGTACTATGCACGTATTCCCATCAGGAGCAGACTGCAGAATTAAGTCTCAGTCTGGCTGCCTTTTGCATGTGTTAGGCTCTCACAGAGCTGTAGAGGTGAAAATTGAGAGAAGGTGAAAAAAATTACATTGTTGACATGCTGGGCACAGTTATAACACCTAAAAATATGTGCGGAGTATTGGAAAAATATAATTAATTAATTTAATTTCAGGCCACTGATGTCTTCGAAAATAGGGAATAGAATCATAAAATCACAGAATAGTTTGGGTTGGAAGGGACTTTAAAGACCATCCAGCTCCAACCCCTGCCATGGGCAAGGACACCTTCCCCTATCCCAGGTTGCTCCAAGCCCTGTCCAACCTGGCCTTGGACACTTCCAGGGATGGGGCAGCCACAGCTCCTCCAGGCAACCTGTGCCAGGGCCTCCCCACCCTCACAGGGAAGAATTTTACTGAATTTATTGAATATCTAATCCTCAGCTGCTCTCTGTCACTCTGAATCCATTCCCCCTTGTTCTGTCACTCCGTGCTCTTGTGAAAAGTCCATTCCCGCCTCATCCAAGAGCAAGTGGCTGCCGTGATTCCATCTCCAGCAAACTCCTTCCCTTGCACTGCACGCACAGGCCGTGCCTGCCCCGCTGTTTCCTCGCTGCAGAGGATGAAATACATCCCACCATAAAATTCAACGAGGCTGTGCAGCACAAGGCCAGTCCCGGGGAGGGGGGTGTGATTGACGGAGGCAATCGGAGACGCCGATGGCAAAAGCTTATACAGCCCACCAGGAATGTTTACTCTGCATTTCATATCTGCCACGAAAGCCTTAAAACCTGTTTGCTGAACGTCACAGTTTCAGTCCATCGACACCCAACACAAGGACCAAGCYCTCTGCAGTGGGGTCCTGCTGTTTCCTCCACCTTTCCTCGGCGGAGCAGCACGGGTTAATAAACTCGGAAGTGACTCATGGCATCCTTTCTGTGAATAACAATCATCTCTTCTTTACCTTCTTAAATGCTGATTTTCAAAATTGGGCACAATTATTTAAAAAAAAAAAAATCAATATTCACTCGGAGGACCGGTATTTCCAACCATTTCCAATATTTCTGTTTAAATACTCCTTATTTCTCAGTTTCCTCGTAAGCCATCAGACTTCTTAGAAGATGTCTAAAGGAGACTGTTTCAATAGTTGCAGCCTTATAAATTAGCACTCTCCATTTCTATGATAGAAAATTTTAATATTGAGATTCCAAATAAGCTAAATAGGACTGTCAAAATATCTGCTGCTTTTTAGGAAGTTCTATGATACCAAAATTAAAAATAAAAAGAATTTATAAGATCAGTTACTGCTGTTTTTATTTACAGTTTCCCTTCTTATTTACAGTGATTGCTTAGGGAAATCTGGAATTAAAAATCAATTATTCTTGAATGTCTACTGCAGACAAGAGTGACGTGGCCAGGAGGGCTGGGTCTTATTCGCCCAACCCCACATCACTCTTTCACGTGTTGTATCAAAGTAATGTTATTAACAGCACATGTCCCACTTGTGCTGTCACTGCCATTTGGTTTTAATTTGGGATTTGGTAGCTACAAGCACATGTTGCTGCCAACAGCCCCAAGCTCCAGTGGGATCTTGATTCTGGTGCTGATTCTGTACCTGAATGCCAGAAGAAATGTGTGGGGTTCACTGCCCATCGACAGCTCTTTGCTTTGTGCTTTCCTGGACTAGAAGGGTTCCTGTTAATAAGCATCTGCAGGCAGATAAATGGGAATATAATTGACTTTCCATGAAAAAAATCCTATTTATCTCGGAGTGAGGAGCATATACAGACCACTTGGTGAATCTGGGCCAGTCCAGGCACAGCCACCAGAGCAAAAAACTCTGGAGGCTTCAAGAGAGACTCCTGAGAGGATGTTCAGCTGCTTTCAAGCAGAGACAGAAAGGCCCAGCACACAGTTTGGAGGCACTGGCACTGGGCTCTCCTGCTCCCAGGAGACCAGACCTGGAACCACCAGGGCCCAGACCCAGCTGAACTGGCAGCAAGTCAGAGAGATGTGTCTAGCACCTTTCCCCTTCATCCCCCTGTGTACACAGAGCTGTTCCAGCACATTCCTCCCCAGTACATGCACGACTTCATGTCCTAAAGAACAWCCACCTCCTAATAAAAGAGGGAAAAAATAGAAAAAAACCACATGAAACCAAGTTGCAAGTGCTCACACAGCACAGGCTCAAACTAAGCCTTTTGGAGCCACTCATTATTCAAATAAAGCAACGATGCTTTCCTTTCCATTAACATYATCTTCCCTAGCAATACCCAAGGCTGGTATTTCTTCATGCTGGCCATAAGAACAAGTTTAAAGGCTCTGAAGTCTCCATCCCCAGCTCCTCCCCTGCTCTGGTGCACTGCCTTGGCAGGTTYCTGCACCTCAGGAGCCCCCTGTGAACCGAGGGGATTCGTGGCTGCCAAAAGCTCACTGTGCCAGTACGACTCCCGGGGAGAATCCTGGAAGAGAAAAGGTAAGGAAACCCCAGGAGCTGTGCTAATTGATTTTCCATATAAAMAAATAAGTCATTAAATAAGCAACTCGACGGCTTTACTCGCRTGAAGTTAATAGCTAAATGCTCAAAAGGAATTACACTTAAGTCCTGGTTAACTCTGAAAYCTATATAAGCTGCTTATGCTGCAAACTTAACATATGCTAGTCGGGAATAACCACAGCAAATAAAAATATTTATTTCYTGTATTTATGTGAAACAAAAGGAAAGGGAGCTATTTGTCCTAACAAAATTACGTGTTGCAGAATAAACAAASCCAACTGTTTATATTTTAGATTTATTGGGGAGGCATTTCAATAAAAGACACACTGCTTTCACATATATGTAAAAAAAAATATTAAYTAAATGCTGTCTACAAAAAAAGAGYTCAGTGGCAGCCTGAGCCAGGGGTCTCTAACACCCGTGAGATCCCTGGAGCACAGAGATATTCTGCATTTACTCCCCAGGCAAACCTCCAGCACTGGAGAGTCTTCACCACAGCACTGGCTCAATGCACTGCAAACACAGTCACACTAGAACACCTTTCCTCCCAACCCCTCCTTTCAGTCTTTTCCATCCCCATAATTTTCCAGGCTCTCAATATCCATAGTTCTAATTTTCTATTCTCTGAGCATCCAMGATTCTCTTGGACAAACCACAAAATTCCCAGCTACTAACCCCCTTGCTCAGCACAGCGTTTTCCCACTAAATGCCGTTCTTCTCCAGTTCTTTGGCTYGCCTCCAGTTGCCAATCTACATTTGCAATGCCACCCCTCCCGGTTTGCAATGGCCCTTTCTACCCCCCAAACCGCTCCCTTCCTGCAGCTCCAGCTCCTGGAGCCTCAGCATCCATGACCAGCTTTCCCACATCACTTCCCCAGCAGTATTTTCTTTTATCTCCACATCGTCCCAATGTTTTGTCTCTGCCAAGATCTCAGTAATGACTCCTTGGAATGACCGAGTTCTGCTCTTTATTGTAGATTATGGTAGCCAATGTTTCATGTAATTTTGGGAGTCAGTCTTGTAACTCTCACCAACAAGACAGGAGAAAACCCACAGAAGCACAGAAGCTCACAAATATACGTATCTATTTAATACATATGTAACTTTRAGGAATAGCCACAACCTCCTGATATCTGTTATAGTTTCGAGCTCAGTCTGTGCTGCCACTGGGAAACAATGTGATGCCAGGGTGTAAACAATGCTGACCTGAACTAAAACCTAATCCAGGCACAGCTCAAGTGAGAGCTGGTCCTGTCCTCAAACACTTTTCCACTTAAGAAGCAATGAAGGAACAAGCAGAAGTCAAATATATGAATACTAATAATTCACATAAGTAATGCTTGGTTGAGATTCCATATTTCATCACCACTAAACTTCCACGACTATTGTTCCTGCCTTGTCACAATTTGTAAGAGCAACATACTTCAAAATTGCAAAAGACATGCACAAAAAAAATGAACAGGGAAAGCAAAATRTTTCTTCATTTTAATATTAATAATGTTTCTAATAACTGTTTTCATTCTAAGCGTCTAAAGATAGTAACTTTTATACAAAACTCATTAATTTTATGAATTGTAAATTAATGCAATAACTTCAAAACATCTACCTTTGCTAATTTCTGCTCTATTGCCAGTTCTGCATTACTYGAACATATATTTTCATTGGCTGCAGCAGCAACAGGCTATGATTATAAATTTTTTAAATACTGGGGTATTGGATTTCGAAGAATTAAAACCAAATGAAGAATCTTGGGAATGCTGACGAGATTGTTGCTTGGGCACTCCCTGCAGATATTCTCTTTGCACAGTAGGCAGTTGGAAGATGCTTTTCAATCCACTCAAGCCAGTAAAGTACAAGGTGCAATAAGACCCCAAAATGTCTGTCTTCAAAATTCAGCGTAAATTCCTGCAACTCCAAAACAAGAGAGGAGCATGGATTCTCCAGGTCTCTGTAGCTTGGTGCTCAAACAATTCTGAGTCTTACAGGTGACTTAAAATAATGACAGTACTCAAAAGCCGTAAGGTAAAAGATACAGAAAGTATTAAGAAATAAATTGTGTCTAAGCCCTAGAAGACTTCCCTCTGCTGTGAATTTTTTCCAGGACTGGCTTGGCAGCAGGGCACCAACCATTCCCAACTCAGAACAGCCTGGGATCCCAGCAACCTGTGCTCACAGAGGTGACCCTCAAGGGCACCTGGCTGTCGATCCCAGCTGGTTATTGCAGATTTCTGAGAGGTTCACTGGCCTGCAGCAATTTTCACTGGGCTCCATGCATTCGTTGAGGAACACTTATTTAAGCAGAATGTGAATTTCTGGTACCTACAGAGGCTTACCCACCATTGCTCTCAACACTTTTCAAGGAGGATGCTCTTAGGCAATCACTCTTTTAATTTGACAGGTATGGTCTTTCTTGTATTTTCTAGCAAACACTGTAATTTACAGGCCTTCATATTCCTGGCAGAGAAATGTTGCACAAACCTTGAGTAGACTTTTCCCTTTTTCAGCCTTTCGTGCAAAAAATGGGGGGAAATACGTATTTTCTGTCTGAAAACTTGTATTACAGCAACAGCACTAAAGCGAAAATGGTGGTAATACGTCAACTTTAGTGTGTCAACAATAAAATCCAGGTTCTGTTCTCCTTTGAAATTCTGCAGTGCCTAATTGACTGGAATGGCAGAATAAGATCCATGAAGAGAAGCATAAAAAATAGAGGTTTAAATTACAGTTTAATTTATTACAAATTCTGTTTTATTTAACAGTCTATAAACTCGGGCAAAAAATTCTACAACTTTGGTTTTGTACATTTTTTTAAATTAGTTTCTAGAAAGATTGTGTTACATAGAAATTCTAATGAATTATTTTTTGGTTGAGCTCCTCCTCTGTTACCTATCTCAGATTTTCTGATCATTAGGTATTTCTCATGCATGTCGGACCTTTCATTTTTAATGCTCAGAATGATCAAGGAGCCTGATGTTTTGTCATTTATTCTAAAATTAAGATGACCCTGAAAACTAGCTCAGTCAGTCATTTCTGTACAGTAGTCCCTTATCATTAAAGCAGCAACATTTTCCCAACCTCCATAATTAACCTTTTTGTACAAGTGAAAGCAATAGCAATCTATCCTTTGAAAGCCCTTCTGGGTCTATTTAGCACACTTCTCTCACCACTGAACAGAAATAAGCCAATAAAGATGAAAAAAAATAAAAAACAAACCCTGAACCACCCTGCTTGGAATAAAATTAGATACTTTGTTCTGTATCAGTCATAAAAATATCACAAATCAGAATTTAAACCTCATTTAATGTCTTCCCCCCCCCCCCCCAGGTCATAAATGTCCTGCTTTATTTTTCATCTCTACACACTCATCAGTTACGAGTAAAATGTGTAATATCCAATTGCTTTCAACGTAGGATTACTTCCCCTTTTATGCAACTGTTTGCTTCTACTCCCTATTCAAAAATCAATTTTTATTGATCCAGTCAGTGGCTGCCACATTGTTTCCCACAAAAAGGGAAAACTATATCATGCAAATTCATACCAAAAATGGAATTCCATGACTGTATCTGCCCCTTTTTTTCAGAATGGACATCTTGGATCTTTCTGCTTCAAGTGGGGAGAGAAGACGACGATAAACACAGGTTGACTCCATAAAACGGGATGCAATACTGAAGGAAAAATTACAGCAAGAGAACTTCGGCTCAGGTCAAGAGGCGTTAAAGCAGCAGGGCTGATTTACCCCAAGAGCTTGCCTCTCTTGGAGGAAGGCAGGACAGTAATGCTGCCAAAGTTTTATGGGTGGCTTTAGAGCTGCAGGTGCCTGGGACCGCAGAGGCAGTGGGGTGACAAGGCTGAGATTGACGCCGGGCAGCCCATGAGACGCTCCAGCCTCTTCCCACAGAATGCAATCTTGCTCGAATTACCAGGACCATTTTAAATTTTCCTCTTGGAAAACAAGCAGCAAACACAGGAAATGATACCTACTACTTTAAAAAGACCACTATTTTGGAGTTAGTATTTGAAGGCCTATCAGTTTCTTATACTCTGGCTGCGAGCCTCTGTTTCTGTTGGTACAGGGAATGGAAATATCCAAGGTATAAATTTGCCACAGTGGCAGAGATGAAACCTGTGTTTGTGGGAAGAAAAGGAATCAAGGTCTTGGCAGAAGGGGTTTTATTTGTTTGTTGTTTGCTGTTTTCCTTTTTCTGGCAGCCACATGAAATCAGTTGAAGAGTTTTGAACACCAGAACAAGTCTCAGTAGAGACACAGCGAGCAAAAGCAGGTGAAGTGAACAAAGCTGAAATTTAATCACATTTCTATTATAATCAAATATGCATTCACGGTTGTGTACAACATATTACAAAAACACACAATGAGCTAAACTGTGATTTCAGCAGTGCAAATAGCAGAGAAAATGCATTGATCTCAGGAGAGTACTTCTGGCTTCTCACTGGTATAACCAAGAAGAATTCTGAACAACAAATGCTAATTATATACAATATAATCTGGCAATCTGTACAGGCATCACCGAAACTCAGCTCTGATCATCCTGCCAGGAGGCTCATTGGTCTGAAACTTTGCTGCAGAAAGAAATATAACCCTCTGATTTTTGTCAGGCAGCAAGTCAAACTTTGAGGCGCATTAAAACAAAAAACGTCAATAAACATGTAACAAAATATCCACATTCTAGTTTGCCTTCCTAACTCACGGATAAAGTATGATTTTGTAACGTAACAACTCACCAAAACCACAGAGAAAAATACCCTGCAAATTTAGTTTTCCATCCTCAATTTTACAAAATTTGCAGTTCGATTAGTGGAAGCATGCAATTAAAAACAAAGCCCATGTAATTAAATTAGGAGCTGATTTATTGCTAAATGGTATTCCTCATGGTTAGAAAATCAGCAACAAAACTCAGCTCACACATAGAGGTAATACCCATAAGAAAAAACACCCATAAGAACACCCATTAAAAAAAAAAAAAAAAAACATAAGAAAAAGTGGGCCAGTGAAGGCAAGCAATACACCCAGCTTTTGGGATTTTTACTTTTCCTTTATCTCAGCTATAATATGCATTTATTCCCAGTTTATCAAGTGCTTAACAGGCACAAGCAGCCCAAAAGATTAAGACTGTGCCAGCCTTCTTTATCTCCTCAGTCCCCAACTGGCTTTTAGCACACTCAGTAAAAACGAGTATCTCGTTTCATTTTCATCAACTCTAACTGGAATCACTATGGTTTCACTGATATATGAACTACTTTACAACCTGATTGCTCTTAGCTTTAGTGAGCAGAAGGAATGCCTGACCTGTGGAGACTCCTGCTCAATCCCATGGAAAGCCTCTCCCTGCCCCGTGGTTGGCACCCGGCTAAGAGCCCAGCAAACTTTGGAAAACTGCTTTTTAACCACTCTGGACTGGGGTTTTCAGGTTCAATTGAAATCTGAAAAGCAACTCTAATTTTCATATTCCCAGATACTATCCAAGGCAAGTGTGGAAAAGCATCCTGGAAATATTTTGATTCCACACCTGGTGACTCTGATGAGCAGAGTCTCCTTATTACCCCTGCAGCTGCTGAGCAAAAGGTGCCTCCTTCCCTGTGTGTATTTTAACATCTACCCAGAGAACTCTTCCTCAAAATCATCTGGTTGAACCTGAGGTTACAAGTAAACCGGAGTACATGTGATCATTTGTTGCTCCTGACACCTTCCCTTTTTTCCTCACTTGAAAAATTGATCATCTTAATACCAAAGAAAGTTTGTATTAACATAAATCTATTCTACTTAAGCACTGGCTTGGACAACGAATTATTAAATCTTGACAAAAAGAATATTTATGAGACACAGAAGAGCCTTTTGACACAGAGAAATCAATATTTTTTTTTTCCTCAGAATTCTCGGAATCATCAAAAAGATAATATTTATAGAGAAAAAAATCCTGAGGCAATGACAAGCACGGTATTGTATATTTCTTAAGTCAGTGCAATAAAATAAACAAGAGAAGAAATTAAATCTAATGGAAGAGCCAATAATATGTCACAGGGACATGTTATTTTATACGGTAGGAAAAAAGGGAAGAGCTCACACGGATGCGGAGGAGATGCTGTTACAGGCACACGGAGTCACACCCACGCACTCAGCCTCAAAAAGCACACAGTAATGGGGCACACAAAGCTCCTCTTACGGGATTTGTATCACCGTGTTTTCTCACCAGACATCAGCACAGATCCATACTGTTAGCATCTGTACAGAATGACCTGAAATCTCTCTCCTGATGAGCAAAACCTCCCCTAAAAGCCATCGCCTCGCGTACTGAGGCCCCGTCTTGCGCCACAAGAGGTTGCCTGGTTTTCCAGGATGTCTTACACACAAAACCGCACCCCGAGATTTCAGGACTTGCCCTTCCTTCGTCTTCAACAGGACCCTTGCAATTTCTGAAACAGCCAGCCAAGCTCATCTTCCCACATTCCAGTTACCACAGGCTCTGAAACAGGACCAGTATTACTTTCTCCGTACTTATCTTCAAAGGTTAATTAGTGTTCGTACAACATCCTTTGATGACTAAATTCCATTATTATGGATTTGCTCATAGATCAGTGCACAAGACAGCAGATTGGCATTTTTTGCTTCAAACTGATGCACTGCAGGAATCACAGAGTATTGATGGTCATGGCTGAGATGCTGTAGAAGACGATGTTGAGAACTGCATATATTACCTTTCTAAAGTAAAGCTGACCCTTGCCAGCACTATTGATCTTCCATTAAATTCACCCCTTAGAAATCAGAGGTGAAAAAACCACCTAGTTTCCTCACTTCTAATTCATTTTGCTCTTATTTCCTTTTGCCTAATATACAGTTTAATGATTTCAAAAGGTACCAGGTACCCAGATTATGGCCATTTTTCAAACTTATTGATTTATATATACTCAGGTGAATTTACATACAACTCCTCTTTGGGAGATTTCGGCTTCTGCACAATGCAAGAAAACCACTCCCAAAATAGAAATGGCAGAGGAGCAGCCCACTGCAAGCACTCGCCTACCAGGAAGGGAAAGAGCCCTTTTGGGAAATGACAGGATAAATCTTACATCAGACACCCTGTGACATTTGTAGTGTTTGAACTTGAAGGGAAAGAAAATTAATTTCTCCTGTTTTCACACACCAGAGTGACTGACGACACCTTGACTTTATTTCTAGATTTATCATTTGCCTTATTTCTAACCTGGGATAAATAAGAAAAAAAAAAAAAAAATGTTTCTAGCACTTATAAAAGGACAAGATCAAGTCACCCTTAAAGGGATATTAAAATTAGTTGCAATGTATAATTATTATTTAAAGAAAAACATTGGAGATCTTCCAGTGAAAGGCATTAGATACCAGAGAGCATTATTATTTTTACAGTATTTGAGTGCATTCATCTGCCATTGCCTTTCCTTTTAGCCAAGAAAAGCTCAGAGGAGCTCAGCTGACCTAAGTGTTCTGTATTTTCCTCTTATGCTCTGTGGTTCTGTTCAGGTCCATTATGCAATTTAAATGCTAGTTTCCATTGTTCAAACGAAGCTGTACTTCTGAGATGCTTCTGATAGGAGATTATTTTCATTTCGTTCTGTGGTAGTTTGAATTCTGGTCAATCTTTTGTGTCCTTTCTGTTCAGTGCCAGCTGCTTTGTACCTCAGCTGGCACTGAGTTTTACATTCCAGTGTTATGGGAAGGGACTGTAGGAAAAAGCTCATCATCCTTTTGTGCTGCAAAAGGAACAGTATTGCAACTGAGACAAAAAGAGCACACTTTAAAGACAAATATCAGTTGATAGGGTAGCAGAAGATAAAATTTTTTTTTTTTAGACATGTACAAACCAAGCCCCTAGGAACATGCAGTACTTTGCATAAGAGGGCAGTAAATAATTTGGCATGGATTTATTCTAGGCCAACTTAATGCCACGCTATTAATTTAAACAATATTGCTACTGCATTCACCAAGATTGATGGAGTAACAGAAGTATACATGGTCTAAAAGCCATTATAAAAAGAAGAATTAATTCATAAAATTAAGAATAAAATATAAGGAAACACTCGAAATAAGATTCCTTTTAACTCGGTGTGGAGTTGGATGAAGAACAGCACCATGACATTGCACCTGTAAGGGATGTCAGAGGAAAGAAGGGTTTATTGGGTTTTTTTAACTCTCTCTTTGAAAAAGGTGGATTCTTCTTTCTATCACACAGGCAAATGCTTACAGGGACCCTATTGCTTGTAATTTCAAATATGCTCAAAGCAGAGTCACTAACTTCAGAAGCATTTTTCTGGCCATGACATTAAAAAACACATTAGGAACCCACCCAGGGCAGCAGGTTACCTGAGCAGAGTCCTTCCCACTCGAATAATGAACTTTCCTAAAGTTGCCAAAGGGTACAGGTGCTCTGTGCCCCTCTGGGCCTTTCAAACCYTTCCCCTTGAGATCCCTCTCTGTTGCTAAGTACTAAACTGTTTTCAAACTCCAGCCATCATTCTTTGAATCAAAAAACCCATATACACTGAAGAGGTCCATGGAGAGAAATCCTGACCTTCTGATTCATCTTCAAGAAAAGCCTTGGATGATAACAACAATAAGCATTTGACTGATAATATCATGAAAGCCAAGTTTATGTTCTTTAAACACTTTGATGGAGCCACAGAACAATCCCCTTTGCCTCCTTTGATAGAATTTCATACAATACCTCGTAAAGAAATTCTCTTATAATTGTATGCAAAGAGGGGGGRAAAAACCCATAAACACAATTGGGTGTGTGATTTTGAGCCTATGATTAAACACTGAGATGCATCTTCTGGAGTTTGTAAAATGYTGCCTTTCATACATCACCGCTCTCACTCTTTAGATGTCAATATTTTCAAACATTATTCACACAAAGCTTGACAGTGAAGCAAACACAGCTCTGGGGAAGAAGCAAAAGGGCCTCTGTGCCCTGGCAAATCCAAAGAAGTTTCATGCAATCTGAACCAGCCACGACTCTTTTCTCTGCCCACTGTCCCATGGGCRAGTGGAGAATCAGCTTCCCTGGAAAGACCATTTTGATCGGTTTACCAAACTCCAAATACATGAGGGGTTTTAAAAAAAAAATATTTAGAAACCTCTTTTTCCCATTTAATTTGCTTTGCCTTAAGCCACTGTTGGTTTGGCCATGGGGTTTAACCACGCTGGCCTCTAAACTGCAGATGTGGGAGAACAGCTTTAGGATCTTGGGATGTTTTTACCGTCGAGCATTTTTTGCTTGGGCCATAGAGGCTGTARAGGAAGCAAATACCCAAAGAATAAAACCCCACCATTCACCTGCATCTGCTAAATCCAGAGCTAAAAGCAAGATGCAGGGACGAGAGGAGAAAGCTGTGCCACTTTTGTTCTGAGTTTGCTGTACTTTGCAGTAGAAATTGTGCCTCTCCAGCACAGACTGTGGCTGGCAGGGTGGAGATCTGCACGCTGCAGATACAGAATCCYCCCAGATGTTCAGAGGGCGCAGCCACTCTTGGTATCACCCAGCACCCCCTTCCTGGATCCATCTGATACTGAACAATACCCAAGATTACACAGTGCGGGCACTTGAAAGAAGGCAGCTTTCTTGAAAGGCTCTCTAAAAATGGTAAGAAAAAAATGKTTTTTTCTGTTCTCTCACGAAAAGCATCCTTGCCATGGTGATTAACATAACCACTGTGAGCATGGGGAGCAGAGCTGGTCTGAGGGCAGCAGCCTGTGATCATTTCTATTTCAGGACTCTGAAGAGGAGTGCATAYATGAAAAACTTTACTGAAATTGTGAACTCTGAAGATATCAGGGAAAGAAGCACTCGGTTTGCATCAGTGAAACCCTGCAGCTTCCTTGAGCTACCYCTAATTTACACACAGGGAATTGAAGGAAAAAGCTGGATTCACTTTGTGGAAATTGCCCTTAAGTGTAAGAGATTTTACACTGCCCCAGCACTAAGACTCCACCCCACAAAACAGCACAGGTCAAACCCTGCACCCTCTAGGTACCTGCTCCTGCTTTCCAGACTAAGTCACAGTTTGCATCTTTATTCAGGGCCTGGAAATAACAGCTAAAAGAGAACTTTAATTTAGATTAATCCCACACAACACAACTGCCTTAAAGCAAATCTTTTATGCTGGACACAAAGCATTGACAGATTTTGTACCCAAATGTGACCCTGGCTGTTAAATATGATCATCACATTTCTGTGTGCAATTTTGTAATTCATATGCTAATAGGCAGATGTACACATGGTGTGTCTGTTTTGATGGCAAAACAACAAACATTCCCATMATGGGAAAAAAACATCCTATATTCATACAAAATGGACTGCAGAAAAGCTCTGAGTCTTCATAACGCTGAGCCACTCTTCTTCAGGAATGCTTCTAAAGGACTGACACAATGATAATGGAATAAGAAATAAAAATATTTCCCATTCATTCCACAACAAGCCTGCAGATGTGGCAGCTTCTGATCTTTCCAGTTACGACACATCGCACAAGTCTTCCTTCTTCAGTTGTTTTATTACAACTCCGAGTACAGTTGCCACGCCACGGGATCCCATTTTCTCCCACTCCCCTCCGAACGCTGATGGCAAGGCTGTATTTTATAAACACTTCCCAATTATTTCCCTCGGGCTGGATGAGACACACGCCAGCGAGCACTTAAAAGTTCAGCGTTTTCTCCGAGATCTGCGGCGAGTGCCTACATGAAAGCTGTCTCTGCAGGGCACGGAGCATTTGAAACATGGATTTCCTCGGCTCCCTGCAGGATCTCACAAATGCATCTGGCCAAGGAGCTCGGCTCTCCACAAACTGGACACGGTCTGCACGTGCCTGCGAGGTCCCCCAAGCGCCCCAGCACCGGTGGTGGGTCACAGAAGGAAGAAACCCCCAACCACCTAATTACAACGCTGGAGCATTTGTGTGCCTAAAGGCTTTCTATTCCTTGAGTGTTTTAACAGCATCATCATCTGGTGCGATGGATAGTAACATCATGTCCTGCTTAAATAGTCATCTCAACCCATGTGACCCCATGTGTGTTTGCTCCACACACGCCGGACGAGGCAAGCGCACCCCACACAGGTATTTCAGCTGTGCCACTCCAGCTGAGCTTGGCAGGCCTGAAAGAAAAATCTGGATCTGGCATTTGGAACATTGCATACCAGAGGGGGTGAAAAAAAAATAAATGCAGACACCAGCCTCAGTTTGCACCAGTAATTTACGTTTCTGGTTTTGCACCGCAAGGCGATTTGAGAAGCCAAAATAAAGTATTTTAGTAAGTCACAATGTGAAAGTTAAACCGGTGAAATCCATTTATTTCRCAACTCAAGTACTCCAAGAGCAACCACAGACACACCTGAGAGCTAAGTGTCCTTGATGCACCATTCAGACATCTCTGATTAACTGGAACAAGTGCTGAAAACCACATATCAAAACAAGAAAACGTCTGGGAATATAAGGAAATGCTTGCAAACACCCAGCCCTGTACTCCCACTGTTCTGAAARGCAACATACATCTTGCAAAAGGAAGTGATCTGCAACAAAACAAACCTTTTGTGKTTTTTTTTCCTCAGAAAAAAAATAAGACAAATCCTTGAAAAATACCACCAGATTGTAATGTGTGTCTTTATCTCCAAAAAAATCATGTGCCAGATGAAAAAAGGGTGTCTAAATGCGGAGATCTCTGCTAGAGCACCTGAGCTGGCTACAGCAAAGAGATCAATAGTATTACTAAATCCCATTTTGGGATTCATTTTCTGGGCTTGCAAACTATCCCGGAGCATTCAGKAGCCAGAGTTCAGAGCTCGCCTTTGATTCTTGCGGAAATGAGCAGCAATTGTACATTCAGAACAAGCACAGCATATGCACAAATTTATCTTCATTATCAGTCTCTTTTCAATGACTCGAACAGTTGAAACATGCCAGATTTTGGGCTTATTTATGATACTCATGAGAGTGCAGATATGCAGCTAAATATTCACATCCGCATCACCGAGACACGGCTAACTGCATTTCTTCAATTGTAAAATGGGAATAACACTGCTTAGCGGTTCACATTGCTCATTTAATGAAATAATTAACTAGAGACAATTTATGTTCCAATTTAGATACTCCTTATAACGACAGCAGAAATAAGGGACATAAGTCATGGCACGGTGTCTCCGAGGCGGTGAAGTGCCACTGGCACCTGCTGAGGCGCAGTGCCACAACAGAGGGGCCACTGCTCGGGTTGTGGCTTTGAGTCTGAGAAGAAAAAAGAAGGGGGGAAAAAAAAAAAAGGCAAGGCCACTTGAGTTAGCACAGAAGCTTTTTCATCTACGTGAACATTTCGATGTGTTAAATCAGCAGAGGCTAAAATTATTGACTGGTTGACCTTTATGCAGATTAGAAAGTTTCATGCAGACTCAACTCATTAGGGCTACAAAGCTCAGCCTGAGCAAGTTATCGGACACTGGAATGCTCCACATTAATCAAAAAGTTGTCTGTAATCCATTAGATTTCCAGAAGTCTTTAGGGAGTTACACACCTCTACAGAGCTGTGGCTGCCCCATCCCTGGCAGTGTGCAAGGCCAGGCTGGACAGGGCGTGGAGCAAACTGGTCCAGTGGAAGGTGTCCCCATCCACGGCAGGGGATTGGAACAAGATCATCTTTAAGGTCCCTTCCAACCCAAACCATTCTGTGGTTCTGTGAAATGCAGTTTTTACCTTGAAAGACTCTGCTTAGTTTTAATGTTTAGTTTGTCAAGGAGAAGAGTATCAGGAGAGGCTGCAGAGCCCTTGAAAATGCCACCCAAGGAGCATTAGGGTACACTGACCCTCACGGCAACCTACGGAAACACAGCATTTCCTGGATAAAGGTTACTGCTCAGTGTCAGCTTTGTCTTCCAAAATCACCAGGACACACATTACAGAATATGTCCATGCACATTTTCCTTGTCCTAACCATCAGCAAAGCATTTGGACGAGGGCAACACGGAACTCAGTAATTTAACAATTTCTGCTTCGGATTCTTTGTGAGCCATTTACAGCTATGAACCTTAACATAGGAGTTTACGGATATTTCTGGAGCCATTAGCATAATATCCTTGGTTAGGATCCTCAAATACCAGAATTCTCAAACGGCCTTTTTCAATTGTAAGGTCAGAACAAACATGCAATCAAATTGCTAAATCTGTCATGCACAGGAGCCACACATCTGTGTTCCTATGGAAACTGCTTCAGTTATGCTGGGGGATGACATTTATTCATTTTTCTATTGTTTTACCAGCTCTCCAAACTCACCTGTTCACCCAAAATTTTCAACTTCAAAGGCTGATCTCAGTACTGGGAACACTTCCTTTGAAGCAGACTTAAGCAAAAAATGGCTTTTAATTCATGAATAGTGAACACACAGTGGTTTGGTGGGGATTAGTGTGTGTCAGAATCTGAGGAGAAACTGAATGCCTAAAGTTTGTGATTTACGGAATCTCATGACCTGAGTTACTCTTGTCCTCACACTTCTCCTCTGCACCTTCAAACAGGACACTGTGCTACTTCAGCAATTAATTTACACAGCCTTAACTTCTCTTATTTTTATTGCAAGACCACTGCTTAGACAAGATTTTTCCCCTTGATGCACCCATCTCGTCTGATTTTCCTTGCTACATTTATAGAAGAGTCTGTAGCCATGTTATGCTTCACAAAGCTTTTTTCATACGTGCAGGAATTCGTATTAGTGTAGCTTGGGAAGACTGAGAAAATTTACATAAATCCAGGAGCTGACCCAAAGTGCTGTCAAAAACTTAAAACCTGAACTTCTTTMATCTTCCAGATGAACACACCAATTTGATGACAAGTGGCGTTCTTCTGAACTTCCATACTGCCCAAAAGAAAATAAAACCTGTTCATAGGAGATTAAAGGTACAAAATGAGGAAACAGTCACTTCCATATGGATGGAGTAAGGCCATCACTCATCGAACAGCACCATTTTATACTAYTATTTTTGATTATTGGAGAAGTATTTCCGACATTTGGATTACCAAGAAGTATTCATTAAATATTTTAATATTTTCCCAAGACTATTGGAATAATAAATTAAAATAGAGATGTGTAAACAAGGGAACAAACACTTTCAAACAGATAAAGGCTGAAATTAGACATTCGTTATGAGATAAATGAATTTCCAATTCTTTAACTTAAAATAAGAAGGAAGCAGAAGTCAAAAGAAGGTTGCTGTTATTCCTGACTATATATACACCATATACTACATACACACTATTCCAGAAGAAYGTAAAGCTGATATTTCTTAACCTCKAGAGACTTTTGGAGAAATTTATTAAAATTTGCCCCTCTCGCTAGCTCTCTCGGCCTGAAAGTAATGTTATAATTTAAAGACCTTTTCCCACATTCCTGTCCCATCCCAGAGAAACATTTCCTCCTCCAAAACATTGTGGTCTTCAACCAGCTCCTGCAACTAAGCAGAATTGTCATCCATCAGCTTATGAGTATCTTACAGCCATTAGTTCACCCTGCYAGGCACTGTTTAGGAACTCTTTTATTCCCCAATTTCCCTTTTCATTTCCCCCTGCATTAAGCCTCAAATTAATTATTACCTCTGGTCCAACCAGAAAATTGGAGAAACCCTTCAATTTTTGTTCAAGTGCAAGAGGATAAACATTGCTGAACATCCTTTAATACAGATCCAGGCACACCATGTCCTCTGCTTCACATTCAGAGTACTGACAAGTGAAACTCAAGGCTACCTGTGCCTGAGGGTTAGCACCTGCTTCTGACAAGCCCAGGTTGAAGCTACATTTCTGAAGCTGAACCTTTCCTCTCAGACTATTTTTTCCCCCCAGCTGTTTTTGTGCTGGCAAGGCTCGGAGGCTTTTGTAACATTTCCTATGAGGATCAACGTCACTGTGCAAGGCAAAACYTGTCTTTCTCCACCTTATCAAGCCACTCACCATAACCATCTTAACCAACTTTGCAACCCAAAAGTTGKGTTTCAGTGAAAAGCCAGCTCTGAGGTTGACATCACCATGCCATCCCTGTTTTATCAGCTACCCTATGCGTGTCTTGTAGCAATTACTGCACTGGTTAGAAACACTTTCACAGGCAAAACAGCTTCTCTAAARAAAAGCCTTTTGTATTCTGAAAATTTCCTTTGCAAATTTACATAGTGGCTCTTTTTTGAACTTTTGATATTTTGCGCTATGTAACAATAATGGTTTGCTCAGATACCGTAGCTTTCACAAATCTTTTTCAAATAGACCATGATTTAGGCTAACTGTATATATGTGTCTATCTGGCCTCAGCTATGAGGCTGTCTCTTCAAGGAGCCCATTATTTTGCTGCAATTTTAGGCAAGTTTTAAAGGCTTCTTTCACAGCTCCTGCTTTTTCTCAGTGGCTGACAAATGTACCTTTTATTTTTTAAGTACATAAAAGGCAAGGTGGTTCAAAATCTCCCAAGGCTATAATACTATTTGGACCCTCCTGTTTTGGAAATTATACACTATYGTAAATTGGGACAGACCTCCAAAGGTCCTGGTCCAACTCCCTTGCTCAAAGYAGAATTAAATTCAGAGTTAAATCAGTTTGCACTGGAGCAGGACAAATATCCTGCTGGATATTGCTAAGGATGGAGATATCACAGCTCCTCTGGGCACCAGTACTGCCACTGAATATTCTCTCATGGTGAAATCTTGTTTTCCTAGTCGGAATTTCGCTTGCTGCAATTCATGACCACATCCTAACGTCACCAAAATCAAGGAAAAGTCTTCTCCCAAACACGGGTGGAAAAAATACTCCAGCCCCTCAGTTGCCCAGGGGCAGCATTCAAACCACTGAACTTCWTTTTTCATCTAAACATGCACATTACATATTGGGCGATTATCAGTTTTATTGCCTTTTGTTGGTGTTTTTGGGGGTTTGTTYGTTTGTTTGTATGAGACCAGGCYCAGGTTACCAACCACACCATGGTGATACCATTTTGGGATGAATCATCTCCACTCTGCTGCTGTCTTTCAGGCAGACTGGGAAAAYCCTGASTTCAACTATTTTTTTMAAATTTTTTATGAGCTTTTTACTAATTATTACATTGATGATTCAGAACTTTTAAGATAATTTGAGGAGTGTTGACAAGCAGTGGTAGGATGACTGTTATTACTGCCAACACAGAGTAAGGACAGACTCTGCAGGATTCCTAGGACACAGTGCCAGCAGTTGGTTCCACAATACACTGGAATTTTGTCATCGAGCACYACAACATCATCTGACACTGCAGGTAGCTTTTGAGACAGGCTGACAGACAGACTGTCTAAATCTACTGGCCTGGCAAAATTAAGTACCTGCAGCAAGATTTTTAAAACTAGAACCCCTCCACCTCACCCCTCAACCCCAAATAATGCACAGCTCTTGTCTGACTTTGCAGGAAGTGCAGAGAACTTTGCAATTATTGATGATTAATCAAATTACTTATTCTGGTACCTATGCATGAATTTATATGCTAAGCCTTAGAGTAGATTTCCAAAAAAAATTCATGCTCCAGATCAAGTGAATCAGATAAAATATAAAAGTGATCCAGGCTAATGCAGGAAAAGTCAGCTGGCTTGGGGTGTAAAGACAGAGCACTGTGATGCCTTTGGGGGGTAAAAAGAGAAGAAAGAAGAAAAAAAGCTTGAAATGTGCAACTTCATGAGCTGTACTGTAGAACAGCAGAGGGGTAACTTTGTAAATAGCATAAAAGATAACAATAGCTCTGAAATCTATTTGACAGGAAAACAGAAGCACAAACAACATTAAAAATATGTGCTGATATGCTCAAAGCAACATAACAACTTTCCAGAGGAACGTACATATGGATATGTGTTTCCTTAGGATTTAAAATTAACTGCTTGATAGATTGAGGGGAATAACAATCTGTCGTAAAGAGCTCTTCTAAACAAGGCACATATGCACTGTAATAATTTAATTGTACATCTCTGTATTTTAGAAACACATCTGACCTTCTGCACACTAAGAATTTATTGATTTTCAATAACTCTTAATGCTCAGCAGGGTCCTTGATTCTCGGAGCAAGCCAACAGCAAGTGTTTGTAAATCTGTCTCTTAAACTGTAAGTGCCTTAACAAAAGGTGTCTCAGCCCTTTTTTAGCGGATTTATCTCCCGAAAATCTAGCAAAGTTACTTGTGCATCTGCCACTGTCGTGCTCCATCCTTGTGATTACAGATTTATGAAAATGGCAGCTAGGCAGCCACCCAACTCCTTCCGTAAGTATGGAGGTGTGTGTAACAGAGGGGCTGGAATGTGTGGAGCTGGCAGTTGGCAGTGGCACGGCTGAGGGTGTCTCTGGGTAAGGATTAACTCCATGGTGCAGGGCCTGAGGGGACCAGCTGAGGAAAGATGCCCTCCTCGATCTGTTCCCCGTCAGCAGAGAGGATCTTGTGGGTGAAATGGGTGATTGGCGGCCATTGTGGCCACAGCAATCACAAACATTGTGGGGAACAACGAGATTATTTAAATGCACTGATAGCAAAAGGCAGTGTAGAAATAACATCAGCCGTGGGAATGATGAACTCCCAGTCGACCCCAAACTTGTGTGGGATCCCTACAAGTCTGTGGGGCCTGATGGGATTCAACTGAGAACACTTCAAGAGCTGGCTGATCACCACAAGGCCTCTCCCAAGGATTTTTGAACAGTCTTCGGAATCCAGAGAGGTCCCAGTTGCGTTGGCAAATGTTGTCCCAAATTTCAAGAAAGACGACCCTGGAAATTACAGGCTCATCAGTGTCACTTTAGGGCCTGGTAAAGAGGCCCTGCAGAGAGACATGGACAAATTAGGAGGCTGGGCAAGTAGCAACTCTACCAAGTTTAACAAAGACACCTCGAGTTCTGTGTGCAGTTTTGGGCACCACAATATGAAAGAGACATTAAGCTATGAGAAAGTGTCCAAAGGAGGGCTACAAAGATGGTCATGGCTCCAAGGCTGCCAGAGCTCAAGGAGCAACTTGGACAAAGCTCCCAACATGGTTTGATTCTTGGAGCTGTCCTGTAAAAGGCCAAGAGTTGGACTTTGACAATCCTTATGGGTCCCTTCCATCCCCATATTCTATGGATATTCTATGATTCTACTCTATGATTCTAAATGATTTTCTTTATATCATTTTAGGATCATGAAGTGGCTTAAACACAAGGATTATTCATAACAAAGCAATGATGGAGTCAGTAAATTAAATAAATTCAGCCACACGCATCACTTTCTCAAATTATACTGAAATACTCCTTTGTCTTTGGGCTGGGCATCGCATTACCATGTGTATGGCAAAGCAAAAATGTCATCTCCAAACATTCCCCTTTTTGTCCTTGACAGAAATGATGGGGCTAGAGGAGACGTGTATCAGCAGGATCAGCTCCTGCCTTCATGTTCAAGGCACGAGGATGACTGGGAAGAGGTTTCCTTGAGATCAAGATGTCAAAATACTCCCCTTGCTTTTCTTATTTTGCTTACTGTTCCTTTGATTGCTTTTGTCAATCTATTGTTTGTCTTCCCCTTGGTTTGATTCACCTCCCATCACGAATCCCTTTACATTTCAGTCTTCTAAAGAAAGTATCTTGCACCAGAGGGAACATCTTTTCAGAAAAATTTTGCTGGATTTTAAGTCTGCCTATTTTGATTTTTCAATGACGCTCTGATCTTGCTTTACATATTCTCTTTGAACAGTTACATTGTTTTGTTCAAATTTTTTTCTTATTTTCATTTTAATCTCCAGGTATTTAAAGGTACCTAGCAGCCCTTTTCTGTAATCAGACATTCAGAGTGCTGGAGCAAATACTCCATGGTGAACATCACAGTTTACTTTCCCAACCAAAATGAAAAGAAATGTCAGGACCGGGTAGAAAGCCAAAGGACAGGTACAGGCTTTAAGCTATAATTTCCCAGTGGGCCACAGCACATGCTGCTGTCTCATCAGTAAACACATCTTGGCACTTTTCCTTCATTAGTAAAATATCATATTTTCCCACCAATTAAGAACATTGTTATGCAATTCTTTTTTAAACACTGTTTACCTACTGGACAAAGCATGAACATTCTGACACTGAAAAAAATAATTCTAAAAAAATTGTAACACTGCTGAAGAGCCTTTTTTTTCCTTCCTCTTTCTCCCCTTAACAGCAGCATAAATTACTCCTCAGCAGCCAGCAAATAACATCAATTAGCAACAGAAGTAAGATGTGCTCCTATAAAAGGACATTATCTCCCCTTGGCTAATATGACCTTTTTAAAACCAAGGTAAAACTTTTAATTAAAATCTGAGTTGCTTCTAGGACTGTCTTAAAACCAGGAATTCTTCATTAAATTGAGGTAATTATGGAGTACCCAACATGCCAGATTTAAAAGTAGTTTTTATATATCACATATTGATTCATATAGGCTACATAAATTTGTGTAACAAGCAGATTGATGTAAACATATTTTATTTAAAAAGTGAGACATTAAATCTATGTCCATTTGCTTTGCTGCATATTGGTTTATTCATAAAATATGTTGTTGCATGGCTGTTTTATTTGCTTGTATACAAAATCGGGGTTCATTTATGACAAATTGATTAATGCATATAAGAAGTTGACTTGCAGTTGCAGAATATTAAATGTGGCAGGATTGCTTTTGGTTTTGTAAGCCATTAATTTTTGGATAGCCATACTACTAGGATTTAAACACATAAAAGTCTGTTTGCCTTTCTTTAACTGCAAGTAACAACCATTAGAGTTGATAGGACTTCTGTATGTAGCCAGTGTCTTATAACATATTCTTTCACTTCTATGAATTAAAGGGATAATAAACAGAATTTGAATATTAACCTACTACTTGCAAGAGATTTAGGGGTAGTTGAACAGCCAAACATGGAAAAAATGGTAAAGTTTATAAAACAGACATACAATGTAACGTAACATTTCCATAACAGGTGTGTGTCGCGTATCTTATCCAGGTATTCCACCCCAATATGAGGCACAAATGTTGTGGTTGGCTTAATTATGCAATTTTAAGCAATCTCTGAATCTCATGTCATTCCCCTCATGCTCAGGGCACATATTTACCAGGGGGAAGGGTGTTTGGCTGGAGGAAGGGAACAAGAGGCAGATTTCTCCGCCCTCCCCAACGTGTCCAAGCAGCAGAGTCACAGCAGTTACACCACCACAGGTACAGCTCTTTTACAGAAATATTGGCTTTATAATCCATTTCCACCACAGCCTGCTTGCTCCATCTGTGGTAGAGCTGGGCACGTCCAGTGAGGAGAAGAACAACACAAAGAACACAAATAATGCATTTTATTTATGAACCCAAGAGCAGAGTGCCAGGCACCGAGCGCTGCCCAGCCAGGGAGGCAATTTCAGCGCTGGCAACGGAGCCGAGGTCCATCCGAGCTCCATCTGCTGACACGGACAGCAAGCTCAGCCAAAGCTCATCCACAATCATCACATCCATAATTTCCACAGATCTTTCATTTCTGTCAAAACTCTGAGCTAGTGGCTAGTCACGAAGAAGGGAGTAAGACCAAGTTTTTCAATGGGAGATGACCAGAGGAGAAAAAAATGGGGAAGAGGCACTCCCCAAAAAACAACTGCAGATTACCAATGCCACAGCCTTTTCCATGGATTTCAGTATGGGAAGGGAAAATATCAGTCTATGAATTAATTTATTCACTAATATAAACACATATTTTAGTAAAGTGAACATCACACAGAAGATTTATGGTGACATACATTAAAAAAATGATGAACAGAGTAAGACTAGAGAGCGTTCTTTCAAGTGTCATTTCACGTTAGAAAGAAAGGCAGGTTTGAAAATACACAACCTGACCAATTAGTCCATTTAATCTTTTCAAATGTTACATTTACTTTCAAATAAAAATGTATTTGCTGAAACGCAAGAGSTCTACTGACTCCAGTGCACTCCTAACCAGAACAAATGTATCTACCCCGAAGCCCAAATATTTCAGCCAAAAATCAATGCATTTTAACACAAGCCAATAAAATTACATCTGAGACAAAGTATTCTTATTATAACCAATGCATTTCCCCTGGAATGTATGTAACATTACTGAAACCAAGCTGGAGTCATCSAAACTGAGTTAAAACTGGTTAAAAGGCTAAAGAGAGGGAAAACACAGRAAAAAAAATTCTACTAGTGCTCCAACCCTGTGTATCAGAAAACATGGAATATTCCTATTTCTTCGTCATCACTCTAACCTTATTCATCTTGAACCATTTAATGCACTGCCAACAACTCCACGTCCCTGCCCAAATAATATTTTAGATGGTAGCAATCTCATTTTAATCAGGCAATACACATCCTAAATAATCCAGAAAGCAGGATGACGTGCAGAGGGCATCATACTACTACTTTTTTTTTTTTCACCTCCTAATTTCTCTTTTTATTTACCTGTGGGTTTTAGAAATTTCATGAAAAACCACCCTCCAATTTATATCTCTATTGCCTGGGTGCCACATGGTGGGGTTTCCTGGGATGGGGCAAGGAAAACACTGAGCCCAGTGGGAAACAACCCCTCRGCAGCAGAGCAGGCAGATGATGTTGGTATCTCCCTCTCACATCCAACCTCGCAGCAGGATTGGCTAAAACCAGCAAATGCCTGAAGTCTGCCTACACTGCCTGGCCACTTTGAGCCTGATTTGTATTTTAAACTATGCTGGAGAGCATGAGGTGACACTTTTGTATCTTAGAAAATGTGAGAAATACTTTATTGTTATTTTTTTTAGAGGTTTTTCCAAAAACTGACCTTTATCCTTTGTTTTGTGTTTTCCCCTTATAAGTGACCCAAGATATAAAAACTTGACTACCAACGTCAGCTATAGCTCTACACTGCCTGATCAGAGCATCCTGGTTTGACAGGACTAAAACTTCCTGAAACAATATGTACTCCCTCTAGTGTCCACAGAAATCCACTCCAAATGGTGACTAAAACGCATGAAACCAGCTTTAAAATAAATGCAGATGAAAATTAATACATCTTTGAGAATAGACACACTGAATTAAATCTCACCCATTCACTTTTCAAACAGGAGCTAAAAATTGATGAAGAGTTAAGTTTGAATAATAGACCTGGTCTGGAAAAGACTCACGTGACTGGGAAGAGAGGAGTGTTTCTCTGTTTGGCCAGAAAAKTATCTGCTAAATTTCTCTTTGGTCACAAATCAGTGCATTTACCCCGATACACCAGTCAAGCAATTTGTCTCTGAGAAAACCACTAACACTATAAATTCGCAATTAGATTAAAATCAATTATTTAAATCAAAGTTTTCTGCTTGTTGGTTTAAATCAGAGTTAAATCACTTTGATTCATGTCAATTCACCTTACTGAACCCTTTAATCTTTAAGTCGATGACAAAGCTGCCGTTGACTTGGAGGGGGATGGTTCAGGAGGATTCCCTGAGGCTGCACAAACCAAASTCCTGCCAGGTTTGCCAGGATCATGTTGAAACAATTATCAGCCACACCTGATAAATTAGGTTTATAGACTGACACAGAACAACATCAAGAATTACACCAATGCTGTGTCACTAAAGTAACATGCAGGCAGAATCTCGGCCCGTGCCATCCCCTGCATGTTTCTCTTTTCATTAGCTCTGGTTCAAAGATAACTTGTTTTTTTCTTGGCATGGAAACCCAGATCCAGCTCCATGAACACCACACTGSTTGGACCAGTGCAAAACTATTTACATCACAGATCAGGCCCCATCTGCCCACTCACGGAATACTGGCAGGTCAGGGTCYAAAAGTTTCCTGCAGTTGAGTTGTTTATTTCYGGGGCATAATTACAAAYACAGCATTTTTAATAAAAATGCTGGATAATGTTTTACTGCCATTGCAGTGGAMGAGAAAGATCCTGCATCCATTATTCACAGCTCTCTCTGAACTCGTGGCTGGATTTTGCCAACATATTAATTCTCACTATTTTTATTTTTTTTCTGAGGAAAAAGAAAACATCTTTGRAAGAGAATCAAAGTAGTGAACATACACAACAAGCACACATGCAAATCCAAATCAGAAGATGTTTTCAGCTAAAAAAAGGTTGCAAATAAAAAACAGAAAGGCAATTTAAACAATCAAATTAAATAATCCAATTAAAACAAACTAATTCATATATTCCCGTGGGTGTCTTGATGAGTTCTAAATGGAGGCCCGAATTAACTGAAATAGTACCATCAATTTAACAAAACAAAATGATTCTTGCCCCCCCTTCCCCGAAATGGCTGTTTTGCTAGAAATCCCATCTTTATATATTTGAACTATTCAATTTTTAATAGCCATTTCTGAGTATCCAAAGGGCTTTTGTGACYGGTTACATCTTTCTGGGAAATGCATGTAGTTCTGATTAACACTGATAAAATAACATCAGAATCTACCACCCATAATGAGGCAATTATCTTGCAAGCTAAAAATAAAAACGAAAAATCCAATTAAATGACTTCATTCCCACTAATACTGACCAGTTGTTTTTCTCTGTGCTTTTGTCTCAGAAAACACGCACAAGTTATCATGCAATTTGCATCCAGGAACATGCTTATGTTGCTGCATATATACATATTGAGAATCTAATTTCACACTTTATRGGTAGACATTTAAGAAAAATGGAGCTCTGTTTCAATAAATATTGGTTTTTTATATTTTCTTCACCTCTTCTGGGAAGCATCAGCAACAACAGCATTACCATATGGCCAAGCTGGTCAAGAAATTAGTAGCTTATTACCCTGTGATCACACCAAACTGCAGATGAATTATATAATTTGTCTTTACAGGTCACATTATGGTGACCACATTGGCATTGTCCCCATGGCTACACCTTGATTAATTCCTGAATTATGTGCAGAACTTTAGAATAAGCAGCTGCTGGGCAGAAACCCAAGGTAAACACTGTACCCTGCTTAACTGGGATATCCTATTGAATTATCCTTTATTGTACCACCAGAAAGCTATTAATAGTGACACTTTCAATAAGCTGCATTTTTGAAAGTGAACTAGAAATCACCACAGTGGTAAAGCACTCAGAAGTTATTGCTATACCACTGAAGAAATACAAACACAGTCAGTAGATGTATTTTTAGAGGAAGACTTCCCCCCCCCCCCATTTGATTTACTGCACTCACAGTTTCAAGTCTTAAGGTGTTGCCTGAACAAAACAAAGGTTGTGCTTACTTGGCAAGGAAATTCCAAATTGCTGACGCCAAGCAATAGCACACTAAAGACAAAGTTATTAGGATTTTAAAGACTACAGTGGGAAATAAAAAGCTAACCACAAAGAGAACAACGTGGGATGAAGAGGTTCATCAACCCAGTCCGGTGGCAGGCTGCTCCAGGAGAACTGCACAACAGCAAATAAGGAATGAACACACAGCTTTCCATCATAAAATGATGGGTCCTGTGTTAGAAAGGGATCCTTTTCGGAGCTGGTTTAAAACATATGTCAAGGAGATGTGAAGATAAATCTCACGCAGACACACCAAGACCATCTCAGAAACTTCTGCTGCAGCAAGAGCATAAAAAGGACAGAGAAAAGAGGGGCAGGCAGAGGTAAAAGAAAACAAGAAAACAAGGACAAAGTTCATCTGGTGGATGCCCTCCTTGTCTTGCAGGTTTTGCTCTGCATCTGTGCAGAATCAGATATGTGGGTTTGGGCCAARAAATACACAGTTATGATTTTATTGAACAGTCTTTATTGGTGGAGAGGGGTTGTTAAACTTTCACTTAGAGCTTTTTTCAAAGTGTATTTTAGTCAAAAGGTTGAAGCTCCAGGGATAGTTATTCCAAGATAAATATAGGAGCTTTACAGAGCAAGAATGAAGCTGCTAATGTGGAACAAGGAAGGAAAAAGAAAATATTCTCAAGAAATTAAGGTCATCTCTCACCATTCATTCATCCTTTTCTTCCCTAAAACGATCTATCTCACCCTAGTATTTTTTTGATTCAACACTTAAGGACTCTTCTGGCAACTTTACCCACTAACAGTTGAGTCAGACCTCCTACCCTTCCATGTTTCATGCCAACAGAAACCTGCCTCTTTTTTTTTTTCCTTTTAAACACCTACTCCAACAGTTTTCCAGGCTGTTCACCTTTGCACCCCCCTTCATCACCAGTTAAGAGGTGGCATTTGAAGTCTGGCAGTTCCCCATGTTCACAGAGGGGGTGTCCTGATTTCATCTGAAGACTAGTTTTTATTTATCTGCATGCTCTCATCCTGAAAGCATCATTTTTCCTACACCAGATAACCCCTGACTCAACACACACCCAACACACATCTCAGAATCTTTCGGTAACTGATCCTCTACTTAGGAAGGAATTCAATTTTGCAGGCTCAAGAAAAATCAGCTTGCAAAGGCAAATTTAAGTGAAAAAATGTATTAYACCTGAGAACGCAATTGTTAAGCAACCCCCTCATTTGTAAGATTATTCACTGAATAATGACTCGGGGAACATCTTGTGAAGATGAGTTTTATGTGTCTTWTAGTTGCCAATACTGAGCTTTATCACCCACCCCATCCCCTCATAGGCAAGAGCTGTAGTAGCAGATTTGTCTTTATTTTTTGTTAGTCCTGGCTTACTGTGCAAGAGGAAGAGGAAGTAATTCTCAATATGCTCTSTCTAGCTAAGACCAAAAGGAAATAACACAACTGAGGCACAAGCGAGCCTGCTCTAGAGCCCCAGCGACCTCCCTGTGCTCAGCAGACCAGACATAAGGGGACCACGGGGAAGAAAACCCATCTCCAAGCAAAATTAGGATACCAGGTGGTAGGATGGCACATGTTCACCATRTTTGTTTTCAGGTTTGTTATCAAACACGGTCGAAGGACTTGGCRTGGGAAAGACGAGAGCTCCCCCAGGAGCCTGGCTTTGGGCTCGCCTGGCACAGGCTGCTCTGGAGAGGGCTCTGCCTGGCCAAGCCGCAGCTCAAAAACTCCCCCTCACCTTGAGGAGTGCTGGAGCTTGGGACTTTTCTTGGCAAGGAAGCGAAAGGAGCGCAATTTCCATGCGGGCAGACCGCCTCTCCTGGTGGCCAGGGCCAGTTCTCCTGCCTGAAAACAAGGCATAAATAGCAGCATTATCCATGCACCGATATTCCAACACGTCTCAAAGACAGAGCTGACTGCAWACCAAGCCAAAGCGATGCACACAAATCCACGCCATTCCTAAAATAACCTCCCTTTTGGAGCTCTGGGACAAGGAGCGGCTGCATCCTCCAGGTACAGCGGAAATGTCAAAGGCATCCTCCTCTTTATCCATGTGGATGAACTCGCTAAGAGAAGCCACGCTGCCGGAGCAAATCAGGTGCAGTTTCAAACAGAGATTAAGTGACTTTCACAAGCTGGAAAGAACACTGGAATAAGGGGAATGAAAGGGAGGAAAGATTAAAAGAAAGGTGAAGAGGTGACCTCCTTTGATGAAAAAATGAACAGGTTAAAAAATATGAAGAAAGCACATCCGAAACCCAAAAGCTCAAGCCTTTCCAATAGTATTCAGACAAACCCCAAATAGGAACAGATTGTTAAGGCTTCTGGAATCAAGAGATTTTTGTGAAATACTATTTGGTGATAGTTAATATTCTAGACGTATTTGGGAAAACGTTTTTCCTCTCAGACTTTAAAAAAGAATATTTTTAAAAGCCTAACTATTACTATACACTTTGTATAAGTGAGACAGACTTATGAAAATTAGTTTCTAATTAAATAAAAATCAACAGATGGCACTCTATAGGCAAGTCTTTATTTTCCTCATTCAATATATGGCTTTGACTGGAGATTCTTTTGTGATTTAAAGAGTTCGCAATTTGAACACGACAACTCTGAAAAAGTTGCATGAAACCTGCTTAAATTGGACTGTCCCTAACAATGTCATTAATGACAGATGAAAAAAAAATATATACAAGGCAAAAAATCCAAAACAACTTGTATTTCCTATTTTTTTCCTAATGAATAACATTTTTTTCAAGCCATCAAGATTGTAATTCTCTTCTGTTAACAAGGTATTTTAATTCACACACACAGAAGACTTGCTGGTCGCAGTTACATGTGCAACTTTGCACCAGGAATCAAAGGATTATTTCTTGTTAAGTGTGAAATGATAGAACTCTCTATGTGGAGTATTAAAAATTAAAAAAAAAAAAATACCAGTAAACTGAGCTGTACACAGAGTGGATCTCAGAGAGGAAAAGCAGGAGTGAGTCTTCCTCACCACCGCCCTCGGAAGCAAGTTAACAGCCCTAGTGCACTTCTTACAAGACRAGCACAACTTCCATGGAGCAAACTTTACCTTCCCTAACCCTTGGCTGGAAAACAGGATGGACTGGGCCTGACTTCTGGAACACAGAGCTCGGACACAGAGGGAGTTTTGTTCTGGGCTACACAGGATTTCAGCAGTGTTTTCTATCCGAGGAACTGTCAGAGGCAACTTCAGCACTGGCAGAACCCATTCTGGGCAAAAAAAAAAATCCCATAAAAGAGTACTTCAGGCCCTACTTTGGGAATTTTTAACTAGCACTGAATTGACTCCACACCCCTCCAGCCATATTTGGGGGTAAACAATTAGCACAATAACTCATCAATATGTTTTTAGGTGGTTGTCACAGATGAGAGGTGACAACCCTGCGGCTCCGAGGAGCAGACTGACATGTAATTGCATGGGYTTTGTCCTTGTGCAAATAAGGCACAGTTTACTGTAGGCTGATTTTTTTCTATGTGTAATATCTGGATTAGCAATTAACATTTTAATTAAAGATGGATTAACAAATATTAGGAAAATTATGTCTGGAACTGTTCAATTTAAAAATCCACTATATATATACACAGATAAACATATCATTAAGTGCAAGTCATTTTCTGGTCTGTGTAAAAATGATACRATTTATGTCTTTGAGAGACAGCATAATAATTTGATATTATTATACATGGAGATAACTACTGAACAAATATAATACATGGGGAAATATTTTTTTTTTTTTTTTGGAAGCTGTATGATTACCATGAAGTTTTAGATGTTCACTTAGTGGAAGTTCTGACTGTAGCTCAGGCAGCTCTGCCTATAGACTAGTTGAACTTAGCTGCGTTTAAACAGAGCATGCTGGTGAAGGAGGACACACTGTTCTAAATGTAAATTGTATTAGCAACAACATATTGAGATTTCTGTACTTCTTGTTCCATTCGCGGTTTCTCGCCACGAGAATAAATCACAGCGTGCTTTCTGCTCCTGCAGCAATCTTTGCAGGGAGAAGCCAGAATCTGCACCATGTGCCTCTCACTCTGCATCTGGTCTCCTTTTGTCGAAGCATCCTGGGTGCTGGGTTTGCTTTTTCTGTTGTGTTTCTCTGYGAGGGTAAAATCTCCTCATCTCCTCATCTCCATCTCACCTTCCTAACAGAGAGGACAAAATTATGATCYGAGGATAAGTGGCACTAATGGCCAAGCCACCTAAATAGAGAATAGGAAAAGGAATATAATGTGTGGGATATTTGAACCTATTTACTGGTCATTAAAATTACAGATGAATTGCACTTTCAGCTTGGTCATAGAAAGCAACCGGGACAAGCACACTTCTGGCAAACAGTGTTATCAGAACCAGCAAAATATTCAATGTTCTCATCAGCATCATTTGAACCAATTTGGATACAGCTGAATGATTTTGAATTTGTAAAAATTTAGTATACTTGGATGAGTAGTAAATAGCATAATAAATACAATGAAGCATTGATTTATAAAGCCAGCCTTTCTGCTCTTTAGTCCCAAGGTGTTTTAGCTTTCAATAAAACACTTGAAAAAAAGTAAATGCAGACCTTTATAGTGCACAGTTCCTAAAGCAGCACCAAACAAAACAAATTTTCAGCCAAATAACTTCAAAATGGCAAAGCTTTCTGGTTATATAATTGCTGAGCATTTCCCTGGGTTTAACTTCACTGACACGAGTAGTGACAAATAAGTTTATTTCCAACAGGGAGTGGGGGTGGCAGAGCACCCACTGGTGGGTAGAGACAYACATCCAACGAGAAGAAACTGCAAGAATTCACAGCTAAGCAAACAAGAAAACTGAATACSTGTGGAAAGGGAATAAGCCTTTTCATCCAGGCCAGTGTTTAAGGCAATATTTATATAGGTCATGTCAGATTTGACTATGACTCCTTTCTGTATGTCAAAGTCATACATCTAAAAACTCACATTCAGAGCTTGGAAGGAAGAGGAGACTCAACAATGAAGTCTCTCGTGTCTACAAAGCCACTAGAAAACACTGAGGCAGCAGAATTGCATTTTAGAGCTGCTCATTTGAGTTTAAACATGACATTTTGTCATTTCGTGGGCAAGCAACAACAGAGCAATACTCACAATACTGAGTGCTTACTCTGACACCTTCCTTCCTAAAGGCTGTTCCCACATTTTCATGGAATAACTTTGTTAAACAATAGTTAGGACTTTTACTACTCTTTTTTTTTT